>JBBCBC010000003.1:36690539-37144765 GCA_037126765.1 Stenogyne calaminthoides | reverse complement strand
AAATAAGGAATACAATTTTACTATTTTTGAAGCATTAGATGAGAGACTGATTATTAATTTTAGGTTTTTCATATTCATCAATCATTTTTGTAGTTTGATTATTATTATTAAAAAATAAATAAACCTTTATTGTTAATAATTAAAAGTTTTTTTAATGATAGTCCTAAGGATTTTATGACAAGACTCGTTATTAAAGATCATTTCATGTTATTAACAACTTTAGTTAGATAAGCTTTAACGACAAGATTGTTGTCATGATATTAAATGTCATTTATTAATTTTTTTTGTTGAGTATATTTTTGTTAAACAGTGGAAACCAAAATTGTTAATAATCTGATTGTAGGTTTGTAATTCACGAGTAAAAACTAATTATGTGTTTCTTTAATTTCAATATTCAAATAAACCTTATTAATTGTGTATATAACTATATATATATATAGGTGAAGAAAAACAAAGGAACACAAAAGGAAAAGACTTCATATTTGAAGGAGTGAAAACCACAGCCATTCCATTACAGCTTCGTCCATATACTATGGTGGCTGATTCGAAGTCCCCTGTCTCACCCACCGTGAGTATTAATTACTATAATCTAAATGAATCAGGTGCACCACGCTTACGTTAGTTTTAAACGACATTAATTATTTTTATTAGGCAATGTAATTAGTTGTTCAAATTTAAAAATAATTATTACGTATAACGACTTAATCAAGACAAACAAGACCTCGATGATATAAGGTTTCAGTCTTTAATCGATTAATTCGATCTCATACCAGCTTCAGTTCTGAGTTGATATTAATTGATGAGCTTGGAAATATTTTATTTTACACTTGTTTATATCTTAATTTTTACTTATTTCCAGGATTGAGTATTGTTAAAATTAAATATAAGGTAGAAACATATGTTTGCTTTTATGACAGTTGAATGAGGGGTGTGTGGAGGAAAAGATGACCCAGGCAGTACCTTTAAGAGGAACTGGGTGAGTGTAAGCTTCTAAATGAGATATCTCCATTAAATAAGCTTCAGATGAAATGAGTGAATTTTATATAAATCTAAATCCATCTATTTGGATTATATATCCAAAGCAGAATCTTTAACTACTTTTCATATATCTTTTTTACAGGATCTGTTACTACTAAAAACTTATTCAAAATTATTCTAGGTAAGTCACATTTTTTTAATATATATTCCTAAATCATGTCGCGTTAACTATACATTATTTGCTTCGTCTCTCTTTCTTAAACATGTATATTTCCTTGCAGGTTGCATCAATAACCCTACTATATGTATATTTTTCAAGTAGGGGAAGTAGGTAATCTTTTGTTGCAATTATACATCATATATTTATATATTAAAAATTTAGCTATATATGTATAGACTGTGCAAGGATGTGCACCCTTTGTTCCTCTCTGACTTTTAAATGCATATATAATAAAATATAATATATATGATGTTTGGTCTCTTTAGATAAATTAATAAGAGAAATAAAATCTGTATGTGAAATATGTTGTTTTCAACATTCATCTCTCTCTTGGATCAATGTATGGTTTTGAATTTTTTGACAGTACTTTTAGCCGATTGAATTTGACTTCCATCCTTTTAATATGTAGTAATTTAATTTTATTCATTCTCATTTATTTTTTATATTAGTTATTCTATACTTGTTAGATTCATAAGATTTTAATTTTTTTCCTTTATATGTGAATAATTAGATTTTTAGGCTTTGATTAACAAGTTTTGTTAATGCTTTTTTCTCCCAAAACTCCAAATTGATAGTCACTTAATTAGTATTTTTCTTATGTCCTAACATGTCATACACACATCAATAATCCATTCTCAAGACGGTGTTCAGAAAAATGAAAAACAGAAGAAGAGAACTCCCTTCCAACTATTAACATGATCAAATCAAACAAACAAAACAAACTGTATCCATCCTTCCATCCATCCATTGATCTTCATTCATCCTCGTCGCCGACTCTGCCTCGCTCAAGGGCTACTAATCCCTTTCACCCACTCGAGGATTCAAGAGACGGAGAATCGGATCTCCCCCTAGTACTCGAAAACGAACAAATTCCTCCTCAACCCCTTCCTTCTGCACCAACATTCTTGAACCCAAAACCATGAAGAGAATGCATACCATTTTCGATATAAGGCTACTCGCCTCCTCTTAGGGCTAATCAGGCCTCCCCAAGACAACCTATGCTGAAAGGCTGTCTTGTACGGCGTAGGGCATTTACATTCCACCCTCTTTTCGAGTATCAACTTAGACAACGGGCATGAACTGGATCCCAATGCCGGATAAGTCATCCACATAAAGCAGGTCGCCTATACACTCAACACCGTTGGTAACGCCTCTAAGCCTTTGTGAACTCTCGAGTAGCTCTCTCCAACAATGATCGGCCAACATCCTAAAAACATCATGTGCATATATGTTACTACCAATGCTAGCATCATGACAATCAATCCAAACTAATACTGAAAGTAATACTAATACTTTCCCGATATACAAACTAATACTTTTTACTTATAAATAACTAGTACTTTCTTTATATAAACTAATACTCTTCATTCCATTTTTTTTGTGTGTATCCTATGATCCATTACATGAAGCAAGAACTCACCTTGTTGAATTGAATTTTGGTCAAGGTTCAATGTGGTCTGAGGTAGACCAGAAATTCCTGCTTCAAATAGAGAAGAAGGCCTGTGCCTATCTGCAAGTTGTTCTTTTTGTCTGCATCACTCATCAAATCCTTAATAATGTCCCATGATGATTTCTGCACTGGTTTCAATTATTTCTTCGACGCCACACGTGAATGGTGGCCTCCACTTTATTTTAGTAATCTCCAAAGCATGATGATCAGATGACAAATCAAGGCAATCAAGCAAGTAATCAGGGGAGAATTGATCAGAGTTCACGACGACGGATGAGATCTCCCAAACTCGTCTTCCCATTCTATATGAATCATAGCTGTAACGATCAGAATCATCTTATCGTGATCAACGAGAAGATCAAAGTTTTTGGTTCCATAATTTATCTATTTTTAATAAAAAAATATAATCTTTTTTCGATTTAGTCCTAGACCAAATCGCCGTAAATTTTGAAAATGTGCTGGCGTCGCATCCAATTTTTACCCTATAACTTATCTACAAAATTCTATTAGACCTCAAACTAAATCCTCACATTCGTGATATAAAAACAACGCCTACTTTCAATTATCCAGTGATTTCGGACAAAATCAGACAAATTTGTTAATATTAAGACTAAACCTAAAAAACAACTTTTTTATTGACCAAAATTTAATAAAGAAATTACGGCATCACAAAAAAACAAATTTCCATTTCTTACTACTGTCAATACTTTTGGAAGGGATTCTAGATATGAACCTACAGCTATTTCGCTAAAATCGCACTATTAGTTGAAATATAGCAGCTTTGAGAATCTGGTTCGTGCAATCGTTGCTCAGTTAACGTTTTCATTTCTCTTCCGTTAGCCACCAGGTGACAATTTAGGACGGAAGCCACCATTTTCGCCTTTGATGAGACAGAGGTTTATGAAAGGATCAATTTAACCTTCAACGTCTGCGGGTTATTACATCCCTTGATCAACGTACCAGAACCGGGATTATCGAAGCTGTCTAATATTTTATAACATAAAGGATGTAATTCAGAATTCTACCTAAATATGGATAAAGAAAGAAGATATAACAAGAAATTGGGCATTCTACAAGTAGCATGTTGTCTAGTTTTCGCAATGGTGTAGGTTTATGTAAAGATCTGCGCGGTCTATATGTCATAACCTGAATAAATTGACGTAAATCGCCATACTCTCACCTTAAATGGAAAAAAATAATTACAGACACCTAATTTTACTTAGTCCTGTAACTCAAATGTAATATTTTTAGTTCAGTAATTGGCTGCAGAAGGTGAAATATATTGTTGATCAATCAGACTCTTTCATGTCAGCATCAACGGGTATTTCACCTCCTACGGTTAATAACTACCCGCTAAAAATATCGTGACAATTGAAAATTACTGGCTATTTTCACAAAATTGAAACCAAAATAAAGATAACTTACTGACTAAAAAAATTTATGTACCTCAAGTTTGGTTCCATTCGAATGTTTGCTGGCTAGCTGCGTTAACTAATGTGATCGCTACGGAAAGAAGCTTATCCATTTCTCGCTTCTGTTACTTTGATTTCTTTTGGTGGGTTTAGAGGAATTTAATCGCCAAACTTGTCCGAAAAGTGTGGCTAAAATGTACGAAGCGCGTCAAAAATTCATCAAATGTAACACTAAACGTTTTCATGAAGCAGTAAATATTTTTTTACCACAAAGATTGGTGATAGCATTTGAAAGAGCCAGAGTGCAAACACCATTGCCATAATCCAGACATATCTTCACCACAGCAATTTCGAAAATCTTTCTTTCATCATATCACATTCTGTACTCATCAAATGCACATTATTAACTCAAAGAATTCCGTCTCATTTTAAAATTGAACTCAGAAGAGGTGCGTAATTAATTCGTTTATTTAATTTCCTAATACTCCTCCTCATTTGTTTTCAGTGATGTGCTTGAAAGTTCTGGATACTACGAAATAATTTAATCTCATCTAAAAAGTCTGAATCTTGTAGAGGTGTAATTAATTCGTTTATTTATTTTCCCTAATATTAATAATTAATTTCTACATAAAAAATGCAATTTAAAAAAAAAACAGAGGACTCTGAATAATTAGCACCTGAAAGAGATGATATTCTGGTGAGACAGTTTGAAGATGAGTAATCAGAACTGCTCTGTTCATTTCAAAGTAATCTCGGAAGCCGTAATTTTCCACTTTCTTCATTCAAATCCATCAAGATTTCAGCTTTACTTGGATTTTCAAGAAATCCTTCTTTTTTCCTTTTAATACTTCATTTCGTTTACCAGAACCTCCATTTTTAATCTGGAGTTAAGCAGATGAAAAATGCAGAACAGGGGTTTATTTTTAGGATTTATAGAGGATTTACGGTAAAGAATGGCTCACTTTCTTCCATATAATGTTTCAACTTCACCTTCAAAACAATATATGGTGTTGGGGTTGAAAAAAATCAAGTGCAAAAGAAATTTGGATTCAAGAAAAGTATCAGTAACTATGGAATAGTATCAGTGAAAAATAACTAAGATATAGCTGTTGTAACTGCCTTTTATATCTTGAAAATAGGCAATGAGGTTTTGCTTAAATTAGGCGTTTTTTTTAATTTCAAAATGCTGATTTATTAAAGATCCATTTTATTTTTTTTTTACTTTTCTGCTGATTTATTTAATAGACTTTTATTTCTTAAAATTTTATTTTAAATTTCCAATTCTTGATTCAGTAAAACGTGTCAAGTGTAGGGTAGGATTCAAGAGATTGATTAACAGAAAAGAAAGTGTGATCTCACTTGGGTAAAACAAAAATTGCAGTAGCTAGTCCAAAAATAAAAATCAATAGTATGTGACCAAAGCCATGTTCACTGGCTCTATACTTCCATCTGTAATATTCCTGGTCAGATCTTTTGAAGAAGACGTTTTGCCCAAATGGTTATCAAAAATTCACCACCCCAAAACCTCTGCAGTAAAAATGCAGAATCATCTTTTACACAATTCTGTAATTATTATATTCGAATATTGGAAGTTGAATTTATCAAATATTTGCTTAAATACTACCGCAAGTTAGAAATATAACAAAGTAACGGAAGTACAATAGATCCTATGAACCCGATTAATAAATTCATTTTTTCAAATATCATTTTAGCATCATTAAAAAAAATGCTTCATTTTATGTGTTGTTCTTATCAAAATCACTAAACAGGATGATAATTCGATAAATTATGGCAAATACATTTTAAAATGTGGTTTTAAAAGTTGTTGTTCTACTAATTATTAACATGCTTTTACAAGATGATATAAATGATGACATCATGCTTATAAGTGAATCTTTGCAAGTCTCTTTAATCTTGGGCCATAGTGTATAAGTACTGTTGCAGTTGAGATTTCGTAATAATGGTACTTATAGTAATTTTATAACCACAATGCTCCAATTGTATTTCAAGACTTGCCTTATAAGGATTTATGTTCTTCTTACCAATTAAGTTAGTAATCTTAGTCATAGTGCTAGTAGTTCTAACTGAAAATACACTGAGAAAAAACCCCTCCCAACAACCATAAGATATAATAGAAACATGCATGATATATTAACAAATAAAGTACAAATTTTTAAAAAAAATGCAAGCAATAGAAAATTCGGCTTAACTCATTCAACTAAGAGTAAAAATCAAGGTTCATCTATTTTCATTGATTATCCAAATTTGACTAAAGGATGGATTAAAAAAAAACAGAACAGACATTAATTGGTGATTTTGCAACTTATTAAGATTAATATGTGTGCATATTGATGTTGAGTATTTGATATTTAATTTTGAATAATTCACGAGGGAAGTGAACTTTTAGTGTTCATAACCGTTGAGGTTTATAAAAGTGACAGTTTCTTTTGAAATTTTAATCGGGTGGGGGACCTTACATAAAAGAGTTTTTCATGAAGATGAATGATGAAATAAAGGCACTTACTATTTACTGTTTTTTTAAAAAAAATTGTTTTTATCATTATGATTATCAGTATACATAGATATAACATCATTATAAGACGTAAGATGAAACATGAAATCAAATTGCAACTAAAAAAATCTCGTGTAGGTAAGGAAAAGGACATCAAGATTGTTTCTCCAAAAAAAAAAAAAAAAAAAAGACATTATTATAGGCCTTATATTAAAAAAATATAACTTGTTTAATTAAATTGTGTCAATTATTTTTTCAATCTCAATTCAATTCGTAGGCTTCATGGGCCCCACGATTCAGGTAGGGAGAAGTGTTCTATAGCAAAAAAATTTCACCGCTTCTGTTGCAAGAATAAAATCCCATTTCAATAATATATTCAGCAAAATTTGAACTCATTTTGGAAAGGGCCAAAATTGGGAGAAGATTCGAGATGCTAAATATTAAAGTAAAAAAGTTGGCAGCCTGCTGAGGTCATCTCTTATGTCATTGTGCAATGGAAGCTTGCTACTTTTTGGAACATTAGAAATTATTTAATTTATGGAACCACCAACTACTTTCTTTTTTAATATCTAATCCTAGTTTCTCTCATATTCATGCATCTATGCATTAACTATTTAATGAATCATGCATCTATGCATTAACTATTTAATGAATTAATTAGCTTTAGTTTCTTCATCATATTAAAATATGTAATGTAAAAACTCAAAAGGCAAATAGATGTGGATGGATTTTTAAGAAGTCCGTATGAACTTACAGAAAAGAGTTTATATAAATTAAATTTTTTTTCATGTTTTGAATTACTTGATACGTGTAAATTAGAAAAAGAAAAAAAAAAGATATTTGTGTAAATCAATAAATTTATTATTCATGCCATGTCTTGTAAGGAAAATAGTTGAGTTAAACTTTCAAGTTTGAAACGGTGTAACAATTAAGAATGAAAATCTATTACATTTTCTAATTCATTCCATCTTATTGGGCAGTTTAGCCGTCTATATAAGGAACCTTACAACCAAAACAAAATCACATCAACAAAAAATTCATAATTGTTGGGATTGTTGGAGTCTCGAGTTGGAATGAGTCCGGGGAGAGAAAAGAGCGTTAACGAATCCAGTCGGGGAGGACAAAGACGTTGAGAATAGGAAGTGAGGACAAGGCGTTAAACTGGTTGAGGTCGTGCACTTCCGCTCGATGTCGAGGTCTCGAGTTGATCTCAGGTGGGAGATTGTTGGGTTATGGGCGCGAGTGAAATGGGATGGCAGGCGCGCGAGGCGGCTCGACCCGGCCTTCGAGGTCGGCAGGTGTGCTTTCGGTCGGCGCCCCTATCGGCTCCATGAGGCGCTCGAGCAATGTATGTGATCGGCGAGAACTCGACCAAAAGCCCGTGGTCGGCGAGGTTCCTGATTGTCTTGGCGTGAATTAGGGTTTAGGCGAGGATGGGCCAAATCTAGGGTTTTGGCCCGGTTTCCGATTCCGGGTTTTTTGTATAAATAACCCTTTGACTCATCATTGTATCTTTGCTACTTGCTTTTTATCTTATCTGATATAGTAGATCTCTCGGCTTGGTAGTGCCCCTCACGTAGTCATTCACATTTAACCGGGGAATCAAATTGTTCCTCTCTAAATTCCTAGTTCTATTATTTTTTCCATAATTGCTTGTTTAATTCCTAACACTACTTTCTTATTTTTAATTTATATATAACTACATAATTTCATGAATTGCTTAGGTGTTAATTGGAAAAATTTATGGTTTTAAAGAAGTGATTAAAATTAGTGATTATAGAAAAAAGTGATTAATAGTAGAAATTGATAGTGTTTGTAAGAAATTTCAAAAAAAAAAGTTGATAGTGTTTACAAAAAATTAAGCGTTTTAAAAAGCGACTAATAAGCCACTAAAAGCTCATCTTTGAAATTTATAACTTATAAACATGAGAAGGATATTTAAACTTTTAAAAAAAAATAAAATGATTTAAATTGCTTTTTGCATCTGATTTTAGGTGACTATAATCACTTTAAAACACCCCCTCGGTTAATTTGAAATTTTCAAATGTCGATAAAACATGAATTGCTTATCAAATATGATCCACAAATCTAAATTTGTGTATTGACTATTTGAAATTACAGTTTAGAAAAAATCGGATAGATGAATTTGATGTTTAAGAATATATAAGAATAAAAATTTTAAAAAAAATATCTTGATTCACAAAAGCTACAAGTTGCAAGATGCTCTAAAAAGTTTTAAATCGATATCGGATTTATCTTTTAGAAGATTAGAACTTAATTAAATTAATAAGATTGATACCAAAAAATGGAGAATTTTTTTAGTATAGTGACTTTGGGGATTGGCAAAACAAGGATGATAACTCTTTTGTTAGTAAAATAATGATCATAACTTTTAAAAATATTGATTTCAAAAAATTAAACTGAATGTCCCCATTTCGAGGTTTAAATTGCACATGGGGGTGAGCTTTGGCCGATTCGGCTCAAATGGCACATGTGAGCATGAATTGACGCTAACTTCGATTAAAAGATATCACATCTCTTCCACTTAATCACTTCACCCTAATACATATTTCCTGTAAACTGAGAACACTAATACCATTCCCTTCTCTCAAAATCAAAAGCCCTAAAAGCGAGAAGAGTAAAAATGTCAATGTCTAGACCAATGAAATTAATGTTGTTGTTGTTATGGAGTGTTTTGCGATAAAAGAGCTCTAATGCGCACATCTTAGACAAATGAAAATCCAAAAAAAAAAAAAAAAAAAAAGATTGTACTCCTATAAACTATCATCTTCACCCAAGTTTTGTTTTGCAATTTTCACCCACATTTCAAAAGGTTTTGGGTGAGATACACAAAGGATCGTCCGCACGAACAACATACAAGCATTAAAAGTATTAGTTTTTGCATTGAACATATTAATACTTTTTAATATATAATTTATTACTGCAAAAAAAAAAAAACATATATAATTAAGAATTTGTGGGTCAAAATACAATTGGGGACTGTTTTCCAATTTCATTTTTTTAGTATTGAAGTCAAACGTGCAAAAAAAGTCAATCTCATTTTTAAAACAAAAATTAAAAAAAAAAATATATTCCATATTCTTCTAGACATTCTCTCTTCCCAACAAGTTAGCCATCTCTATAAAAAAGAACCCTCCAACCAAAAACAAAAATATCATATCACATACAAAAAAAAACCACAATCGACCTTACAACATAATTTAAGAAGCAAGAATGGCGGATGTAGTGGCCTTCTAACGGTCATATAATAGCCCTTTTGTAATGAGGGGTTCAAATGGCTCAAAATGAAAGGAGTTGACTATGAATACGTACAAGAAGATTTGAGCAATAAATCCAGCGAACTGTTGAGATCAACCCAATTTACAAAAGGTCCCCATGTAACGTACATAATGGAAACCCCATCCTGAGTCTTTGATCATCGTTGAATACATAGATGAGGTTTTTTCGGGCCGTCGATTTTTCTGAAGATCCTTATCGGAGATCCAAGGCTCGGTTGGATCAAGTACCTTTATGACAAGGTCACACTTCTCTTCAATTCTTCATTTTATATATTTATCTTTTTCTTTTTCATGTCTTTTTTGTGAAATTAATATTCTTCTGTTATAAATTATATAGGTAGAATTTAGTATTATGATAATATTTATAAATGTAATGATATCAGTTGATAAATTTTATAATATTAATTTTTTTAATATAATGATACAAATTTAATACTGTGAATATATTTCACCGAAAATTTAATTTTTTTTTTTTTAATTAATGATATCTCGATTAGAATACAGTCTCGAATGCAAATTATACCCATCAATCATCATCCTACAAGATAGATCTAAAAGGTATTTTCATTAAATGATAGTCAAAATTATTGTAGTTAGGATATTATTATTTTTTTTTTTTGACTTTATCTCTCCTCGTTTTAAAGATAATTACAAAATATCTAGGTATATCTGATTGGGAAAAAATAAGATAGGACAAAATAATTTTTTTTTTTTTTTTAAGATATAAGGGATAAAATAAAATTAAAAACTTAATTATATGCTAAATATAATAATCAAGTGATGGAACCCAATTTTTAGTCAATTCTATTTTAAAAGTTCATTTTTGTCAATAATTTTAATTTTAATCTTTTTCTATCAAAGATATTTTTTTTTTTTTATCAACTATAGCCTCAACTCTTTTTTCAAAAAGATCAATTCTTTTTTCTTTCATTTTCAATAAAGTGTGTAGTACGGATGAAAATTTTGTGTTAGGAGCTTCAATAAAATGTGGTACGAGGTGAATTAATAGTGGTACGGACTTAAATAAAATATGGTACAAGGTGAATTAATGGTGGTACGGGCTTCAATAAAGTGTGGTACGGGTAAAAAAATGGTGGTACGAGGTGAATTAATGGCGGTATGACCTCAATAATGAGTGTTTCGGAGTAAATTAATGATAATCTGGCCTTAATAAAAATTAATAGTATATATGAGATGAACTAATGGTAGTACAAACTTAATAAAATGTGGTATGTGATGAATTAATGTTTGAATATGGGAGTAGTATTAAGTCTTGATTGGATGAGGAGAGATAAAATTGTTATAATTTTTTAGGAGAAAAAGCCGTTAATATTTTTTTAAAGTCAGCTTTTTTTTTTCTTATTTTATTTAATTCTTTTAGTTAATTAGATAGAGGTATAAGAATCTAAATAATAATTTTTTTTACTAGAAAAGAATAAATTGACATTTAATGACATAAAAGAATATTTTATTTTTTTACATTGGCCTATTTATCCTTATGAGATGAATGCAAATAGAAAATAAGCATATTTTCGTGGGATAAACACAATATTTTTTTAGCATAAAACAAACAACGTCATGGACCTCATGTTATATTAAATTTGGAGTTGGATCCTCTACATTAAATGGAGGTCCAGTGCTGAAAAAGTATCCATGTTTTGTCGTGGTAAGATAAGGCGTTGAAAATTGAAATATCAAAATTTGAAGACTGGTATTTTTAATTTTTTAACATATAACTAATTAATTTAAATTGACCCTTTTTTTTGTCCGTTTACCCAAGTTTTGTATGTGTTTAATTGCAGGGTATGCTTCCATTGTGGAAATCAATTTGGAGCAAGGGAGAGGAGAAAGAGAAGGCCAAAGAAGAAGCAATCGAATCTCTTAAAATTCTGGAAAATGAAATTAAGGGCAAGAAATTTTTTTTTGGAGGCGACAAAATTGGAGTAATTGACATAAGTGCCAGTTTCATTGCCCATTGGTATCGAATTCTTGAAGAGTTGACCGAAGACAAACTGTTGACTGAAGACAAGTTCCCTAATTTGTGCAAATGGGCGGATGAGTTTTGTAATGACGCCTTCGTTAAGGAAAATCTACCACCTATAGACAGAGTGTTTGCCCGATTCAAGACTATCCTTGAAACTGGCTCTCTTTATTAATTTCAAATCACAAAAAAGCTCAAGATGATTACCGTCACGTACGAGATAGAGTCATTTTAATCTGACGTCAGTTCGTGATCAAATCCGCATCACCATCCGTGAAATGCCTCATAAAAGCGTATACCATTTCAATGGATGGCGATATGTGAAATATACTACCTGTCATATGCATCTGCGTAGAATAAATAAACGGTAAATATGTTGCATTTACCATGTTGAATTGTACCCACGTAGTAATGTATCATTTTGATTAGGGTTATGTGGGTTGTTTATTGGCTTGGCTGTTCTTTCTTTTGACATGTACTTTGTTGACTATTAATGGCTTTGTGGTTTTGATAATTACGACGTTGGAATTTTTTGATAAATTTGTACCTACTTAGTTAGAGTTGGTATGTTGAGAAACTTATTCACCGTGTAACTGGTTTTTTTTGACTGACATCTTTTTTAATAATATAAATCGCACACTTTACTAATATAAGTCACACGTGTTTAGCTTATCATTCTGACGCTTTCTTTTGGTATAATATAAATCACACCTTCTTTTTTTATGAGTAATCTTTTTATAGTTAAACGTCACACCCTTCTGAGTAAAAAAGTTACACTCTTTAGTAATATAAATCGCACTCATAACTTAGGTTTAACCGAAACTTTTCACACTATACTTTTCCCTTGAGTTAATATCAAATTAATTTTGTGCTGTAATTTAAGCTTTTAGTTTTGTATTTTGTTATTTTTTTTTCATTTTTTTTTTGGTATGAATTTTGGTCTTTTTGGACTAAAATATTGAAAAAAATTGAAAAAATGCAAAACAAAGTGTTGAATGTCCAGAAATAGTATTAGTTCTTCCAAACAAAAGTATCAGTACACAGATTGAAACAATATTAGTTTGTGAGATCTGCGAATTGAATGAAAACGAAACGAGCACGAGAAGAAGAACACCAATTTACGTGGTTCGATTGAGATGATCTACATCCACAGAGGGTCAAGAAGTTAATCACTATACTCAAGATCCAAATTACAGTGTACAACATCAATCAATCACACTCAAGTTAAGAAACCGTCCCTCACCCAATGAAGAACCCTAACTCTGTGATCTAACCAAGAATGCACTTCTAGATCCTTCTTCTTCACAACTTGAGTTATACTTCACAATATAGCCAAGAATGCATTTGATACTTCACACAAAGAATAGACACATATAAAGAAACCAAAATTGATTAAAAGTAAAATATATATCTGAGGATCAAAATTTAAATTGATTGTATTTTTTACTTTGTTCGATGTTAGTCATTTTGACACTAAAAGCACTGAAATTGAAAAATAAAAATATATAGGATAAAATTGAGTGAGGAGAAAGCATCTGAAAAGTCACCTCAAAAAGTCTTCAGATCGTTAAGTCTTGGCTATGAATCTATAGTCGTTTTAGAATCTTGTAAATTGTTATATTAAAAAATATAAACTTTTCTTACACTAAATCGTCTGATTATTTTTCAATCTCAATTCAATTCAATTCGTAGGCTTCATGGGCCCCACGATTCAGGTAGGGAGAAGTGTTCTATAGCAAAAAATTCACCGCTTCTGTTGCAAGAATAAAATCCATTTCAATAATATATTCAGCAAAATTTGAACTCATTTTGGAAAGGGCCAAAATTGGGAGAAGATTCGAGATGCTAAATATTAAAGTAAAAAGTTGGCAGCCTGCTGAGGTCATCTCTTATGTCATTGTGCAATGGAAGCTTGCTACTTTTGGAACATTAGAAATTATTTAATTTATGGAACCACCAACTACTTTTTTTTTTAATATCTAATCCTAGTTTCTCTCATATTCATGCATCTATGCATTAACTATTTAATGAATCATGCATCTATGCATTAACTATTTAATGAATTAATTAGCTTTTAGTTTCTTCATCATATTAAAATATGTAATGTAAAAACTCAAAAAGGCAAATAGATGTGGATGGATTTTTTAAGAAGTTCGTATGAACTTACAGAAAATAGTTTATATAAATTAAATTTTTTTCCATGTTTTGAATTACTTGATACGTGTAAATTAGAAAAAGAAAAAAAAAGATATTTGTGTAAATCAATAAATTTATTATTCATGCCATGTCTCGTAAGGAAAATAGTTGAGTTAACTTTCAAGTTTGAAACAGGTGTAACAATTAAGAATGAAAATCTATTACATTTTCTAATTCATTCCATCTTATTGGGCAGTTTAGCCGTCTCTATATAAGGAACCTTACAACCAAAACAAAATCACATCAACAAAAAATTCATAATTGTTGGGATTGTTGGAGTCGAGTTCTGAATGAGTCCAGGGAGGACAAGAGCGTTCGGAATGAGTCCGAGGGAGGACAAGGCGTTGAGAATGAGTCCAAGAGGACAAGACGTTAAACCTGGTTGAGGTCGTGCACTTCCGCTCGATGTCGGTCTCCGAGTTCGGTCTCCCAGGTGGGAGATTGTTGGGTTATGGGCTTTGAGTGAAATGGGATCTGAGGCGAGGAGGCGCTCGACCCGGCCTTCGAGGTCGGCAGTGTGTGCTCGATCGGCGCCCCTATCCAATGGCCGTGAGGGCGCTCGAGCAATGTGTGTGATCGGCGAACCTTACGCTCGACCAAGGCCCGTGGTCGGCGGGTTCAAATTGTCTTGGCGTGAATTAGGGTTTAGGCGGAGATGGGCCAAATCTGGGATTTTTAGCCCATTTCCCGATTCGGGTTTTTGTATAAATAAGCCCACGACTCCCCAGATATCTTGCTTACTTGCACTATCTTATCTGATATAGTAGATCTCTCCCCGGCTTGGTAATGTTTTTGGGGCGTAGTCATTCACGTTAACCGGGAACCAAATTGTTCTCTCTAAATTCCTAGTTCTATTATTTTTTCCATAATTGCTTGTTTTAATTCTAACACTACTTTCTTATTTTAATTTATATATAACTACATAATTTCATGAATTGCTTAGGTGTTAATTGGAAAAATTTATGGTTTTAAAGAAGTGATTAAAATTAGTGATTATAGAAAAAAAGTGATTAATAGTAGAAATTGATAGTGTTTGTAAGAAATTTCAAAAAAAAAAAAAGTTGATAGTGTTTACAAAAAATTAAACGTTTTTAAAAAAAAACTAATAAGCCACTAAAAAAGCTCATCTTTGAAATTTATAACTTATAGCTTACATGAGAGCATATTTAAAGGCTGCTAAAGAAATAAAAGCAGGTTTAAATTGTTTTTTTGCATACAATTTTAGGTGACTATAATCACTTTAAAAACACCCCCTCGGTTAATTTGAAATTTTCAAATGTCGATAAAACATGAATTGCTTATCAAATATGATCCACAAATCTAAATTTGTGTATTGACTATTTGAAATTACAGTTTAGAAAAATCGGATAGATGAATTTGATGTTTAAGAATATATAACGTAATAAAAATTTAAAAAAATTATCTTTGATTCACAAAAAGCTACAAGTTGCAAAAGGCTGCTCTAAAAGTTTTAAATCGATATACGATTTATCTTTTAGAAGTTAGAACTTAATTAAATTAATAAGATTGATCCCAAAAAAAATGGAGAATTTTTTTTAGTATAGTGACTTTGGGGATTGGCAAAACAAGGAAAGTAACTCTTTTGTTAGTAAAATAATGATCATAACTTTTAAAAATATTGATTTCAACAAAATTAACCGAGAATGTCCCCATTTCGAGTTTAAATTGCACATGGGGTGAGCAGGCCGATTCATTTCAAATGGCACATGTGAACGCCAATTGACGCTAACTTTCGATTAAAAGATATCACATCTCTTCCACTTAATCACTTCACCCTAATACATATTTCCCTGTAAACCGTGAACACTAATACCATTCCCTTCTCTCAAAATCAAAAGCCCTAAAAACGAGAAGAGTAAAAATGTCAATGTCTTAGACAAATGAAAATCCAAAATAAAAAAGAAAAAAAAAAGATTGTACTCCTATAAACTATCATCTTCACCCAAGTTTTGTTTTGCAATTTTCACCCACATTTCAAAGGTTTTGGGTGAGATACACAAAGGATCGTCCGCACGAACAACATACAAGCATTAAAAGTATTAGTTTTTACATTGAACATATTAATACTTTTTAATATATAATTTATTACTGCAAAAAAAAAAAAACATATATAATTAAGAATTTGTGGGTCAAAATACAATTGGGGACTGTTTTCCAATTTCATTTTTAGTATTTAAGTCAAACGTGCAAAAAAGTTAATCTCATTTAAAACAAAAAAAAAAAAAAAAAGATATTCCATATTCTAGTCCATTTCTCTTCTTAGAACAAGTTAGCCATCTCTATAAAAGAACCCTCCAAATAAAACAAAAACATATCACATACAACAAAAAACCACAATCGACCTTACAACATAATTTAGAAAGCAAGAATGGCGGATGTAGTGACGCTTACACGGGTGCGAATAGCCCTTTTGTAATGAGGGGTTCAAATGGCTCAAAAATGAAAGGAGTTGACTATGAATACGTCTAAGAAGATTTGAGCAATAAATCCGAAGCGGCTTCTTGAGATCAACCCAATTTACAAAAAGGTCCCTGTTAACAAATACATAATGGAAACCCCATCCCAAGTCTTTGATCATCGTTGAATACATAGATGAGGTTTTTCCAGGCCGTCGATTTTTCCTGAAGATCCTTATCGAGATCCAAGGCTCGGTTTACGGATCAAGTACCTTTATGACAAGGTCACTTCTCTTCCAATTCTTCATTTTATATATTTATCTTTTTTTTTTTCATGTCTTTTTTGTGAAATTCATATTGCTACACTTATAAATTATATAGGTAGAATTTAGTATTATGATAATATTTATAAATGTAATGATATCCGTTGATAAATTTTATAATATTAAATTTTAAATATAATGGTACAAATTTATCATGAATATATTTCACCGAAAATTTAATTTTTTTTAATTAATGATATCTCGATTAGAATACAGTCTCGAATGCAAAATTATACCCATCAATCATCATCCTACAAGATAGATCTAAAGGTATTTTCATTAAATGATAGTCAAAATTATTGTAGTTAGGATATTATTTTTTTTTATTTTGACTTTATCTCTCCTCGTTTTTAAAGATAATTACAAAATATCTAGGTATATCTGATTGGGAAAAAATAAGATATGACAAAATAATTTTTATTTGTTTTTTAAGATCTAAGGGATAAAATAAAATTAAAAAAACTTAATTATATGCTAAATATAATAATCAAGTGATGGAACCCAATTTTTAGTCAATTCTATTTTAAAAAGTTCATTTTTTATCAATAATTTTAATTTTAATCTTTTCTATCAAAGATATTTTTTTTTTTACCAACTATAGCCTCAACTCTCTTTTTTTCAAAAGATCAATTCTTTTTCTTTCATTTTTCAATAAAAAGTGATGCGGATGAAAATTTTGTGTTAGAAACTTCAATAAAATGTAGACGATGTAAATTAATAGTGGTATGCAACTTAAATAAAATATATAGTACAAAGTGAATTAATGGTGAGTGCGAAACTGATAAAAAATTAGGTGCAAAAAAAAATGGTGAGATGAGGTGAATTAATGGCGATCGACCTCAATAATGAGTGTTACGGAGTAAATTAATGATGATACAACCTTAATAAAGTGTGGTATATATGAGATGAACTAATGGTAGTACAAACTTAATAAAATGTGGTATGTGATGAATTAATGTTTGAATATGGGGTAGTATTAGAGTGTTGATTGGATGAGGGAGAGATAAAATTGTTATAATTTTTAGGAGAAAAAGCCGTTAATATTTTTTTTAAGAGTGCAGCTGTTTTTTTTTTCTTATTTTATTTAATTCTTTTAGTTAATTAGATAGAGGTATAAGAATCTAAATAATAATTTTTTTGACTAGAAAAGAATAAATTGACATTTAATGACATAAAAGAATATTTTATTTTTACATTGGCCTATTTATCCTTATGAGATGAATGCAAATAGAAAATAAGCATATTTTCGTGGGATAAACACAATATTTTTTTTAGCATAAAACAAACAACGTCATGGACCTCATGTTATATTAAATTTGGAGTTGGATCCTCTACATTAAATGGAGGTCCAGTGCTGAAGGGTATCCATGTTTTGTCGTGGTAAGATAAGGCGTTGGAAATTGAAATATCAAAATTTGAAGACTGGTATTTTTAATTTTTTAACATATAACTAATTAATTTAAATTGACCCTTTTTTTTGTCCGTTTACCCAAGTTTTGTATGTGTTTAATTGCAGGGTATGCTTCCATTGTGGAAATCAATTTGGAGCAAGGGAGAGGAGAAAGAGAAGGCCAAAAAGAAGAAGCAATCGAATCTCTTAAAATTCTGGAAAATGAAATTAAGGGCAAGAAATTTTTTGGAGGCGACAAAATTGGAGTAATTGACATAAGTGCCAGTTTCATTGCCCATTGGTATCGAATTCTTGAAGAGTTGACCGAAGACAAACTGTTGACTGAAGACAAGTTCCCTAATTTGTGCAAATGGGCGGATGAGTTTTGTAATGACGCCTTCGTTAAGGAAAATCTACCACCTATAGACAGAGTGTTTGCCCGATTCAAGACTATCCTTGAAACTGGCTCTCTTTATTAATTTCAAATCACAAAAAACTTCAAGATGGTGCAAATGCAGATAGATAATATTTTTAATCTGACGTCGTCCCCAAAATCGTGATCCGTCTCCCACCCATCCGAAATGCCTCATACAAAACGTATACATTTCAAATGGATGGCGATATGTGAAATATACTACCTGTCATATGCATCTGCGTAGAATAAATAAACGGTAAATATGTTGCATTTACCATGTTGAATTGTACCCACGTAGTAATGTATCATTTTGATTAGGGTTATGTGGGTTGTTTATTGGCTTGGCTGTTCTTTCTTTTGACATGTACTTTGTTGACTATTAATGGCTTTTGTGGTTTTGATAATTACGACGTTGGAATTTTTGATAAATTTGTACCTCTTGTTAGAGTTGGTATGTTGTGGCTATTCACCGCCAGAATCTGGTTTTTTTTTTGACGACATCTTTTTAATAATATAAGTCACACACTTTCTTAATATAAATCCCTACATCCTTCACTTATCATTCTGACGCTCTTTGGTATAATATAAATCACACCCTTCTTTTATGGTATCTTTTTATAGTTAAACGTCACACTTTTCTGAAAAAAGTTACTTTCTTTTAGTAATATAACTCACACTCATACCAGGTTTAAAATAAAAACATTCACACTATCTTTGCCCTTGAGTTAATATCAAATTAATTTTGTGCTGTAATTTAAGCTTTTAGTTTTGTATTTTGTTATTTTTTTTTTCATTTTTTTTTTTTTTGGTATGAATTTTGGTCTTTTGGACTAAAATATTGAAAAAAATTGAAAAAATGCAAAACAAAGTGTTGAATGTCCGAGAAATAGTATTAGTTCTTCCACACAAAAGTATCAGTACACAGATTGAAACAATATTAGTTTGTGAGATCTGCGAATTGAATGAAAACGAAACAGAAAACGAGAAGAACACCAATTTACGTGGTTCGATTGAGATGATCTACATCCACAGAGGGTCAAAGCGTTAATCACTACCTCAAGATCCAAATTACGATGTACAACATCAATCAATCACACTCAAGTTAAGAAACCGTCCCTCACCCAATGAAGAACCCTAACTCTGTGATCTAACCAAGAATGCACTTCTAGATCCTTCTTCTTCACAACTTGAGTTATACTTCACAATATAGCCAAGAATGCATTTGATACTTCACTCAAAGAATGGACACATATAAAGAAACCAAAATTGATTAAAAGTAAAATATATATCGGGGATCAAAATTTAAATTGATTGTATTTTTACTTTTTGTTCGATGTTAGTCATTTTGACACTAAAAGCACTGAAATTGAAAAAATAAAAATATATAGGATAAAATTGAGTGAGGAGAAAGCATCTGAAAAGTCACCTCAAAAGTCTTGTAATCGTTAAGTCTTGGCTGAATCTATAGTCGTTTAGAATCTTTAATTTGTTATATTAAAAATATAACTTTTTTACACCTAATTTATAATTATTTTTCAATCTCAATTCAATTCGTAGGCTTCATGGGCCCCACGATTCAGGTAGGGAGAAGTGTTCTATAGCAAAAAATTTCACCGCTTCTGTTGCAAGAATAAAATCCCATTTCAATAATATATTCAGCAAAATTTGAACTCATTTTGGAAAGGGCCAAAATTGGGAGAAGATTCGAGATGCTAAATATTAAAGTAAAAAGTTGGCAGCCTGCTGAGGTCATCTCTTATGTCATTGTGCAATGGAAGCTTGCTACTTTTTGGAACATTAGAAATTATTTAATTTATGGAACCACCAACTACTTTCTTTTTTAATATCTAATCCTAGTTTCTCTCATATTCATGCATCTATGCATTAACTATTTAATGAATCATGCATCTATGCATTAACTATTTAATGAATTAATTAGCTTTAGTTTCTTCATCATATTAAAATATCTAATGTAAAAACTCAAAAGGCAAATAGATGTGGATGGATATTTAAGAAGTCCGTATGAACTTACAGAAAAAGAGTTTATATAAATTAAATTTTTTCCATGTTTTGAATTACCTGATACGTGTAAATAAGAAAAAGAAAGAAAAAAAAGATATTTGTGTAAATCAATAAATTTATTATTCATGCCATGTCTCGTAAGGAAAATAGTTAAGTTAACTTTCAAGTTTGAAACGGGTGTAACAATTAAGAATGAAAATCTATTACATTTTCTAATTCATTCCATCTTATTGGGCAGTTTAGCCGTCTATATAAGGAACCTTACAACCAAAACAAAATCACATCAACAAAAAAATTCATAATTGTTGGGATTGTTGGAGTCTGAGTTGCAGAATGAGTCCAGGGAGGACAAGACGTTCGGAATGAGTCCGGGAGGACAAGACGTTCGAGAATGAGTCCAGGTGAGAACAAGGCGTTCGACTAGTTGAGGTCGTGGCACTTCCTTCAAAGGTCGGGCTCTGTGTTCGATCTCGAATTGGGAGATTGTTGGGTTATGGAGCGCAGGTGAAATGAGACGCAGGCCTTGCAGGCGAAGGCCGGCCTTCGAGGTCGAGCAGGTGTGGTTTCCGGTCGAAAGCCCCACCTATCAGCGTCATGCCACGAGGGCAATGTATGTGATCCAGCGGAACCGCTCGAACAAGGCAACTGGGCGGCGGTCGAACGCCCGGTTATTGTGCGCTGAATTAGGTTTAGCCGGGATGGGCCAAATCTAGGTTTTTGGCCCGTTTTCCATTCGGGTTTTTTTGTATAAATAACCCCCTCGATTTCATTGTATCTTGCACTACTTGCACTATCTTATACGATATATATAGATCTCTCCTGCTTGGTAGTGCCCCAGACGAGTCATTCACGTTTGGGGAACCAAATTGTTCCTCTAAATTCATAGTTCTATTATTTTTTCCATAATTGCTTGTTTAATTCCTAACACTACTTTCTTATTTTAATTTATATATAACTACATAATTTCATGAATTGCTTAGGTGTTAATTGGAAAAATTTATGGTTTTAAAGAAGTGATTAAAATTAGTGATTATAGAAAAAAGTGATTAATAGTAGAAATTGATAGTGTTTGTAAGAAATTTCAAAAAAAAAGTTGATAGTGTTTACAAAAAAAATTAAACGTTTTTAAAAAAAGCGACTAATAAGCCACTAAAAAGCTCATCTTTGAAATTTATAACTTATAAACTTATGAGAGCGTATTTAAATTTCTAAAAAGAGAAATAAAAAATGTTTAAAATTGCTTTTTTTTGATACAATTTTAGGTGACTATAATCACTTTAAAACACCCCCTCAGTTAATTTGAAATTTTCAAATGTCGATAAAACATGAATTGCTTATCAAATATGATCCACAAATCTAAATTTGTGTATTGACTATTTGAAATTACAGTTTAGAAAAATCGGATAGATGAATTTGATGTTTAAGAATATATAACAGAATAAAAATTTAAAAAAAAATTATGCTGATTCACAAAAGCTACAAGTTGCAAGATGCTCTAAAAGTTTTAAATCGATATACGATTTATCTTTTAGAAGTTAGAACTTAATTAAATTAATAAGATTGATCCCAAAAAAATGGAGAATTTTTTTAGTATAGTGACTTTGGGGATTGGCAAAACAAGGACAGTAACTCTTTTGTTAGTAAAATAATGATCATAACTTTTAAAAATATTGATTTCAGCAAAATTAACCAGAATGTCCCCATTTCGAGTTTAAATTGCACATGGGGGTGAGCCCGACCAATTCAGCTCAAATGGCACATGTGAACGCCAATTGGACGCTAACTCAGTTAAAAGATATCACATCTCTTCCACTTAATCACTTCACCCTAATACATATTTCCCTGTAAACCGTGAACACTAATACCATTCCCTTCTCTCAAAATCAAAAGCCCTAAAGACGAGAAGAGTAAAAATGTCAATGTCTAGACCAATGAAATTAATGTTGTTGTTGTTATGGAGTGTTTTGCGATAAAAGAGCTCTAATGCGCACATCTTAGACAAATGAAAATCCAAAATAAAAAAGAAAAAAAAATAAGATTGTACTCCTATAAACTATCATCTTCACCCAAGTTTTGTTTTGCAATTTTCACCCACATTTCAAAGGTTTTGGGTGAGATACACAAAGGATCGTCCGCACGAACAACATACAAGCATTAAAAGTATTAGTTTTTACATTGAACATATTAATACTTTTTAATATATAATTTATTACTGCAAAAAAAAAAAAACATATATAATTAAGAATTTGTTGGTCAAAATACAATTGGGGACTGTTTTCCAATTTCATTTTTAGTATTGAAGTCAAACGTGCAAAAAAGTCAATCTCATTTAAAAAAAAAAAAAAAAAAATATTCCATATTCTAGTCCATTCTCTCTTACCGAACAAGTTAGCCATCTCTATAAAAGAACCCTCCAACCAAAACAAAAACATATCACATACAACAAAAAAACCACAATCGACCTTACAACATAATTTAAGAAGCAAGAATGGCGGATGTAGTGATGCTACAATATGAATAGCCCTTTTTGTAATGAGGGTTCAAATGGCTCTGAAAATGAAAGGAGTTGACTATGAATACGTACAAGAAGATTTGAGCAATAATTCCAAGCGGCTTCTTGAGATCAACCCAATTTACAAAAAGGTCCCTGTGCTCGTACATAATGGAAACCCCATCCCCGAGTCTTTGATCATCGTTGAATACATAGATGAGGTTTTTACAGGGCCGTCGATTTTTCCTGAAGATCCTTATCAGAGATCCAAGGCTCGGTTCTGGATCAAGTACCTTTATGAAAAGGTCACACTTCTCTTCAATTCTTCATTTTATATATTTATCTTTTTTTCTTTTTCATGTCTTTTTTTTGAAAATCATATTGCTACACTTATAAATTATATAGGTAGAATTTAGTATTATGATAATATTTATAAATGTAATGATATCCGTTGATAAATTTTATAATATTAATTTTTAAATATAATGGTACAAATTTAATACTGTGAATATATTTCACCGAAAATTTAATTTTTTTTTTTTTTAATGATATCTCGATTAGAATACAGTCTCGAATGCAAAATTATACCCATCAATCATCATCCTACAAGATAGATCTAAAGGTATTTTCATTAAATGATAGTCAAAATTATTGTAGATAGGATATTATTATTTTTTTTATTTTGACTTTATCTCTCCTCGTTTTTAAAGATAATTACAAAATATCATCTAGGTATATCTGATTGGGAAAAAATAAGATAGGACAAAATAATTTTTTATTTGTTTTTAAGATCTAAGGGATAAAATAAAATTAAAAACTTAATTATATGCTAAATATAATAATCAAGTGATGGAACCCAATTTTTAGTCAATTCTATTTTAAAAAGTTCATTTTTATCAATAATTTTAATTTTAATCTTTTCTATCAAAGATATTTTTTTTTACTAACTATAGCCTCAACTCTCTTTTTCAAAAAGATCAATTCTTTTTTTCTTTCATTTTTTTCAATAAAATTGTAATGCGGATGAAAATTTTGTGTTCTGAAACTTCAATAAAATGTGAGTGCGAGGTAAATTAATAATTAGATACGGACTTAAATAAAATATGGTACAAGGTGAATTAATGGTGATGCGAACTTCAATAAAATTGTAGATGCGGTAAAAAAATGGTGATACGATGTGAATTAATAATGCGATGCAATACCTCAATAATGAGTGTTCTGAATAAATTAATGATAATCTGGCCTTAATAAAATGTGGTATATATGAGATGAACTAATGGTAGTACAAACTTAATAAAATGTGGTATGTGATGAATTAATGTTTGAATATGGGATTGTATTAGAGTCTTGATTGGATGAGGAGAGATAAAATTGTTATAATTTTTAGGAGAAAAAAACCGTTAATATTTTTTTTAAGAGTCTTTTGTTTTTTTTTTTTTTCTTATTTTATTTAATTCTTTTAGTTAATTAAATAGAGGTATAAGAATCTAAATAATAATTTTTTTGACTAGAAAAGAATAAATTGACATTTAATGACATAAAAAAGAATATTTTATTTTTTACATTGGCCTATTTATCCTTATGAGATGAATGCAAATAGAAAATAAGCATATTTTCGTGGGATAAACACAATATTTTTTTTAGCATAAAACAAACAACGTCATGGACCTCATGTTATATTAAATTTGGAGTTGGATCCTCTACATTAAATGGAGGTCCAGTGCTGAAGGGTATCCATGTTTTGTCGTGGTAAGATAAGGCGTTGGAAATTGAAATATCAAAATTTGAAGACTGGTATTTTTAATTTTTTAACATATAACTAATTAATTTAAATTGACCCTTTTTTTTGTCCGTTTACCCAAGTTTTGTATGTGTTTAATTGCAGGGTATGCTTCCATTGTGGAAATCAATTTGGAGCAAGGGAGAGGAGAAAAGAAGGCCAAAGAAGAAGCAATCGAATCTCTTAAAATTCTGGAAAATGAAATTAAGGGCAAGAAATTTTTTTGGAGGCGACAAAATTGGAGTAATTGACATAAGTGCCAGTTTCATTGCCCATTGGTATCGAATTCTTGAAGAGTTGACCGAAGACAAACTGTTGACTGAAGACAAGTTCCCTAATTTGTGCAAATGGGCGGATGAGTTTTTGTAATGACGCCTTCGTTAAGGAAAATCTACCACCTATAGACAGAGTGTTTGCCCGATTCAAGACTATCCTTGAAACTGGCTCTCTTTATTAATTTCAAATCACAAAAAACTCAAGATGATGCCTCGCGTGAGATAGAAAGACGTTTTAATCTGACGTCGTCCCAAATCATGATCCGTCCCCACCATCCCGAATGCCTCATACAAACGTATACCTCATTTCAAATGGATGGCGATATGTGAAATATACTACCTGTCATATGCATCTGCGTAGAATAAATAAACGGTAAATATGTTGCATTTACCATGTTGAATTGTACCCACGTAGTAATGTATCATTTTGATTAGGGTTATGTGGGTTGTTTATTGGCTTGGCTGTTCTTTCTTTTGACATATACTTTGTTGACTATTAATGGCTTTGTGGTTTTGATAATTACGACGTTGGAATTTTTTGATAAATTTGTACCTTCTTTTAGTTAGAGTTGGTATGTTGTGGCTTTTTATTCACCGCCAGAATTTTTTTTTACAGACATATTTTTTAATAATATAAGTCACACACTTTACTAATATAAGTCACACCCTTCAGTTATCACTACGACACTCTTTGGTATAATATAAATCACACCCTTCTCTTTTATGAGTAATACTCTTTATAGTTAAACGTCACACCCTTTACAGTAAAAAGTTACTTTCTTTAGTAATATAACTCACACTCCTTAACCAGTTTAAAGTGAAACTTGTTCACACTATACTTTTCCCTTGAGTTAATATCAAATTAATTTTGTGCTGTAATTTAAGCTTTTAGTTTTGTATTTTTTTTTTTTTTTTTTTTTTTTTTGGTATGAATTTTGGTCTTTTTGGACTAAAATATTGAAAAAAAAATTGAAAAATGCAAAACAAAGTGTTGAATGTCCAGAAATAGTATTAGTTCTTCCACACAAAAAGTATCAGTACAGATTGAAACAATATTAGTTTGTGAGATCTGCGAATTGAATAAAAAAGCGAGAAAACGAGAAGAACACCAATTTCACGTGGTTCGATTGAGATGATCTACATCCACGAGGGTCAAGGCGTTAATCACTACACTCAAGATCCAAATTACAAATTGTACAACATCAATCAATCACACTCAAGTTAAGAAACCGTCCCTCACCCAATGAAGAACCCTAACTCTGTGATCTAACCAAGAATGCACTTCTAGATCCTTCTTCTTCACAACTTGAGTTATACTTCACAATATAGCCAAGAATGCATTTGATACTTCACACAAAGAATGGACACATATAAAAAACCAAAATTGATTAAAAGTAAAATATATATACAGGGATCAAAATTTAAATTGATTGTATTTTTACTTTGTTCGATGTTAGTCATTTTGACACTAAAAAGCAAATTGAATTGAAAAAATAAAATATATAGGATAAAATTGAACATAACTAAGTTATCAGACAATTTTGGATATTAATCCTACATACTGACCTTTCCAAAAGAATAAACAAAATGCATTTCATCGTTTATGTCTCTCTTCTTACAATTAGTTTTTTAGATCACACACACTCTTTTCAAAGTGTTAAATAATCAATACCCAACTTATGTCCCGCTTCACCCACTACAAGAAAAAAGGCTTTTAGTATCGGATTTTTTTTTATACTAAAGATGAAATATTTGATACCAAAGAGCTTTGGTATCAAATATTTTTCTGATACTCATCCGATACTTATACCCCCGATCCTAAAGACCTGGTATCAAAAAAAATGTTCTGATACTAAAGGTTTGAACTTTAGTATCGAAAAAATCATTTAGTATCGGATGATGGTATCAACTTTTTTGATACACAATATTATATTTATAGTATCTCGAGAAAAAGAGTTACGATACTAAAAACTTGAACTTTTAGTATCGAAAAATCCTTTAGTATCAAATAGTAGTATCAAATTCTTTTGATACAAGATTATATTTATGGTATCAGTACATGTTTTTACGATACTAAAAAAAACCAATTTTTTCGTATCAGGTTTTATGTCGTCTAGAGGCACATATTACACCAAAATTAAAGGGAGTAGCTACTCTTTGAACCGAACTTCTCAAAGAATACTATACCACTCAATATAAATGCGTTACAACGTGATACTCCAAAATATATAATGTTGAGTGGGATGGATCTATATTGATTTATAGAAGAAAAAATACTAAAAATGAATAGGAAAATTGTACTTGGAAGCAAAGAACCAAACATCAACTTGTTTCGTTTAACTTGCAATGGATTTAAAGTTGCAGTCTTGATAGCTTCAACACAAGTCTTTTGTTGGCAAGTAAGATTGAATTCGAGTAGATCCCAAAACGATGTCTTTAGATTCCTTCCTGAATTTTATAGTTAAAAAGATGAGAATAACACTCACATAAATTATATAATCAAAACACAACATATTAAACTATCTACTCAAATGCATCACAGAAAATACCCATTTTATAACCACCATATAAACACTCATTGTAATTCACTATTCAATATTCTCATTATCATTCCCATAAAAGAGACAATTTTCAAAACACTAGGGTGGGTGTCGATAAACTAAAACACAAACTTCGAGCCACATAAACAATTCTGATTTAGTAATAACAATTTTACCAGTACTTGGATTTCCACATATGCTGAGACACAGGATATGGCCGTGTTGCACTGTAATATGGCTTAGCATTTCACTCACAACTTTAACTGAACATACAGTACACACCTGCAATCAAGGGTAGCAAATTGTAAGTGTTGTGTCATAACTCACATAACTCGGAATAATCAATATCATTACTAATATATCATCCCATTTTATACCGTGATCATCTACTCCCTTATATTCATTTGGCATTTCCATAACAATTTTTGTGTAAATTATATGGTATAGAAAAACGCATTCACACACATCAAAAGGTTTATTTTGGGGGGAAAAAACACAATAAAGACAACAACTTTTCTAGTTTAATACATATGTATTTTGTATTTTTTCCCCAAAAAATAAAACAAGGAGAAGATAACAAAGGCAAAAGATCCAAATCAAACAAAATCATTCTTATTGTAAAAGGAAAAACAAAGACGATACATACAAAAATGGATCGGAAAAGAAATACTCCAACTCACAGTGGATTTAGATTCATGGGGATGATCAGCCTCAAGATGTAGGCAAAGGGACACTATATCAAAATCCTCACCACAATATGGGCAGGAGAAATCGGGTCGGACCTCTTCTTCCACCTCGAAATCCTCCATACGAAACCAATCTTTTTAAATACACAATTTTTGGCATTAATATCAATTAAATTAATAATAATAATAGCATGAAACAGAGGAAACAAACCAGCAAAGCATGACTACTATCCAAAACTTATATGTACAAGCTTCCTGTTCAGTTTCTACACAAGAAAAAACAGTGAAAACATGCACAAGGACTCTAGCAAGTAACAATCATGCAAAACAAATAAAATAATTGTAAAAACAAAGTAACAATCTTGCAAAATAAAAATTAAAAAGAAGAAATCCACCTTTATTCAAAGTCATCTTCATCATTTTCAAGATCTTCACTATTTTCCTCATCATAATCTTCAAAGTCGTCTTCGTCACTTTCCAAATCTTCACTAGTGTCACTTTCAACATTCATGTTATCATTGTTAGCATTCTCACCCTCATAGATTTTATCAACGTCAATGATAACATTTTCCAAAACATCAGGATCGTGCAACTGAGAATCAAAATAGGTACTTGTCTCTAGAAGATCTTCATTGCGCATATCATATGCATCTCTAGGTTTTATTCTTGTCACGACACTCCAATCTTTCTCCACAGGATCTGGTGTATAAAAAACTTGGAAAGCTTGAGATGCCAAGATATATGGTTCGGTCGTCTTCCATAAATGCTTGAAATTAACAAGTGTGAACCCCAACGAATCCTCTTTAATGCCTCTTGCCATATCTACCCAATCACACTTAAAGAGAACAACATTCATTCTTTCGTAATAGTCCAACACAAGAATCTCTCTAAGGATACCATAGTATATCACACCCACTTCTGAATCAACAGCTACACCACTATTTTGGGTTGGAGAATGCAATTCAACATCTTTTGTTCGAAATTTGAATCCATTATAACAACACTTTTTTATCGTTTTCGCCAAGCTACTAGGACCTTTACTTAGCCAATAAAGATCCTCTCTAATTTGTTGGTCATCTTCTTGACTAAGTTCTTCACCCTAATATAGGTAAAAGAACATTATTAATGTAATAAAATAAATACATATAAAACTTGGAAATTAGGAAATTAAGCTTCTTATTTGAAACTTTTCACTTACATTAATCTGCCACCATTTCAAAAATAATAATTTATGAAGCCTTTCAAGTTCTACATTGTGAATATGAGGATGTTCTTGGCAAAGCAGCCTCTTATGTTCTCTGTATTATAAATTAACCCAAAAAAAAAAGGTAAGCTAAAAGTTTTAAATTATTTTAACTATTAATTCACTAAAATCTGATGCTTACTCAATATATTTGGCCACCTGGTCACAATTGAATAGGACGTACTCGTGTGCTTGTATCCATTGATGGTGATCCAAATATATAATGTCTTCACTCCCTAAAACACGACCAACCCTTGAGAAAATGGATAATCCTTTGTGAATCTCATCTCCACCACCGTCATAGCTCTTATTTGATCTATCTTCTCTCGACTCAACTCTTTCCAAATATCTTGCACAAAAGTTCATGCACTCATTAGCAATGTAAGCCTCAGCTATTGAGCCCTCTGGTCATGTTTTATTTCTCACAAAACTTTTCAGCCTTGACAAATTACCTAAATGGTTAAAACATGAAAGTTAGATACTTTTAAATGTAATAGTTTTTACTAAAATTCAAATAAATTTACAAAATAATTTGAATTATAACATACCTCTCAATCGGATACATCCATCGATATTGAATTGGCCCAGCAATTGCAACTTCATACGCCAAATGAATAACCAAATGAACCATGACGTCAAAAAATGCAGGGAGAAAAGTCCTTTCTAAGCGACATAGTGTTAATGTAACTCGAGATTCCAATCTTTGGAAATCCTCAAATGTAGCGTATTTGGAACATAACTCCTTAAAAAAGTTGTTGAATTCAATCCGTAGAACACTTGTCTCTCTAGGTAGTGATTTTCGTATTGCTAAAGGCAACAATTGTTGCATTATAATGTGGCAATCATGACTTTTCAACCCAAAAATCTTCCTAGCTCCAACATCCACACAACGTGAAACATTAGAAGCATACCCATCTGGAACCCTCACTGGAGATAAAACCTTGCAAAAGTTTACCTTACCCTTTTCATCTAAAAAGAACGAGGCTGGTGGTATTATGATTTTATCACCTTCGTCTCTAGGATGAAGATGAGTTCTAATATTCATATCTACAAGGTCAAAGCGTGCATTAAGAGAATCTTTGCTTTTCCCTTCAATCTCCAATAAAGTTCCAACCAAGTTATCACATACATTTTTTTCGACATGCATTACATCCAAATTATGTCTTAGCAAAAGATTTCTCCAATATGGTAAAGAAAAGAATATACTTTCCTTTTTCCAACCAAGACAAGGGATTCCCTTTTGCTTTCTACCCTTACCTCTTGCATTTCTCTTCCTCCTCCCAACTTTTTATTGATATTTCCTAATACAACTTTTACCCGAGACACTTGATTGAACAAATCGATACCAGAATACACCTTAGGTGGTTTTCTTTTTTCAAGTGTACCATCAAAAGCAGCCTTATTTTTTCGAAAATGATGATTCAAGTCCAGAAAACGACGATGTCCCATGTAGCACATTTTTCTACTTCTTTTCAAGAAGTGAGAACATGTATCAATATGGCAATGAGGACAAGCATACTTACCTTTAATGCATCATGCAAGAGCTCATGCATCTCATTAGTCTCTTCATCACTATCATCATCAATAAATGTTTCATCATATGATAAAGAAGATGGTGATAACTGCTCTCCGTGGAAAACCCATTTACTTCTAGAATAATTCTTATCGAAACCTATCCGCTGTAAATGGTCATGAACTTCCTTGGTATCAAGATAGACAGTAAGACCACACTTCTTAAATGGACATTTTATTTTTCCATTTAACGATGAAGAAGATATCGATGACTTTATAAAGTTTTTCACTCCTTCCATATATTCATTACTATTTCTCGGCATAGAAACCCATTCTTTTCCCGATTCCATGCTACAATTTCCTACATTAATTTTATTGAACATAACAATCACAGATAGTATCACATCAACATGTTTTTCCATGTGCTCTAAATCTAAAAAATACATATTAAAATCAATACTCACAAGATAAGAAGACTTACCTGCAATTTGTTGCTGCTTAAGCAATATTTTTCTGCCCCAGTGGAAGAAATGATCACAAGTTCAGTAAGATTGGTTGGTTATAGGGCCCCAAGAAACCTGAAAACAAATGAAAATTGGACATTTTAGGTACAACATCTTTAAGTTAGATTCCAACTCCATTCAATTATTAGTTGTTTCTTCTTTCCTTTGCAATAAGTTCAAAGCACCATTTGCTAACTCACGAAGAGATGAAGACACCAAATATGCAATTAGAGACCCAAAACTGATCAAAAAATCAAGCAAGACTTCACTCAAATTCAAATAACATATAGCTGGCTAGATAAAAATAGGTGGAACCTTATTAAGATTATACTCTCTGCAACATTTTTTAACGAGCTTTTGCAATATCTACACATATATAATAATAAAAGCTTGAGCTCAAGTCGAGTCTAGCAACAAATCAACTTGAATAAGCTCGATGCATTCCTAATAAATATTTGAGAAATAAACAGTAAAAGGATAACTTGAATTACAACCCAGTGAAAGAAATGATCACGAGTTTAGTATTAATAAATCCTTTAATGATAAGTTAAAAGATAGTGCAAATATTATAGATTATAGGTTCAAAAACATGTTAGAGAAATCAAATATCAAAACTCAATTGCTTGAAGAGTGAATTACAAGAAAATAAGGTCAAACACTGAAAGAGCACATAATTTTAGTCTGAGGAAACCAAATAAATACCTATCACCAAACGGGAAACCATTAAATAAACTCTCAAATTCATTACACATCTTACTTTTCTAAGCAGGCCATATTGATTTGTAAATATTTTGTATGAAGAAACAATGAACAAATTCTATAACTAAATAATTAATGTATTTAACATCTTGCAAGTACCTTAACTTCTCAGATGAAACAAACCAATTTATACAGGGTAAACTATTCATTAGAAATAGTAGAATTATTGGTTAATAGTAAAAAATACATCTAAATGATCTTCGGCTAACAAGATCCAAACAAGATAACAAAAGACAACAAATAGCAACTGAAGTTTCATGGGATATATGAGAGTTATTGCATATTTTTACAAAAGAATTTCAAACTAGAGCTACTAATGGCTTCAAATAATTAACACTAGTCCTAACTCCTAAGAACAAATCATTATTCATCATCGCGTTTTTTAGCTGTCCTATCCCCAATTAAGTAAATCAGAATACAGGCATAGGACATTCAAGCAAAGCTGCAGGGTAAAATGGGGGATTCATTAAAGAGGATATCAGAAAGAACAATAGAGTTACCAAATTAACCATTCAAGCAAATTATTGAAGAAGAAATCAAAAAGAACAAGTTAGATTGAAGATAACAAAAATAACAAGAAAGGAGTCAAACCTCAGTTAGCGTAATCCTTGCAACGCCTAAAAACTCCCCCCCAGTAAAATTTCCCTTGATCTTTCTAGAGCAAAGAAATTGTGATTCATTAAGGTAATAATCCCATTTTGGTATCTTCTAGAGCAAAAGAAATTGTAATTCATTAAGGTATCTAGTGATTAGTGAAAGATCATTCCGGATCTCATAAAACTAAATAATATAATGCTCTTTGAAACTATGAACATAACAATGACCATCACAAGGAAAATAAGAGCAGGGGAAAATGAATGTTTAATGAGCAAAATTTTCACATAACCTCTAAAAATTTGAAAACAAGGTGAAGAAATTTAAAAAAATCAATCAGGATAATAATAAACAGAGGAAAAAAAAAATAACTAAATGAAACACTTGTAGCATAGGATACTAAACCTCATAAACCTAAATTCCTAAATGCGTGAGTATAAGCAAGTAGCAATCATCACGAGAGAACCACAAACAACACGACCCACACAAGCAATGTACCATAAACCGAAAACCAAATTACATCAAAATGGAGATATAAATCAAATTTCACAAACCTTGTAAGCAATCATAGTTCCCGAACCTTCCGAAGCAACATCGAAAGCACGAATCAATTAACTCCGCGCCACTTAGTGTAGTATCCTTTCGCCAAATTGTTTCCAAAACAGTGAAGAACCCTTGACGGCAACGAGGAATTCTTGAATCTTGCAGATATTATAGGGAAGACGATCTACGACGGTTGATTTTGGATGGAAAATTAACACGAGATTCAACGGATTGAATTGTTGGAGCTGAATCGGAAAAGGATTTGAGGGCAATTGAGTTTGGAAGAATGTTCAGAGAAGAACGCGTGTGTGGAACTTTTATATGTTTTGTATAAATATAAATCTTTTATTATATTAGAAGGAGTTATATGATACCAATTTAAGTACATATTTTGTAGTATTAGAAATTGAATTTTCGATACCAATCACAATTAATATCAAAGAATAAATATTTATTACAAAAATAAATGGTATCAATAAATAAAATACTAATACCAAAATAACAATGCTATCAAAAAAAAATGGATGTTATAGATAATGCATTTAACCGCGAAGTAATTGATAGAGTAAAAGGTTTAGTTACGAGATGTTGTTTTTGAAGTAATTAATTAATTTAAAAAATTACACATATTTAATTTACTTGTTTTAATGTCTAATATTAGTAACATTTTTTTTATTTTAAGTTTAGTTTTGCAGGCTGGTAAGTTTTATTGGGCAGAAGAGATGGAAACATGTCGATATAAAATGAGGCATTGGTATCGAAAAATTGATCGCATCATTTGCTGCAAACAATTTCCAAATACCTTTGGTATCGAAAAGTTTAATTTTGATGTTAAAAGTAAGTGATATCAACAAATAAATTACTAATACCAAAAAATCATTAGTATCATAATAATTATGGATGCTATAAAATTAATAGTATTGGAAGTTTAATTTCTGATACCAATCATAAATAGTATCAAAAATAACATTTGATGCAAAAAAATAAATTGTATCAATAAATAATTTATTAATACTAAAATAACAATAGTATCAAATAAATGATCGATAGTACAAAATAAATAGTATCTAAAAATAAATTCCTGATACCAAAGATAATTAGTATCCTAAAAAATATGTGATACTAAAACTAAGTAGTATCAATAAATAAATTACTAATACCAAAAAGTCATTAGTATCAGAAAACAATAGATGGTAATAAATCAATGGTATCAAAAAATAAATTTATGATACTAAATATTCATTGTCCATGAAAATAGTATCATAAGTAATTGAGTTAATACAAAAGAATAAGATTTAGTATCCGAAAATACATCTGATACTAATTTTCCGATCTTAAAAATGACATTTCTGGTAGTGGCCAAGTGAGGGCGGTTAAAATGCAAAATGTGTATAACTCTTTATAAATTATTTGCACCATGTTCCAGTGCGCAAATGCGCTGGCAAAATATTGTATTCATCTATGGGCATGTCTTTCTGTATAATTTGATATATATACACCAAACTAAAAAGTGGTTCATATTTATAAACCTCTCACAAATAATGATAATAGGTATTTTCAGCAAATCATTTTTAAAAAAAAAGTGCGCAAACGATAGGAATGTATTTATGATTTGTATGGCATTCACGTGGAGTAGGTATTAAATGGAGGATGTACATGAAATGAAATGATATTTGGAGTCATCTATAAATTAAAGGTCCAAAACTGGACAAGTTCGAAACGCCAAACATTGAAGTCAAAACTAGATTAGATCATCGCTTATGTCATTTATGAGCCCATGCATGGAAGCTTCCTATACCTGTTCCAAAATTATAAATCTAAAGAAACATCATCATATAATTTCAAACATTTTTTAATTTCTTTCTAGCATTGAAGTCAAACAAGCAAAATATTATTTATTCAAGTTAGCTTTAAAAAAAATCTCAATTATTTAAACAAAAATTAAGAAAATGTATTCCATTTTCAAATCCATTCTATCTTAGTGAACAAGTTAGTCATCTCTATAAAAAGCACCCTTAACCAAACCAAATACATATCACATCAACAAAAATCACAATTCTTACAAAATAATTAATTAGAAAATCAACAATGGCAAATGTAGTGAAGCTACATGGGGCTTGGTTCAGCCCTTTTGTAATGAGGGTTCAAATGGTTTTGAAACTGAAAGGAGTTGAATATGAATTTGTTGAAGAAAATCTGAGAAACAAATCTTCTCTTCTTCTGAAAATCAACCCAATTTACAAAAAGGTCCCTGTGCTCGTACACAATGGAAACCCCATTGTCGAGTCCTTAATCGTTATTGAATACATTGATGAAGCATTTTCAGGCGCATCAATTCTTCCAAAAGATCCTTATGAGAAATCCAGGACTCGTTTCTGGACAAAGTTCCTTGATGACAAGGTCACACTTTTCTTCCTATTCTTGGTTATCATTTTTCTTCCTATTCCTGATTGTTTTATATATCTTGTTTGTTTCCATTTTTTATTATTATGGCCCTATGTAGGGGTACCCATTTTTTGAATTTCACTTTTAGAATACCAAAACTCAATTTATTATTATATGCTATATATACAGTTGAAAAAATTTCATCTCATACAAAAGCTCGATCCTGTAGAGAGGTGTGGAATTAATTCTTTTATATTATTCCCTTGACAGTAGTTAAGTTCCAAATGTACGTACCCTTATGAAAATTAAAAATCTAAATGTGTTGGGGTTCATGTGTTAAAAATTGAAAAGGATAAAAATACTGAAAAAAGTGAAATAAGGAAATCGAACCTCGATATCATCTCATCTAACAGTCCAAAATTATAGAAAGTGGTGTAATTAATTATTTTATATTATTCCCTTGACAATAGTTAAGTTTCAAATGTACGTACCCTTATAAATTAAAAAATCTAAATAAAAAATTATTACAGAATCCCACTTCTACTTTTTTTTTCAGGGTATCGGTCCACTGTGGAAAGCTATATGGAGTAAGGAAGAGGAGAGAAAAAGGCCAAAGAAGAGGCAATTGAATCTCTCAAAATTCTGGAAAATGAAATTAATGGGAAGAAGTTTTTTGGGGGTGACAAAATTGGAGTAGTTGATATAACTGCCAGTTTCCTTGCTCATTGGTTTCCAATTCTTGAAGAGTTGACTGGAATCAAACTGCTGACTGAAGATAAGTTCCCAAATTTGTGCAAATGGGCCCATGAGTACTCCAATGATGCCTTTGTTAAGGAAAATCTGCCTCCTAGGGGAGCGTTTGGTCGCCATGTTCAAAGCTGCCTTTGAAACTGGTAGTTTGTATTAACTCCAAATAGAGCTTGGTATCTCGAAAAGTACTTATTGTGTATCTGCATGAAATTATAGAGATGTATGTGAAATAAATGATGAGTTGATATCGTCTTGTAATTAACTTTGATCGTGTCTAATTTTAGTCATGTACGGTTTTTTTTTTCAATTTTATCATTTTGGTGACAATGTTGATCATTTTAATGTTAATTTTTGGTTCTATATATATTATGTTTTTCATTTTCGGTTCTTCTAATGTTAATTTTGGTCCAAAAAGATTAAATTAAAAAAGTAAAACATATCAAATTAAAATTTAACATGACTTAAATTACTGGACAATTCTTGATATTAATCCAATAAACTATATATATATATATATATATATATATATATATATATATATATATATATATAAATGCATTTATCATGTCGAATTGTACACATAGAATGTATCATTTTGATTTGGGGGGTTGGGTTGATATTAGGTTGTTGGGTAGTATTTGATTACCACGTTTGGTGGGCCTAATATACAAGTTGGTCTTTTCTTTGTGAGATTGGGCTTTTATATTTCTCGAGTCATATGTATATATATATATGTTCACATCTATATAGTTATATTAATATGTGTATTTTTCCTTCTTATTTAGATTTATATGTGTATATATGTATAGTTACATCAATATTTAAATATTGATGTATATTAATTAAATTTAAAACAAGAGTTTAATATACTCTCGCCCCTGAAAAATATCATTCCTGGATCCGCATCTGCCACTGCTCCCATATATTAAAATTGCAAAGTTTGGTGCTTTTGCAATTATATATTGATAATGAATTTCCACCATTGGATTTGAATGTGCATTTAGGGGATGATCATGATTACGAATAGAGCTGTCAGAACGGGCCGGCGGGTCGAACCGGTCCAAAATTCACTTCAACCCACATTTTTGCGGGTTTGGGCGGGTTAACCCACTGCGGGCTAGCCCGCGGGCTTTTTTTAATAAAATATTATTTTTTTTACATGTATTATTTATAATAAATTTTAGAGTAGGTCTTCGATAAAATTTATTAATATCATTAAATTTTTATCACTACACTTATAAACTGAGATCATAACATTAAATGCTATAGGTATTAGTTTATAAGAGTATTGACATCATTTTATAAGTGTAATAAAATTAATTTCATAATATGAACATATTTCACATGAGAGTGTCTGTGTAAATTTTAAACATCATATGAACAATGCCTTAATGAATTATTTTTTATATTTATATTTCTATATTTTAAGTAAATTTAATGATATTATTAACAAAAATTATTATTATTATTATTATTTAAAAGCCCGCGGGCCAACCCGCCCCAACTCACTCTAACCCGCGGCCCAAACAGGCCCGTTCTCCGGCGGGCTCGTAAATACCCAACCCAACCCGCCACATATACAGGCGGGGCAGGGCCGGCCCAACGGGCCTGACCCATTTTGACAGCTCTAATTACGAATATCACACTCTTGGACTAAGTGATCAACTTTATTATAAATTTATAATATGTTTATTATTTTATATTTTTGGTAAAAGAAGCTCAGCTTACAATGAATCACATTCACATTAGATATGTGCTTGCAATTTAAATGTTGATTTTGTTCTGCTCTTTATTGAAGGATTGATATTTTTTATGATTTGTTTTTATCAATGAGAGCAACTTATTTATAATGTCATTCACGTGGAGTAGGTTACATATAAGATCTGAACTCAATTATGAAAGGGGTGAAATTGTAAAATGATTCAAGACCAGATCGCAGTTTAGAGATCCTCGGAAGATTCCTACTTTTCTTTTCTTTTGTTTTTTTTCCTAATCCTCGTTTCTCTCATGTTCATGCACATATAACTATTTAAAAAAATTAATTATTTAAATTTCTTGATTTTCAATTAATACCAAAACACTCATCAATTGATATAATTAAATTCCGCAGAAAACCAATAAAAAAATCTATATAGTAAAAAATATATAAGACAGAATTACACTAGTTGCACGATATTATTGTTGCGCTTAAATATTAGTCTGAAAACATATAGAAATCTTAAAAAATGCAATTTTATAATTTCAAACATTTCCTCAATTTCTTTTTATTATGTGCCATCACTATAAATTGAGAGCCCTTGAACCAAATCAAATACATATATCATAAAAATTCACAATTCTTAGAGCTAGAAAAAAGTTACTAGTTGGCAATGTCGAGAATTGGCACAGCCCTTTTGTTAAGACAGCCCAAATGGTTCTGAAAATGAACGGAGTTACAAAATATGAATACTTTGAAGAAAATCTGCACAAGGATGAAAAGTCCCACCGACTTCGCGATAAAGCCACGGTTCCTGTTCTGATACACAACGCCCAAACCATTGTTGGCTCCGTAGAAATAATTAAACACTTCCACCATAAAAAACAAGAAAAACAAAGCATTGATGATCAAATTTCTTGGATCAACATTGATGCTAAGGTCACACGTTTTATATCATTTTTAAAAAAAAATAATTTAATTATTCATGTTTAATTGATTCTTTTTATGTTGATAAAAACTTGTATATAGGCGCAGTTAAATTATAAACTCGGTTTATTTAAATATCATTTATTACATACAAAAACTCTCACTGTTATGTATAGAAACTATCACTGTTATGAACAAAAACAATCACTGTTTAGAAAATATTTTACATTTTTAAACAGTAAAAGTTTTTGTACATAACAGTGATTATTTTTACACATAATAGTGATAGAGTTCATGTGTGAACCTGATTCAAATGAGTGTTACTCTTTTTATATATGTATATATAGTATCTGGCCCGTAATGTCATATTGAAATTTTGGGAACCGCCTGGATTTATGCCAATTTTTGGTATTGGTCGTATTGGCATTTATATTTTGATTTATATGCTGTAATTTATACACTTTTAAATTTTTGGTCTTTTGAAATTTTAAATTTTAATTTTCATCCTGTAACATATATATTCTTCAACTACTTTTTGGCATTGATTAGTTTAAATTACAGGACGAAAATTAAAATTAAAAGTAAATAGGACCAAAAAGTTAAAAATGTATAAATTACTTAACGAAAATCAAAATTAAAAAATTAATAGGATCAAAACTAAAAAAAAATGATAAAATTACCGAACGAAAAAAAATATTTTTTCCGAACATTTATAAGGTTGTGGGGGCAAGATAATTAAATTGTTGAAAATAGGCTTACTTCACTTTTCTTTCTTTTTTTGGGATGTTTATTATGTGCAGGTTATTTCTCCATTGTGGTTTGCTTATTGGGAGAAGGGTGAAGCTGATAAAAAAGGCAGCCGAGAAAAAAAAAGCAAAAAGAGGTCTTAAAATTCTGGAAGAACAAATCAAGGGCAAGAAATTCTTTGGGGATGACAAAATTGGACTTCTTGATGTAACTGCTTGTTTCCTTGCTTTTGGGGTTCAAGTTCTTGAAGATTTGGCGCCAATTGAACTTTTCACTAAAACGGAGTTCCCCTGTTTGCGTTCGATCCCAGGGATGGGTCGTTTAAATAATTTGAAAAAATACATTTAAGATTTTTTTTCTAATTATACATAATAAAATAAATTTTATTTTTTTAATACATAGAATAAAGAGGGGTACATTTCATTTTTGGGGTACAAATTAACCCCTTGTACCCCTCTAGATCCCAACTTTTTTTGTTGAATGGGTGAAAATTACAAAAATGACCCAGGGCTAAGGAAGAATTCTTGATGATGCCTTGGCTAGGAATATCTCCCTCCTAAGGATTTATTGCGCGAATCTTACAATGTTGGCCTTCAGTCCAGTCTTTCTAAGCCCGACAATCGTTACGCCTTTTATAAAGTTGCTTTTCTTAAATCGGAAACCGCAAAAAAGGTCGCCAGATAGGTTTCGATATTTGAAATGTGACAAGGTCTTGTATGCACTAGGTGTGCCGTTCAATTAAAGTGCATTTTAAAATATTTAATTTATTTATATTGAAATGTACAATTTATTTTTACTTACGGAGATTGCATATTCAAACATGCACATGATTGCCCCGAATCTGATATGCACAAATGATCATGTAACTTTATTTTAATCATATCACATGCACATGATTCTCCACATATACTCTTGCAAAAAATAACTCATGTTATCATGTGAAAACCCATAATGGCCCTTCACTTAAAGTGGGCAGTATAGAGTACACGAATTATTTTTTATGTAGAAAAAATTGACATTTTTGCAAATTTCCCAATATTGCCTGAAAGTCAAATTTTAATAAGGCGGCTGATGTCATTCAATTTGTCAGCTTCGCGTGGAAAATACCCAGTAAACCCCATTTCGGCATTAGTAAACAAACAATTCAAAATATAGTCACCCTTTGAATTCAATAAAGTGGCCAAAAAAAAACCGAGTAAATAAATAAATTGCAATGATACTTGATAATCTGATTCTACAATAACAACTTTTGTCTTAACTCTTAATCCAGACTTCAAACATACACCATCTAAACAACTTTTTGAACGTATGAGCTAAAATGGTTTAATTAACTCATCGATTGAATTTCTCAATTTTGAATTTGCCGTAAAATATTGTAATATATACCAATGCACGCACATCATGGAAGAAGCAATGACAATTAGCAAATCAATCACTACGCAAAACCCAATTTGATTTGTTAAACATATAATATTAATTTTGGTCAACTACCAAACGAATATTTCCAATTATTTTATCCATATATGTCTTAGGGAACAAGTCGTTAATTCATCATAACAACTCCTTAATCAAAGACCAAAATCACATAAGAAAAAAAATAAAAAAAAATTAAAGCTTTGTGAAATAATTGAATGGCAGTAGTGCAGGTGTTTGGAACATGGTCAAGCCCATTTGTGAAAAGGGTGGAAATGGGCCTCAAGATGAAACGGGTCGAATATGAATTCATAGAAGAAGATCTGAAAAACAAGTCGGATCTTCTTCTCAAGTATAATCCAATTTACAAAAAGGTCCCTGTGATGTTACACAATGGAAATGCCATGGCTGAATCTCTAATCATTCTTGAATACATTGATGAGGTTTGGGAGGGCCCATCCATTCTGCCCAAAAGATCCATATGAGAAAGCCCAAGCCCGTTTCTGGGCTAAGTTCATCGATGATAAGGTAATTTTTTTTTTTTATTTAACTTAGCAAGAGTAGTTTGTGTTGTAATTTTCCAATGCTTTGGGATATAATTGGGTGGAAATAATGGTAAATCGGAAGGTGAAATGGTATAATGTAAATATACTTGTAACTTTTCTAATATTATTTTTATATATGGTTAGTTTATAGGGGTTGTTGACTTATTTGCTATACAAAATAGTACTAGTATTACTCGTTAGTAAGTAGTTGTTTTACAATAAAATGAAATGATAATTGCAAATCAATTACTCCTCTGTTCCAAGATAATGTGCACACTACTTTTTTTCTCGTGTTTTAGCGAACGAGATGTTTATTAATATTTAAAATGATAAATTGATTTTTAAGAAAGAATATGATAGACCTCTCCTCTATTATATATCTTCTTAAGTTATTTTATTATTTTAAATATTAATAAAAAAATCGCTCGCTAAAATACGAGAAAATAGTAAACGTGTACATTATCCCGAGATGGAGGAAGTATTTGCCTAAAAACAACCCGTTTTTATATTATTTTTCCTTATATATAATCCTCCCATGATAAAACATGTTTCTTTTATCTCAGTGCACATCTACAATATGGAAAGCTATGTGGAGCAAAGGTGAGGAGAGAGAAAAGGCGATAGTAGAAACAACTGAAGCCTTGAAACTTCTGGAGAATCAATTGAAGGGAAATATTTTTTTTGGGGGAGACAAGATTGGGCTTGTTGATTTAACAGCCAATTTCATTGCAGGATGGTTTCTGGGCCTTCAAGATTTTGTGGGCCTTCCAATCTTGACCCATGACAAATTCCCTCATTTAATGAAATGGGCCCACGAATACTCTAATGTCAGCTTCGTGAAGGAAAATATGAATATGGAGAAATTGAAGGCCCGATTCGAGCCTCTTAAATCTGGATCTCGCTAGTAAAGCCCAAATCATTTGTAACGTGAAAGACTCGTTTGGTGTAACTAGTGTTTGTTTGGGGTGTTTCCTTTTTCAATAACAAGTTTTATTTTGTGGTGTTCCAATAACCAATAACGGAGTTTGTAAGTGAATGTGTTTCTAAGTTAATTACTTTTTGTAGTAAGATAAATGTTAATGTATTATTATAAGAGTTAGTCTCCTGTGCATTAAGTGCGCACCGTGCACTCGGGTATAGGAGTGACCCATTAAAAAAATGAGACATCGCCATTAATGAAAATGAGAATCCACAATAAAATGGGAAGGGTCAAAGTGAGTGCACGGATCTAAAATCCGTGGACCAAGTGTATATGAGACCTTGTCTTATTATAATATGATTTCTCTCTTATACAATACAAGATGCGTGTTCATACCACAAGATAAAATAATATCACTCTAACAATCATTTGGAAATTTATATGTATCTTTATAAATATTAATAATGAAGTTATTGTGTCAAATTTCAAATATAGATAGTAGAAAGTGATAAAAAAACTCATATGAGACGGGGTACAACTTAGCACAAATCATACATTGTTTTTCTAAAGTGTTAAAATGTCAATGACCAACTTATGCTCCGTCTCACCGTGAGACCGTCTCATACAAGCATGCCTCATAGAAAATAGACAAAAGTATAGGGTCAAATTTCAAATATAGATAATAGAAAATAGAAAAAAGTATAGGGTGAACAAGATTTACACAAAAATATGTAAAACTGATTAAGGAGCGTAACTTATATTATTAAAGATTATTAGTTGTGATAATTGAAGAGTGTGATTTTTTACTATAAAAGGTATTACTCATAACACTAAAAGGTGTGACTTATTACAGTGGAGGTATTAGTTGTGATAATTGAAGGGTGTGACTTATATTACAAAAGAGTATTAATCGTGAAAATTGAAGGGTCACATCTATAAAAAAAGGAATTAGTTTCACAATGAACAAGTTTCAGTGAAACTGATTAATGAGTGTGACTTATATTATTAAATAATGTGACTTTTTAATATAAATGGTGTATTTTTTTACTATAAATGGTACTACCTCCGTCCCCCAAAAGTATGCTCACAGGGTTTAAACATGTTTTACGAAAAGGTAGATTAAATCCATTTATGAATAATATAATTAAATGTGAGTAAAGTATAATGAAAACTTGAGTAATTAAGTGTTTGTTGGATTATAAAGATTAAAAAAATTGTGTCCGTAGACGTGCTTAATCTACCTTTCCCTAAAACATGTTTCAGCCCTCTGAGCATACTTTTGGGGGACGGCGGGAGTATTACTCATAAAAGTGAAGGGTGTGACTTATATTATAGCAGAGGGTATCGTAGTGATAACTGAAGGGTGTGACTTATATTACTAAATGGTGTTACTTATATTACTAAAGAATAATGAGGATGTCGGTAAAAAAATAAATTAATTTCACGATGAATAAGTTTCACAGCATACCAACTCGTTCAAAATTTGATATGACGACTAAGATCATTCAATATTTCAGCTTCGTCAGGATATTTCCTAATATAAACTCCATTTCGATATATATGAGTCATTATATATCGACTTAATATATACTCCCTCCCACTATTAAAACTGTATTCCATTTTTTAGGAACAAATTTTAAGAAAAAATAGATAAAAATAAAAGGAATTATAAAATATTGTAGAGTCCATTTATAAATAAAGTGAATTTTATAGGTAAAGTATAATAAGAATATGGGTAAATTAAGTGATGGTTGGAGGGTGGAAATAAAGTGAGTGTGTCCATAAAAATAACAAATACACTTTTAATGGATGGATAAATAAGAAAAGTGAGCACAATTTTAATGGACGGAGGAGTAGTTATTTTAATAAATAAAAATAGAGTATGTAAACCAGCTCAATACTTGAGTCACACAAATATTTTTTGTTTAAAAATCTGAAATGCAGTGATGACACCTAGAACAACAATCACTACACAAAATCCAATTTTGTTTTGTCCAACATCATTTAGTCAACAATCAAAGGAATTTCCCCAATTTTTTAAAATCTGTATACATACATGTCTTGTTGAAAAAGTTCTATTTAAACAACTCCATATATAATCAAAAACCCAAATTACTTACGAAATAAGAAAATAAAAAGAAATATCAAATGGCAGAAGTGCAGGTGTTTGGAACGTGGTCAAGCCCATTTGTGAGGAGGGTGGAAATGGGCCTCAAGATGAAACGGGTCGAATATGAATACATAGAAGAAGATCTGAAAAACAAGTCGGATCTTCTTCTCAAGTATAACCCGGTTTACAAAAAGGTTCCTGTTTTGCTACATAATGGAAATGTCTTGCCTTGAATCTCTCATAATTCTTGAATACATTGATGAGGTGTGGGAGGGCCCACCAATTCTGCCCAAAGATCCATATGAGAAAGCCCAAGCCCGTTTTTTGGCTAAGTTCATAGATGATAAGGTAAATATTATTTTATTTTCTAATAATTTAAATTTTGTGCTGTAATTTTCCAATGCTTTGATAAAATTGTGCTTGAATTACATGGCAATAAAGATGAACTCATAGAAAATGTTATATATTTTTCTAGCATGCCTTCACATATATAGTTTTTCCGACAAAAACTCCTATGAAACGGGATACAATCTAGCACAAATCAACATTCACCTCCCATAAAAGTTAAAACGTCAATACCCAGATATGTTCCATCTCAAGTGAGACGATCTAACGCAGTGCTCTTTTTTTTTTTTTTTAGTGTATACATACAATGTGGGTAGCTTGTTCGAGCAGTGGAGAGGAGAGAAAAAGGCCATAGTAGAATCAACTGAAGCCTTCAAATTTCTGGAGAATGAATTAAAGGGGAAGAAATTCTTTGGGGGAGAAAACATTGGGCTTGTTGATATTACTGCCAATTTCATTGCAGGATGGTTTCTGGCCCTTCAAGATTTTGTGGGCCTCCAGATCTTGACCCAAGACAAATTTCCCAATTTAATCAAATGGGCCGATGAGTACTCCAAAATTAGCTTCGTTAAGGAATACACCAGATCAGGAGAAACTGTTGACCCATTACAAGCCTCTTAAAACTGGGCCTCAGTAGGAAAGCCCAACTCCTTCGGATGGCGAAAGACTTGTTTGGTGTAATTCAGGGTGTGTAACATAAATAAATAAAAAGTGCCTTTTTGGGGGATTTTATATTTAAATAAGAAATTTTCCGATGTATTGTACTTATGAAGGAATATACTCGAATAAAAAATTTAAATAAGGTTTTTACTAAATTTCAAGAGTTGGCATTGTGTTTGCTCACAACACTATAAATATTAATTTAACACGCCTATATGAAATTGTAAATTTATAAAATGCAATTGTATCAATCAATTGATAAATATAGTGGTATAAATTTCAAGCTATAAATAAATTTAACCGGAGATATACTCTTAATTTAAACATTCTAAATAAGTATATAATTGATTCTCGAAGTAAGTTTAAAAGTAATTATTTTAATTATTTAAAAATATTGCAAATCACTTTTTTCAAGTGAATTTTTTGGATCCATATCCAACAAATTATGAAGCTCATTAACCCAACACTGCAATTATGAATATCTATATAACACTAGAATACAAAACATAATGCATTGGAGTTCATCAAGCACAAAACGCAATATTATAAGGACAGAGTTTAAAACATAATTAACCAAAATAAAATGTGAGAAGATACAATTTATTGAAATGTGATTTCATGAGTCATTCAACATAATAATCAGTTCTTGTGAAAGTCAGGATCCTTCACTATGGTAACTGGGCACGTTACAGCGGTCATCACGTAATTTGTCACACTCCCCATGATTATCCTATCATAATCAAAACCAATTTCAAACAATTTAACTTGCTATTTACTGAAAATGAATAAATAAAAAACAGGAAATTCAAAAGGTACCTTTTGATGGTGGTAAGTCCCCTGCTACCCATAACCAATGAATCCAGCTTCAAATCTTCAACAGCTTCACACAGCTTCTCCCTCGCATCTCCCCAGTACACTTTTGTAACCACGTGAATCTAATCAATCAATAACATTTTTCATTATTTCTGTTGAAAAATTGAACACAGGATTTATATATGTGGAAAAAATCCCCAAATATTTGGCTCTGAATCCCTAAAAAAATTCAAAATTAAAAGAAGAAAAACCTCTTTCTGCCTAGCGCCGGTGTCGAGAGTATCGAGAAATTCGATATCAATAGGCATGTCGTACTTCGTCATCACCTCTGGTTCACGAAACTCCACCAATGGAATCAGAGCTGCAAAATCGATTCAAATTTCAGAAAACAAAAAATGTTTCGTAACGATTTTTCGATTTATTGAGTTGCGATCGGAGATTTAGGAAGAAGATCCGTACGAGAACCGGATTGAGACCACATCTCATGGCGAGACTCGCCGATGGAGTGAGATTTCACATGTAGGATGTAAAACGTGTCGCCTTTATCGGCGAGATTGTCGATCGACCATTGCAGCGCCGCCTTGCTGCTCTTTGAGAAGTCCATCGCCACCCCGATTTTCCTATCTTTCGCCATTTTTTTCTTCTCTGATTTTTCTTCTCTGATTTTTCTTCTTTCTCTGTTTCTCTCTCTACGTGGGGTTTTATTAATACAGAGGGGAAAAAGCACCAAGTGTTGCGTGCGGAAAACCGAAGTTAAGTTAAAAGCAACCAATACCGCTATCCGCTCCCTGAAATGGATACTACTAATAAATATTTTAAGTGCTATAAAAATACATTATCAGTCTTAGATAATTATGAAACGTTGTATAACCAAGCGTAAATCGACACACCATTTTCGAAGTATTAAAACACAAAATTTCAAATTATGCTCCATTCTCATTATGATATTGTCTTGCGCAAATGTATCTCTAATAATAATATTGTAAATTTGTAATAATAATGTGTAATGTATGGTGTTCGCAAAAAGTTTTGTTCTAATTCCAACTCTAATATTCCATTAATTTGCACACTTTCGGATCTTATTTTAAAAATATCATTTGATGGGGTCATATATATTATTCTCGCATCAATGCTTATAGTCCAACACTATGTGTGGATGATTCTCATATTTACACCCATATTTAATGTCTCAAATCCATATCATACTCCTGTTTTTAAAAAATATATGTGAATTCGATCAGTCATGCTTTAAAAGTAGTCGGATTATAATTTAAGCATGATTCTTTAACATTTTAAGAAAAATAAATAGTGATTTTTGCTATTTTATAAACCGTCTTATATATAAAACCGTCTCATACGAACTTTTGTCTAAAAAGCTTAAGCATTAAGAAATTAGAGGAATCAAATCATTGCCTTCATGTGAAAGTATATACACGTATACTCTACTGAAATAAAAGTAAGAATAAATTTTATCGTTCACATTTTTATAAGAGACTTAATTAATATTCAAAAATAAAAAGTAATTCAAAAATCTGTTACAAGTGTTGCGTTTACGTGCAATGTATTGGGCGTTTCCACTCGTCGTAAATATGTTTCATTTTTGTCAATATGTTCATACATTGCTTCATTTCTAAGCTAAATATTAATTATTTCTATACATTCTCGAAAGACATGCATCAATTATACAATAATGCAAAAACTATTGTATATTATTCTTAAATTTAATTATATGATATTGTCTTAAAGGTTATTAAATCATTTATTGTTAAATGATCAAGTAAAGACTCATGCTTGTTGCCCCCAATAATTCACATTAGTCGTTTTATTTATTTATTATGACTATGTGAATACTTCATAAAATAAAACTTTTATAAATATTTTCCAGGTCATATGTTAGGCAATTTTAAGGTATGAAATGCATTATTATTATTATTATTATTATTTTTTTTGAAGATAACATAAATTATTATTGAATGGTGGATAAGATCATATGTATATGAAGCTTCCACGCTGCTTCCTTTGTCCATTCAGTAGGCAGATAATCCAACATTAATTACTATACCCTCTTTTTAGGTAATACTATTAAAATTAGTGCAACAGTCAAATTACTGAACTTTGCTAAAATTATCTGTATTTACTATTTATGATTTAATCACCTATTTTAACAAGTGAAAATAATCATGACATAATTAATAATTTATAAGTATATTAAAAAATACGGTGTGGTTATTGCTAAACATTCATTAGTAGAGTAATATCTTGATAATTTCGTTTAATGAGTTGGTCCCAATTTTATTTTATGTACTATGACCACATGGGCTATAGCCCATAACGTAATATTTAAATGGGCCGATATAATCGGATTAGGATAGTCTCCGCTCAAAGCATTTTTCTAATGCAATATAGGCCCAGTTGGAATTATATTATTTTCGCCGGCATAATGTATTTTCGTAATGATAAAAATTTGTATAAGACTGTCAACATGAAACTGAATCACTTCACAGTAAAAAACATTACTTTAAATGTAAAATGTATGACTTTCGAAAAAATTAAGTTAAGACTATATACTTATATATTTTTTTTTTAAAGTGATACAAAAAATGATATCATTTCTATTGAAAAATGATAAGCACACTCATCAAAACCGGTTTCAATAGAGATCTAAAAGGTTTTGTTTTAAACACTCATCTAATTAGGCTTGCTCTTTCAACACCTGTTCTATGAACTTTCAAATAAAAATGATGACAAAAACTCTTATAAGATGGGTTACAACTTAGTACAAAACACACTCTCTCCCAAAACATTAAAACGTTAATGTTCAATTTATGTTCCTACTCATCGTGAAACTGTCTCATGCAAGTGTGTCTAAAAAATGATAACTTTCAAATGTTTATTGAAAAAGACAAGAGTATTATATAGTATGATTTACGGATATCTTATGTAATCCGTAGGACTCATCCAATATATTTCATGATCATGCATGCATTAACACACTCACACTCAACATTTCTCTATTTGATAAAAATCATAAAATACTTCATTCATTGAATACAAAGGGATCTAGATCTAACACAAGAGATAACTTTCCATGTGCATTTCCCCCTTTTACACTACAAACCTTTGGAACCTTGTCATGAAAGAATTTATATATCAATATAGCAACGTGGGATGGAGTAACTATGTATATAACACATAGGACTCATTATTATTGCATGAGGATAGACTTTGTTTATATATAAGCATCTTCTAATAACAGAAGATTACGATTACATGTTACTTTGACGAAAAAGAAAAAAAAAATACGCAATAGATGCTAATCACACTAGATAAGTCATGTACAACAGACTCGATATATAAAGTTCAAGGAAAAAAATTTGATCTCGTGATATCTGATCGTCGCACCTAACAAATAAGAAGTGCTTTTTTTTCAAAGCATATGAAAAATAAATCATTGAAAAGATTCGATTTAAACACTAACTTTGGATATATTCATGCGAAGGATGGTCTCTACGAATGATATTATTTTTTGGTAGACAAGTTAGAGTGATGACATAAAAAAAAGGATGAAATTAACCAATTTTAATGATAGCATAAAGTGTTTGTTGTAAACAAAAAATGGTGCAGCAAAGCATGCCTTAGAAGGTGGTATGTAATTACACAATTTTGTGGGACACAATGTCCATCAGATAACTACTAACTAGATGTCCATAAGGACCCCACACCAACAAATTATAAGATGACTCGACAAAATTTTATATTTATATAAGTAATTAATACTCCTATGTAATATCAATTCGATGGCCTTATATGTGTTTCTGATTTGTGTGAAATAATTGGCTATTATCTCTAAATAATTTGTCACATTACTATAGTCTATCTACAATCAAGTGATTGACTACACCTCTATCATGTATTATATTGTTCGATGGTTAAATTGGCAAGAGTGTTCATGATATAGCAATATTTTTTTAGGCAACAATTTATTGAAGACAAAAACTTGTATGAGACGGGGTACAATTTAACACAAATCAATAATCATCGATCTCTTTCAAAATATTAAAACGTTAATATTCAATTATGTTTTGTCTCACTATGAGACGGTCTCACGCAAATATGTCTCATTTCTGGATGATCAAGCAACTAACTTAGTTTTGATTTGGTTTCACATATACACGAAATTCTCGAATCGGGCACCCAAATTTTTATACATTTTTTTTTATTTTGATAATTTATATATAACCCATAAATTTTGAGTATATAATAATATCTCCATTTTAATTAGTTATTATTATTATTGTTACAATTTTATACTATATATGATGTTTTAGTTCTTCCACTTTTTTCATGGTGTTTGGTAAAATTGTGAGAAATGAAAATGGTGTAGAATTGAAAACGTAAAGAGTCATAATCATACCTCCAAAATAAGTGAAATATAGTGGGTTTCTTAATTTTGAGGAATGACAAGTTTAATTCCACACAAACATTGTGATTTTGATTCTTATATATCAACCTTAAAATCTTCCAACCAAGCACACTAATATTTTTAATTTAGGGAATGCGTGGCTATTTACCAGGAACGACAATATGTATAATAGTGTGAGACTATTGTGGAAGGAGAGCCATTCTTCACATAAATGAGAGGCAAAAAGCTTTAGCACTATAATTAGTAATTATTTTCATCCAAACACTTTCATTTCATTGCTATTATTTTTCTTTAAAAGTGTCTAATCAATCACCACATTAGTTGAAGATTGATTCTTGTAAATTTGCAATATAGCTCATGGTTTGATCGAATATTATTATCTCCGTCCCGAATCAAATTCACCCTCTCTTTTTTTATCCATTTCAAATTTTACACCTCAAGGTATAAAATTGTTATAACTAATGCGAGAAAGATATAAAAACGATAAATAAATCGAATAAATCGACATCGAAATTTTACGTGGTTCACTAACAATTTGTTAGATACGTCCACGGGTAGAAGAGAGGATCTCGTATATATTCAGAACTGACAATAATATACAACTCAAATAGGAATATAAATAATAATCCTTAACTGACTGGGCCTAAATTAATAAGCTCAAAACCGAAACCGACTAGTCCTAAATTAATAAGTCCAAAATCGAAACTGACTAATGCACTTTTATCTGTTGTAACACAAATTATCACACATCAGCATGATGAATTATCACACGTCAGCAGGGCCCACAAAGACCTGACCCGACCCGACAGGAGGTCAAGAGTCAAACAGATGATGATTTGTCGTGCTTACACTTATGATTTGTCATGCTGGCCCTCTATAAATAGAGGACCTCACCCTTCATTGTAAGGAGCTCTCTGGAATGTTTCCCTCATTCCTAATATATACAAAAAAAACTATAATTCAGGGAAGAACTCAAGGGTTATTCCCACAGTGTTCTTGTTTGATGGTCAAATTCAACAAGCCACATCAGAATCCCTATTTTTTTACTACCAACAGTATCAAAGAGGTCTGGGCTTCTTAAATAATATTAGGAAGCCCTTCACATTTTTCCACAATCCGATATGGGATAGAATAGGACTTCTTAAATAGGTTTGGAAAATCCTTTAACTTTTGATACAATTCGATGTGAGATAAAACAAAACTCATTTATTTTACACAATCCCAACAAAAATTCTTCATAAACTTCATATCACTATATTACAGTGACACAATGTCATTTTTGCTATTCGATGTTTTGGATTCTGAGTCTTCGTGATACCCGGCGTCCAATATTGAGGAACCATTTGGTTGGAAATACTAATGGATGAAGTAATGAGATTAATTTCAATTATTACTATTTGATAGTTTTAATACACCCGTAATAAAAATAGAATTAAGTAAATGATTGACTGTAATCATTTAATCAACCCTTTTCAAATGAAATTTAATGAAACTCATTGTTGATTTCCTAACTAAACAATAACAATATATTCATAATAATTGATTCATCAATGATATTCATTGTTATTATCATTCTCAACTTATACTAAACGGACCTTAATTTCTAACCTTTTGCCTCAAATCAACGACAAGGGTTAAGAAACAACCCCCAAATGACATAATCAAGTGATAAAGTTTGTGGTGATGTAAGAAAAAATCCCTCGAAAACGAAGGTTCGAATTCAGTGTGTGACAAAATTTCCAATAAAATATTATGGAGATTTGTCCTATGAATTGAATATTGTTGACTATCTACATCCTACGATTTACAACCCGCTCAGCTGGGAACCAACAACACGGGCAGAGAATTATTCTTCTCTTTCTTAAAAAAAAAAAAAAAAAATGAGAACAAATGCATCAATCAAGGCAACATTGTGTTGTCACGTCACTAATAGTGATCACCTAATAAGTAGGTTTAAATCTTTCATGATTTGATCCAACTTTTTGCTTTTCCACCAAAAATATCTTCACCCAAATTGCACTTATCCTAAACATTAGTACTAAATCAAAATGGACCCCCTTTAATTAACTAATTGATAATGTCTGAGTTTTGTCATCAACATTTCCCTCCAAAAACAAACCAAAATACAGAGATATATGCAAAAGAGAGTTGGAGAAATTAATAACGAATGTCGCATCGGTCAAAAGTTGAATAAAAACTTCCAATAATCATTGGCATTTGCAAACATATTTTTATCTTTACAACGAGTTGGTCTCTCTTGTGTATACACTAGTTGCATTGCATGATAATATAATTAGTGAGTGCTATTTTTTTTCCCAAAAATAATTTTTTAAAATGTATATAAATCACACTAATAAATCACACTCAAAAAATGTATATAAATCACACTAATAAATTTGACCTTTACTTTAAAAGAAAAAAACTGTAGAAATTTGACCTTAAGGTAAATTTTTAAAATAAAAATTGAAGTGGAATTAATTATTGGCATTAAATTTTAATTTCTAGGTACCAAACTGTACATTAGAAATTTGATCAATTAAGTGTGTTTTAATTTTCTACCAATGAAAAGGGAATTATGGTAACTTAATTTAATGAAACCACCATAAATGAATGACCAGTCACCACCAATGTTTTAAAAACCGGAACCGGAAGTTGAGTCGGACGACCCCAAAAAAAGGTTGGACCGGGGTCGGACCGGATTGAGCCGGTGTGACGTCATAATAAATATTATATATATATAATATACATAATTTTTTAAAAATCAAAATATTGAGTATAATAAGTGAATATAAAGCATCTAAAGTCACTTCAAACTTATTATTATTATTATTTTTTAATTCCAATATAAAAAATATCAAACTAATTGTTAATTAATAAAGGCCCATAAACATTTAGCAATAAAATGCCCTAAACACTTCAGTAATAAAATGCCAAGAAAAGTAGAAAACTTCAATTGCGTCACTTGCCTGCAAACTTAGGAAGAGAGCAGATAAGTGATAAAGGCCAAACACTCCAAACCCTAAATTCACCATTTCCGCCGCCGCCCACCACCACCCCCACCACTGCCCACTGCTTGCGGCCAAAGAACCATCTCCCTCAAGCGCCACACAAAAGCACACCCTCTCAGATGCCGATCTTACGCAGCCTCAAATCATCGCGTCTTCCGCCTTGAAAGTGTCGCCCCTGCTTAGCTCAAGGCTTTTTGCATTTCTGGTGAGGCCGTGAGAGACCGAGAGGTTGTGAATAGTGGCACCGATTTGCCTTCCAAACCGAAGGCGGCATGACCGGCGTCCCCCTTTTTTTTTTGTTGAAAACCCATCCACCTGCTTCCGATTTTTTACCCGGTTTTCAAACGGTTTTCGGTTTTTGAGGTGGGCGGTCCAATAGCGATTCTATACACCTCTATTGGGCCACTTTGGGGCGGTTCACCGGTCGGACCCGATTTTTAAAACAGAGGTCACCACCACTCACCAGCTCTGAGTTTCAACTACTTGTGGGCCTGTCCTGTCCATTTTGGAGGGAAATTTGTGAGAATTTGTGGCGGTAAAATTCCAAATTCAATTTGAAATTGTATAAATAGAAATTGGGTCAAATAATCAAATATAGCACATACTTTTGAGCTCTCATCAATTTTATCACATACTTTTTTCTCTCTCCAAATATAGCACATACTTTCACTTAATATTAAAAGACATCCGAATCATTATTTTCGACAAAATTCGTCTAATGTGGTAATTGGAGGTCACTTGTCTTGCTGACGTGTACATATTAAAATATAAAAAAATAAAAATATCACCACCTATAAGAGAAAACGTGGGATATGAAAAAATCTCGGATTACTATTTGTTAATTTTAGGCGGTGATATTTTTTTTTTTAATATTTACACGTCAGCAAAGCACATAAATTTCAATGACCACATCAGACGAATTTTACCGAAAACAATAATTTGGGATATTTTTAAATATTAAGTGAAAGTATGTGCTAAATTTGGAGAGAGAAAAAGTATGTGCTAAAATTGATGAAAACCTAAAAGTATGTGCTAGATTTGATTATTTAGCCTAGAAATTGCAGATATTTTCCATAGGATAATTTAAACTTGAAACCTTTGCCTTGATACTAAATTTCCCTCCACATTTTTCTTTTGTTTTGATGTTATAAATAGATGTTTGAAAAAACTTGCGAAAACCCATAATCAAAACTCAGAAGTAATGAAGCAGCTATAATAGTTAAAAAAAAATGAAAATTCTTATGAGACGTTTTCATACATGAGAAAAAGTATAAATTAACACAAATCATATTCACCCATCTTAAAGTGTTAAAGCCTAAATGCCTAAATTATACTCCGTCTCATCGTGATACCGTTTCATGCAATGTTTTAAAAACCGGAACCGGAAGTTGAGCCGGACGACCCCAAAAAAAGGTTGGACCAGGGTCGGACCAGATTGAGCCGGATTGAGCCGGTATGACGTCATAATAAATATTATATATATATATATATATAATATGCATAATTTTTTAAAAAACTCAAAATATAGAGTATGATAAGTGAATATAAAGTATCTAAAGTCACTTCAAACTTCAAAGTTCAAACTTAAATTTATAAACATAATAGAAATGTCCATTAACATAAATAGTTCCAACTTTCAAATTTCAATTTCCAAACATAATAGAAATGTCATCAACAATACAAAAGTCACAAGTCATAACATAAAACAAACATAGTAGATGTCAAATACAATACAAGAGTTTGAAATTCAAATCATCATCACAAATGTCTTATGATTGCAAAATAAACAAAAGTGGAGACAGAGAAATTCTTCTTCATCTAATACCATCTCTCAACATTCTAAGTTGCTTAATTACCTTTTGTGGATTTCATAATTCATACAGATTGAAGCTACTGTTCATTTTCCTTTTTAAACATGAAGCATCAGAGAAAAAATCTAGCAAAAAACAGGGTTCCTAGTTCCTACTATTGGTTAGCAAATTAATAAAAACATGAAAAAAGAGGGAAAAAAGCCCTTAAACGTCCCACGTGATTATACACCTCCATAAGCAAGATTTGTCACCAAAACACGAGAAATAGAAAATGATAAAACAAAAAAACAAGTTGGCAAACTCAAATCAGTAGTCATTTTCCATTATAGTGATTAAAATGATGGATTCTAAACTAAAATGTGCAGAATCAGCAGCGGTAACCGAAATGTAGTTTGGAAAATAATGGAATAGAAAGAGAGATAGTTACCTATGAGTGATTTGCAATATGAATTCAGAAAATCAAGCTAATAACACTCATTAACAATCGATTTATTTAAGAAGTGGAAAAAGAAAAAAAAACCACATGATCGGGCGAAGCTCGAAAGTCCCGCGTCGGCGAAGACACCCAATGACGGTCGGTAAGCGGTGTGTTGCTTAGGGTTTTCAAACTCACCGCGATCGGGTTTGTGTTGTTTAGGGTTTTTTGAAATGAAACGAGGAGGAACGATTTCTGAAATCAAATGAAACGAGGAGGGTTTTCTTAGTTTTCTAAAATCTGATCTGAACATTTAATTTATAGTAAAAAAAAAATTATTTTAATGAAAACCGGTCAAAACCGCCGGTTTAACGGTTGACCGGTTTCCGGTTTTGACCGGTTTTCAACCGGTTTTTCCGGTTTTAGGATAGCGCCCAATAAGCGATTTTATATATTTATTATTGGGCTCGGTTCAGAGAAGTTCACGGCCCGACCGGGTTTTTAAAATAGAGGTTTCACTTCACTTTCACGCAAGTGTGCCTCTTAACAAAATATCATTGAAATACCTGCTTATTTAATTCGTAGGATTCAATTTTTTGTATTTTTGTCAAATTTTCCACTATCATCATCTCTCTATCAGTGGAAATAAAATAAAAAAACTCTGTTAGTAACCAATGGTTATTCAAATTTTCAAACAAGTATTTAAATTTATTAGCTTTTGAATAATTTCTGCAGAGCCACTAAATCAAATAAAAAGAAATTAAAAAACACAACTCCTTCCAAACAGGCCCCAGTGCTCCACTTGGATAAGATTGAAAACAAAGCAAAAGAGCCACGCCGACTCACTTTTGCCTTTTCTTCACGCGCTAAAACCACGCCCTCTCTCCATATTATTATTATTATTATTATCATTTAGATTTTAAATATTTTGAATTTAATAAATAAAGTTTCAATTTTATTTAAATATGCCGGTGATGCCGGCAATCAGACGACTGCCGGTTGTTTGACTAAAAATAGGTAGACAGTTGAGCGGCCCAAACTACAGTGTCCCCCCACTCTCATATTCATATTTAATAGTAATATATAAAAAATCATAGTTTTATTGCGAATCTTGTTCATAATCATAACGTTAAGTTTATATTTATAATTTATTTATTCAATTATTATAGTTAATATCTTTTTATAATATAATTATACAATTCAATTTTTATTATTAATACATTTATTCTAATATAACTTTTTAAAATATCTTTTTTTATTATAATAAATTATACATTTCAATTATTTCGAATAATATAAATTAAAACTGTGACCGCTGTCCACTTGGTTTTTATTACTCCTATAATTTTTAATTCTAGTAGTCCTACAAGTAAATTGAACCACCGTCATTTTGTATACACGCATTTGCAAGTAGACTAGTAGCATACATAAAATTTGTTTTATACGTACATGTGGCCAAATTGGTGACACCCTATATATGTAATTTTTATAGATGTAATACAGGAATATAAAAAATGAAATAGAAATATAACTCAATCGTAAAGATTACGGCCTGTTTATTTGATAAGTACAAATGTAGAAAATGGAAATGTGTTGGGAATATGGGGATCACCTCAAAGTATCGACAAGTACCTAAATTTGTATTTTAACTACTGATCACATATTCTAGTTTTCTGGAAACTTTTTTTCTATATTTTAATTTCTAATACATTATCATGCACTCATGTTTGCCACTTTCATTTGAGAAGGCCATGGTGCATAAAGTTATCAGCAGTATTATCAAGATAACGGCATGTGTTTTTTACGAAGACATTTACATGAGTCGCATTTATAATTACCTAAACTTATTCAAATTTAAAAATATATGATTTTCTAATTTTAATTGATGTATTCTTTGAGTCGAAATCATAGACTAATATTAATATACATATCACAACATCTTAATTGACGTCACCCCTAGTCTCCAACTTATGTACGTGTACGTAATATTAAAAGTACTAGTTGTATTTAGAAACTAACTACATATTCTTCACTAAACAAATCAAAATTGTGTCTATAATTAATTAATGCGAAGTTTTTTACCGACATACTCTTTAGTAATATAAGTCACACTCTTTACTAATAATTTCTTTAGTAATATAAGTCACATCATTTAGTAATATTTTTTTTAATCTTGCAAAGTTAGTTGTTAGTAGTTAGTACACCAATCACTCAAATACTCCACGAAATCGTCAATCCACCTTATAACTCCCATAACTCCAAATTCGTTCCTAGAGGGAATCGAACCTGGGTCTCCCACTCAAATGAGGAGCACAATGGTCAGGTGGGCTAAGCCACCTGATTACACACCCTTTAGTAATATAAGTCACACTCTTTATTTATCACTACGACACTCTTTGCTATAATATAAGTCACACCTTTTACTTTTATGAGTAATACTCTTTATAGTAAAACGTCACACTCTTTAGTAATATAAGTCATACTCCTTAACCAGTTTCACCGTAAAACTTGTTCACACTATACTTTGTCAATATTAAATGAACAACTACTCACATATAATATATCCACAAATACTCCTATATAATTAGGAATATACTGTATTTCAGGAAAATAATTTATTTGAAAAAATGAGGTCGGAGTACATAAGTCGACGACAAATGAAAGATACGTTTGTGCCGGGAGATTTGGCTACAGCTCACAGGCTTTAAAGAGAAGGCAAATTACCCACTAGCGATTTTGCCATAAAAGGAAAAAGACGCTCTCAGTCACGCATCTGGCTATAGCAAATTGCTATTTTGTCTACTCTCATACTCCACCCATCCGACCAAACCCCCAATTTTATTTTCCGGATAATAACATCTCTCTTCTTTATCCAAACACATCCTTAATATAATAATATTTCTAATAAACATATAACCCAAAAACAAGGTCTTTAAAAATTACAAAAATATTAATAGCAAGAGTGACACTCAGTGCACCATTGCACGGCACAAATGATATGTCAATTGGGAAAATTTTAATCTTGTTGAAATGTTCTTAGTTCTTACTTCTAAATATTGACACGAATGACAAAATTTATATTTTGCATGAAATGGTGTTGATAAAAAAAATTAGTATTGTTTCAGCCTCACGAATAACAATTTTTTTTTAAATTCAAATTTCGGTTCAATTATTGAAAATTGAATTCAAATATTTCGATAGGCCAATAATTATTCATACCCAAAACTAGGGATGACAATATCACTCCACCACGATCAGCCTTGACCCATACTGTATGGGTTGGACCCGCCCCATACATGTAGAGAAATTGGGCGGTCGAAATATTACTCGGGATCCGTGCCCTGGACATGTGCCTTATTTTATATATTAAAAATCAAAATATATATTACATAATATATGCAAATACAATATATTTTACATTTTTTTTATATTTATTAATATGTAGAGTAACTTCAATTTAACTTTATACACATTTTTTAAGTCAACATAAAATATATTCCCTCGTCCCAAACTTAACCTTACAGTTTCTTTTTCGGGCGCCACATGCTTAACTGGCAATTCCTTTAAATGGAAATATCTACTTTATCACTTTATCACATAAATACTAATAAACAACTCTTTCTACCCCAATTATTTATCACTTTATCACATAAAATATTAATAAACAATACATTTTCTACCCTCAACACTTTATCACTTTATCATTTTTTCTTAAAACCCGAACTCACAGTAACTGTAAGGTTAAGTTTGGGACGGAATGAGTAATATGTTATTTCAATTGAAATTAATTATTGATATCAGCATCTTAAATTATAAAAAAATTATAAAAAGACATTTAAAATGGGTCGCCTCATTCAGTACTCTGAATGCAAGTTAGACCCGCCCCCACCCCATTTAAAGAGACATGGTGTCAGGTATCTAAGTACTGAATTCAACAATTGCCATCCCTACCCAAAATAGAAGAATAGTGATTAAACATATTAAGAGCATACACAATAGATGAATGAATTTTTACATTCATTCATCACTTTCTCTCCTTCATATCATCTCCACATCATCTTTTATTAAACACCCAACATTTTAAATTCACTTTCACAATGATTCATCCATCCATATATACTTTTGTGGGCCGTTGTACACTATCTATTTTTTTTTAAATAATGATATTTAAAATTAAAAAGAAAAAAAAAGAAAAAATAACAAAAGCTGATACAATAATTTATCTCCCCTGTCCAATAAAATACCACAATGATTTAAATTGCAAACCCATCCATCCGGTCATTGGTAAGGATGGCTGATCTGCCCCGCTCCCGCCCCGATCGGGCCGATTTTTTTTTAATTTTTCGGTATCGTGGAAAACTGACAAAATTTAAATCGGGGACGGTATTTATATGTCTCGCCCCGAATCTGCCCCGATATATATTATGTAAATATTTTTTTATATTTATGCATTTATATATCACTATATATGATTTGACTTTCCACCTCAACTTATTATCTAATTAAATAATTTAAATTAATTTTGAAAAAAAATCTACACCCTAAAAGTCTAAATCATGAACCATAAACCATGATCCATTCGGGCTGGGTGAGCCATGAACCACTCGGGCAGAGTGAATCATGAACCACTCGGGTCGGGTTCGGATCCATAATTTAATTTACTTAATTAAATAATTTAAATTAAATTTTGAAAAAAATATCGTTTTGCACTAATTAAAAAATTTAAATTAAATTATGGATCCGAACCAAACCCCGAGTGGTTCATGGTTGACACAGCCCGAATGGGTCATGGTTTAGAGTTCATGATTTAGATTTTAAGGTGTAGGATTTTTTTTCAAAATTAATTTAAATTATTTAATTAAATAATAAACTGGGTGGAAAGTCAAATCATCAATTGAACTCCATAAAGTGACCACTCGGGATCTCCATATCAAAATTGTCACTATATATATTCCAATATTAATTTGTTTATTTATATTTTATTCTTTTAAGTTATTTTATAAAGAATTATGTTATAATATAATTGACTCTTCATGACATAATTAATTTTTTAAGGAGATAAAATAATTATGATAATAGAAAAATAAAAATTAAATATATTAATTGATTTTTAGGTCGAGTTCGAGAATACCCGAATCGTTAAGGGCGGGGATGGGAATTAAAAAAAGTTTTTTCGTTGAGGGCCATGGTTGGGAGAGGCATAAATTGGCACCGCCCCACCCCATTGACAATCCTAGTCATTGGACAACCCATTAGATGCATTGTTGTGCTCTAACATATAATTATCTATTTGTATATAATTAAAAATAGAGGCACACTTGCATTAGATAGTCTCATGGTGATACGGGACATAAGTTGGATATTGATGCTTTAACACTTTAGAAGGGAAAAGTGTAATTTATGCTAAATTATATTCCGTTTCATGCATGAGACCGTTTCATATGAATTTTTAAAAAAAAAAAAGGAAAAAATTAAAATTTGTTCTCCCACCACGGTGAGAATGTTCAGCCAATTGAAAAGACGCCAACACGTTGTCACCCCCACCCCACACCGTGATTGCGCCTAACTCCGATATTTACGCATTAAAATAAATAAAAGTTTACACAAATTAAAATCGGGCCCGGTCCCACACCCAGTCTCACATGCGAACCGAGTGAGCGGTGTCAGACGCGGGTCCCACTCCCACTCCCCCACTCCATTCTTACCTGTCCACAACTCTTTCCAACTATACCCAAAATATTTCAAATTATTTTTTCCGCGCGCGTGGCGCCACTCTCGCCTCTTAGGTTTCCAACTTCCCAAATAGTGGTAGACTGTGTATAAACTGTCAATTATAAAATACACACCACCACTCACTTACCCTTTCTCTCTCTCCTAAAACTGCTTTCTGCATTTTCTCTCTCTATGTTCATTTTGCTGGGTCCCTATTGCTTTTCCCACCATTGAAGTGGTGGCTATAATTAAGCCTTTGAGACGCAGCAAACTATCCATAATCTCTCTCTCTTTTAACTTTTTTTTCTTTTTCGGTTTCTACTGCTGCTGATATTTTTGGGGCTCTGATATTTCGAATATATAAAGAAGTTTTAGAGCTTGATTTTGTTGCTATGGCGCTTGAGTCTGACGATTTGGAGTTCTGGTTGCCGTCGGAGTTTCTGACCGACGATGACTTGGTCACTGATTTCCGGGCTGGTAGTTTGAAACTGAAGCGAGTCGACGATTTTCCTTACGGATTTGGGAGTTCCTACGGTTTGAGCTCCGATCTGAGTTCGCCGGCGACGGAGACTGACAGCGACGACGATGAACTCATCGCTGAGTTGACTCGGAAGCTTGCTCAAACCGCTTTGCAGAACACCGGTTTTTCCTCCGACTACACAGCAACAAAGGTCTGTACAAGTTATGCCTATTTTTCACTTCCTTTTTCAATTTCCCCTAATTTTAGAGTTCTAATTTTATTTTTAAATTTTTTAGGGCTGGAACCTCTCTGGTTCGCCGCAATCGACTCTGTGCGGTTGCAAAGCCGGTTCAAGGGGGAGCCCTAATTCCATCTCCGGCGTCTGTTCGCCTCCTGATGCCGAAGATCAGCGGCGGTGGGAGATGCTGTATGCGGCCGCAGGGGAAGTTGCACGGATGCGGCTTATTGAAGAAACGGCGCCGTTTTACTCATCAAACCTTTACCCACAGCATGCTAAACCCAACACTGTCGCCGCACATCGGCAAAGCCAGAACTTAGCGTCGCCGTATTACAAGAATAAAGCCCACACACACAGTCATCTCTCGCTTCAGATGTTGCAGGCGGCCAAGGTACTAACGAACTCCCTGATTTTATTTTATTTATTTTTCTAATTATTTTAAGCCTTGCTGATTTTTCCCTAAACCGTTTTCCGTGCAGCTTCAACAGATGAAGCAACATCAGTTGTTGAAGAACAGAGTCTACTCACAAGCCATGGATTTTCATCTTCAAAGAGAACGGAAGAACGGAGATGACATGGCCCAAGGTTTATCCTTGCCAACTTGGCCTACTTCACAACCGCCCCAACATAAATCCGGTTCAGGGATGAGGGCGGTTTTTCTTGGAGAATCAGCTGTTAAGAAAGAACGGACAGGAACAGGCGTTTTCATTCCTCAAAGATTCGGATCATTTCCTTCTGAAAATCGCAAGAAACCAGGCATTTATTCGACCCAACAACTTCTCCCGTTTTGGTACCCTGTATTTACTCTTATGTTCAAATTTGAATTTTAATTTTTGTAATACACAGCAGGTTGCTCAACTGTTCTGCTACCAGAAAGGGTAGTTCAAGCATTGAATTCCAGCCGCGACTCCATTGACGCCCAGATTCACCCGAGAACTTTCAATACAGATTATGGTAAATAACAAATCACATTCATTTTAACAATTTAATTAATATTTCCCCTCAGTCTGAAAAGCTAATCCCTCTTATTCAATTTCATCCAGAAGCTGCAATTAGGCACAGAAACAATCTGGTGCTGGCTCAACAAAGGAGAAGCGTTGTTCCACCGCCAGTGATGAGTCAACAAATCATGCTTCCTCAAGAATGGACGTACTAGCAGTTTAAGAATGGGTCGTCTGTTTTCATTGGATGAAGAAGTGTGATATTTTGATTGGTTAGGATTATATGGTACTAGTTGTACTGCCATAGAGTATTAGTGGTAGGGGTGAAGTAGATGAAATGATGAAAAATAAAAATAAATTTTTTTTTAAGTCGAAGGAATTGGGGAATTTCAGGAATAAAATTGTTATTGCTATTTTAATGAATGGAAATTTGCTGTAGTATATTTCTTCTTTTGGCTTTGGCTTCCATGTGCAAGACACAAGTTTGGAAATATCTTCTGGTTTTCGTTTTGGAATATGGGACCAAGATTATTTAATTACGTAATAAATAATGAAAAAGGATTTGTTTGGGGTTTGTAGGTGGTATTAGTGATCTGCCAGACTGCTAATGCCAGCAATCAGGCTTCCTCTCTATTTGTTGTTTGCACGATGAATTAATTGTAAAGAGAAATATTATTTGAATAAAATGAAGTTTAACATTGATGCATCTTTTGTGCATATTTAATAGATTTGGTATTTTTTAAAAAGTATTAATTTATTGAGTCACTCTTTTTTTGCGCTCATTAACCAATTTGAATTGGGGTGGATACAATTTCAATTTGGATAAATTATGCTTTTTAAATTTTAATTTTTAAATAATGAATTGTAAATTATATATTAATGGGTTGGATGAATTATGAATTATTTGGGCATCATAAATTATTTGGGCTAGATTTGGGTCCGGGTCTAGAAAAAAAAAAAAATTAAAAGAAAATTAAAATTAAAAAAATAATTAAAACTAAAAAAAAAAAAAAAAAATTTAAAAATTAAATTGCACAAAATTAATTTAATGTAAAGTGTTGATTGAAAAATTTGCCTAATTCATTTATTTCATATATATGATTAAATACTTAAGTTTTATATGCAAGTAGGTGTAACGAAAGTCCAGTTAAATAACATGAATAATTTTAATTTTAATTGATGGTCAAGCATGGGGAGAAGAGAAAGCAGTTGATGTAGTGAATAGACATGCTTTTTCACTGTGCCCGACATGCTTTTGGTTCTACCCACTTTTTGACCATTTTCTTCATTATAATATTTTTAGTCTCAAATATTATAATTTGAGGAAATCTTCTTTTTTCAAATGTGCCTTTTCTTTTAACCATTTCTAATTCATCCATATATTTATCATCATATGTTCCTACTTTTTATTGCAACAATTTTCCTACTAATATAACATTTCATTTGTCTTTTTTTATTAATATGTGTGCATGTATCGGGTGTTATAATTTTTCCAGCACCACTCCGGTAGGATCTTTGTGAGATAATTCCGAAATTAGATATGTTTTAATTTTTTAACATAAAAGTACAGGGACATGCATTTGGGACAGAGTATCCTAATGTCTGTTTCTTACCATTAAAATAAAAAATAAAGCTCATCAATAAAAAGTTTATCTACGCATGCAAATTTGGTGAAAGACATTAATAGAAGCAAAATTACCATTTACTTACATACACTCATATAGGATCACATCTAGATTCACAGTATTTTATTTGATCTCAATTAATTGGATTAAATGAATGATCACATGAAATGATTTACAGCAATAAAAGGTCTAAATTCAGAAATATTTAATTTCCGTATTAAATGTGTCTGTATTTATCAAGATACTTTTTTTTAAGTGACGTTATTTCTATCAGGATAAATCAGCATATGGTGTGTTTAAATAATGATTGCATTATGTTTTTTTTTTATATATATAGAATCCACATTATTGATAATTTGAATTAACTTTGATACCATAAAAAAATACTAAATATATGATCCATATTACTTAAATATCTTATAAGATTGTGTAATTGCGTCAAGGGGAAAAAATAAGAGGAATGGGTTGTATGAGCTGTCTTACGCCAATTATTATCAATCCTTAATTGGAAATTAGAATTTCAAGCGTCCAATTTTGTATTAGTAAAAAGGTTAGCTTTTCAATTATGTTCAATTAATTTCGAGAAAGGGTACGTTTCTTAAATACTTTCATTTTTTCACATTTAATAATCACGATAATATTATAGAACCACTGGATATTCAACCTTAAGTGGGTATGCCGTGAAATTGATTCATTCTTTATTTTTTATAGACATGATTTTTTAGTTATCATTATTAATATTTTTTTGTAATATAAGTCACACATTTCAATTATCACTACTAATACTTCATGTTGTAATATAAATCACACATTTCAATATTATGAGTAATACATTTTATTTATAAAAGGCCACGCTCTTCAATTATCACAATTAATATCTCTTAATAATATAAATCACACTTCTTAATTAATTCACAAAAATTTATGTGAAATTTGTTCCTTTTATAGTTTCCCTTGAACCGGATACTTAATTTCATCGAATTATTGGTCCAAATAGTCAAGTCCATGCAGAATCTTGTAGTTCCAATTTGTGACTTAAAAACACCATAATTAACACATAATGAAATATTAAAAAAGAGAACGGGTGTTGTGTGCACTTGAGTGCATCGTGTATTTCATAATAAATTTTTTAAATTTATTATTTTTTGCATTGAAATTTATGACCTGTAACATTGAAATATGCAATATGTGTTTGTAAAACATAATTGCACGTTTCGATGTAATAAATTGTAAGTTTTAGTACAATAAATTATTTATTTTTAAAAATATACTATGAAATGCACGATTCACCTAGTGTATACTATCTCATATTCAAAATATAAGATGTTTTGACTTATTTGATGTTCTGGTTTTTATTTCCCTACATTGCCCTTATTTAATACTCTCTATTTACTTTCTTGTTTTACTCTCTATCATGTCATTAAAGATAATTTATCATTAAATAAGATTAATTTTAATATAATTTTTCTTTATTAATAAACGTGCAAAAGACAAAAATATCTTATATTCTGAATAGGAGGGAGTATAAGATAACAACAGAGTTCTAATCATAATATAAAAAAACCTTCTTCTCTCAAGGATTTAATTATTTTCCATATCATGCATGTTAAATTTTCGCCATACAGATTAAATTGATTACCACCTTTTTTTTTCCTCTGTGGAATATGTTGAGATGCTCACGGTTTCGAAATCGCCGGTTCTAAAATTTTTGAGGGTGGAATCGGAATCGAATCGCGGCCAAGGCGGTTTCGGTTCCGGTTCCGACGTTTCCTCCCCTTTTTCTTTTTTTTTTAGTTTTTTAATTTTTTGATCTAAAATTTAAAGAAATGTACATATATATAATAAATTATTGTTATGAGAATTTAAAGGGAAGATTACAATAGTTAAAACATCGAAATTTTATAATTAGACAATTATAAATACATGATAATTGTCTAATTGATACATCATCAAACATTTTTACATTAGAACAATATTAAGTAAAACTAGTAGAAGGCTAATAGTATATTACAAATTATTATAGTCATTGGATTGAGTTGAAGGAGATCTAAACCATTGAATAATAAAAAAATCAGAAAACCGGCGGTTCGAACTGAAATCGGCGGTTCGAGGTTCTAAAAATGATGGTATCAAAACCTAACCGTGTGTTTTACGATTTCGATTCGGTTCCGATTCCAAAAATTGACGGTTCCGGTTCGAACAACCGGTTATGATTTTTTTTTGGCATGCATAGGAATATGTACTTCACTGATTAATTTTTTTATATTTTGTTTCATGAAAACGTACTTTCGGTTTGTTAAATTTCGAATTAAAGTTGGGCACCCAACTGTACCAACTTCCAACCGGCCCATCATGCCAACCGGTCTATATTTATTTATGAACCAACTAAACTTTAATTCTTTTCTCCTCCTACTCCTATTCTCTCTTATTTACTCATAAATCAATTTATAAAACTATTTTGAAATTGCTAAATAATTGTACTAAACTATTTTTTTTAAATAATTTTATCTAAAGATATAATTTTAATATAATTATATTTAAAACATTCAGATACTAGTTGATTTCATCATTCAATGAACAATCAACTAACATTTAGACCAAGTATGATAATAAAAGTGTATTTACGTGATCAAATTTGGTACTAAGTTAAAGAGATGTACAAAAAAAATGAAAAATTTAAGGGTCTGTATATTATTTCTTTTTACCAGCTTTATATTGTTTTATTTACGTATATTGTTAAAATAATACTACATCCGTCACATAAAAATCGTGCACACTACCTTTATTATCGAGTTTTAGTGAACGGATTGTTTATTTGTATTTTAAATGATAAAGTGATTTTTAAGGAGGGGTATTATAGATCTATCTCTCATATTTTATATAAATTTTTAAAAATTACTTTATCATTTCAAATATTAATAAAAAATTAGCTCGCAAAAACACGTGAAAACAAAAAACGTGCACGCTTTTATGGGACGGAGGGGAATATTATACTTTGAGATTTTAGGTAGGAGTTGATGCACTGGTGAGATGCCGGTGCAAGTCCGCCTCATATCCATTAAATATATATATATATATTTTTAATAAAAATTAATTAAAAGTCCATTCTACTTAATTGCTCAGCCCACCTCCAATTAAATAGTCCATTTTAATTAAATATGCTGCAGTTATGAGCCAAACCCATTACAATTCCCTGGATCCGCTGCTGATATTACTACTATTAGGCACTGTGAAAACTATAAAAATGAAACTATTATGACTCTTCATGCATGTGACATGTTTGACTAATCCTTACATATTGGCCCGCTTCTTTTTTACAATGTTCATCCACACATCATGCCGTCCATCGACTTTTTTTTTTCTTTCTATTTTTACATTATTCAGTGTCTCAATTATCAATTGTTATAAAAATATATGTATCAAGAAAAAAGAAAAGATTATAATTTGCATTACATGATTGTCGTGTTGTGCTATGAAAAATTAGTTGAACTTGTATCACCACGTTACACTTATATGATCATGTAAAGTTAGGTCAATACATTAATTTTTCTTAAATAAAATAAATTAATAATGAATTAATGAACATTCCTGTTTGAGTATATTGTCCATTTTAAGACGTGATTTTTTTTATTATTATTTTTGTGTTAATCGATCCCCTACTATATTTTCTTATTTTTTTGTTTGTAGTTGGGAAGTTCTAACTAGAGCCATAATTGTCCATGATGTATTTGTTACTATTATTAATTTGTTTAGTTACAATTGGAAATATCCAACCTCAATCTCCCACCCTTCACGTGTGTTATATCTAAAAATATCTATTGGTTAGTTGAGCTATATTTGACCTTAATAATTTTTTATTTTTTTTTCAGCTTATTTGTTATATTAGACACTCTTTAATTATATAATATTAAATGAAAGTTATAGTGCATTAAAAATTATACGAGAAGTTTAATTATGAGTAAATTTTGTAGGAATATTTTTGTTTGTAGCATTTCATTTTTCCGTAAAGTCTCGCTAGATAACTGGTAGTGCATCCACAAGACAAGATCATCCTATGTTAAAAGACAAAAACTTGTTTAATCATTGTTAACAGTAAACTCGATTTTTTTAGTATTATTAATATGTATAAAAGTTATTACTACAAAAAAATTTACTGTTTAAAAAAATATTTTATGTTTTAAAATAGTAAATTTTTTTATATAATAATAACTTTTGCAAATAATAATGATATAATTCATGAATAGACTTAATTCACATGTTACTCAAAATTAAATAGTATATAACATTTTTTGGATTAATAGATAATGTTACTAATTTAAAAACATGACAAATTCCTACAGGGGGTAATTATATCCTCCAACCCCACTGTTTGAACAAATAAGGATTTTAGGTACCAGAATTCCTACCTTATTGTCAGCTTTATACGTGTAATGAGTATTTAAAATCATAACTAGGTAATTTTTCACGTTGTCGAGGTGCAATAAAAATAAATACCCAAATCTACCCTACTAATTCATAGTAGTGACAAGCAAGAGATCGATCCATAGGGAACGCAAAATTATAATTGTGCTAGTTGTACGAATTTATGAGGACAAACGCAAAGAGGGAGGATTAAATTAGGAATAATAGGAATAGACTAGGAGAAGAATACCTCATTTTTCATCCCAGCAGTTTTGACACTGGGTAATCCAGTGTCAGTTTCTGCAGGCTGTTTCACACTGGGTAACCCAGTGTCAATCTGTCCAAAAATTTGTTCCTTATTCTCCTCGATTTTCGTTGAAGGCACGGGCTCTTTGACTTCCCCCAACTAACTTTCACTCTCCACTGTGATAACATTCACATATTTGGAATTAATTTTAGGTTGGGATGACAATTTTCCACCAGTTTGCGCTTGCAATCGGTTGATAGCAGTGACCAATTGACCCACTTGAAATTCCAATCTCTCTATGCTCGATTTAGACTCCTCTTGAAAATGTACCATGTTCACTTGTTGAGTTTGATTTTCACCTGCAACATATTTTCTCACAAAAGAGGTTAACTCAATTAATTTATCATTAAGTGACGAGTCACTTACCTCTTGTACCATTTGCAATGGTGCATCAAGATGGCTAAATTGTTGAGAATTTTCTGCCATTTTCGCAATGAGAGCTCGTGCTTGCTCTGGGGTTTTATCACCTAGGTCCCCTCCACTTGCTGCATCTATCAAACCACGGTCTACAAGGGTCAAACCCTCGTAAAAGTACTAGATCAAGAGGTGCTCAGAAATTTGATGTTGGGGACAATTTGCCACCAACTTATTTAATCGCTCCCAGTATTCATGGAGAGTCTCCCCTTGGGCTTGCTTCACACCACAAATTTCTTTGCGTAAACTCGCCACTCGAGATGCTGGGAAGTACCTCTGTAAGAACACTTGCTCCATTTGAGCCCAAGTAGTGACAGTTGCAGAAGGCAAATAGTAAAATCATTCCTTTGCTGAGTCCTTCAATGAGAATGGAAAGGCTTTCAGTTTGATCATTTCATCGGTCGCCTCCGCAGGTCTCATTTTAGAACACACCATGTAGAATTCCCTCAAGTACATGTATGGATCCTCTCCTGCATGACCATAAAACTTAGACAACAAATGTATTAAACCAGGTTTAAGCGCAAAATTATTAGCAGCAGGAGGGTAAACTATGCAAAGTAATTGATGCACAAGCTGTGGGTTTGCAAGTTCTTTAAAAGTTCGTTCAACTGCCATGACACTTGAATAAGAGATATAGAAGCACGTGAAACCGAAAAAAAAAAAACGAAAGAAAAAAAAATAAGAGCAAAAAAGGAGCTACAAAGATTTCACTGCAACAGTGACACTGGGTAACCCAGTGTCAAAATTGCAGAAAATTGCAGCGACACACGAAATAAACAGGGGATTACGAGGGTGAAAAAATTAACAACTGGGACACCAAAAAAAAAAACTCAGAAAAATAACAAAAAAAAAGCCCCACAAATCACACGCAATAAACACAAAAATTATTCACACTGTTCCCCGGCAACGGCTCCAAAATTTGACCGCACTGTCGAGGTGCGACAAAAATAAATACCCAAATCTACCCTAAGGGGTCGATCCACAGGGAACACGAAATTATAATTGTTCTAGTTGTACGAATTTATGATGTCAAACGCAAAGAGGGGGTTTTGGATTGGATTTTCTAACAACTAAATTGCAAATAATAAAAAAAAAACAAATAACAACTATGAAGAAACTATAATTATTCAAGAGAAAATTCAATAATAAGTAAGTATCCCAACTCACGGTTCATTCATCCCCCGGATTAACACGACGGTTTCAACCTCAACGTTTACTCTATTTGTTTTCAAGATTAATGCCCCTCGGGGATCAAAACGCTTCGATTTCCGGTCCTATCCCTTAAGTATATTTAATTGAAAAGACGCCTCTTCAAGAAAAAAACCTTTCTAACTAAAAAAACAAACAACTAGGTTTTACCATAGATTTAACCCAGTTAAAATCATTAAACCCTAGGATAGAGAGCAAATAAATTCTCAAGTACACTTAGCACGACCCGTAAGAACCTGGTTTAATTCACCCTAGTGAACCCACTAGTTGTTACCAAGAGTCTTCACATATAACAATTACACGGATTACATGCTTAGACTTAACAGACATATTTAAACAACTAACCTAGATGACCAATCTAAATCAATTAATTTAAACACGCAAGAAATTAAAACAGATAAATTAAACAATTCAAAACCAAATATCATAAACGTCTCGAATTAAAACATCAACATTAAAACGGGTTAAAAAATTCCCAAGGTTGGGATAAAAATACTAACTACACATAATTACGGGCATCCTTCTTTGCATCTCCCGTCTCTCCCATCGCAGCGTGAACCCAGATTGGTCTCCCAAAATTGACGTGGGATCCCCAGTTGCTGCCTCTCAACCATCTAAATATACCCATGTATACTAGGTCTCCAAAAATATATAATGATAGGCCTAATAAAGGCCCTTTTTTCCTGTGGCTAAATCAACGACTCACTTTTAATAAGCAAACTTGATCAACAATTAATCCATCAGTTTATGAAGCCACGTAATCCACAATGAATACAACGCGCACGGATCGAAATGGTCTCTTTTATTGTAGCCCTTTCTCATGGCATACGGCCCAACAATACTCCACAAAAGATATCTAAATACACTCAAAAATAAAAGAATAGATCAAGCGTGGAATAATATTATCCAAACACATATAAGTAATTAATCTTGTCATCTTAATATAAAGGAATCCAATAAATTGTATTCTAATATATTAAAAATGTGCATAATTTACTACTTACTTATCAATCCATTACATCAAAATTATAAGATAGTTTTTCGATTCGGCCAAACTTGAGGTTGAAATTGGACTTTGAGGCATTATAATATATAGCGAAATATTAATTTAGGGTAAGTGAATAATTTAATTTAGTAATAAAAGAAGCATTTGGCAAAATGAGAGTAGATTGTATTTTACTTTCACCTATTTAAGGATATTATAAACCACTATTCACAAGTTAATAATGAGTAGTCTTCCTATATTCTGAGGTTGCTCAACAAACTATTTGCAACTTAATTTTTAAACTGGTCTTCTTAAAGTTAATATTCCAGCTAACTAAAATTATTTAACACGGTATTCTTGCAAATGTAATTTGGTCTTTTGTAAAATTGTGAGGTCCAAAACTTAGATCAACAATCCTTCAGTCTAGTTGTTTTTCTTTTTGATATTTACTTTAAATATCGATTAAATATTTTATTTATTAGATTTTTTTATCCTTCTTTCTTATATTATCCAATATGTAAATCAAGGTAAGCAGGTTTTTAATACTTTAGAATATTAAAATATAGTTTAATAATAATTGAGTTACTATCTTCAATTATAAAAAGAGAATCTGTATGGATTATTTGAAGTAAAAGAAATGATTGGGTGTTTGAAAATAAGAAACATGATCCATCAAATATTACCAACGAAATTATTGTAAGAACTTGGTCGTGGATTACTGACACATGTTAGAGATGTTCTTTTTGAGATATGGCGGAAAAAACCGAATTCTAATTATGTATAATTGTATAGGAGTAATTGTCTTATTGATCTAATGTTCTTGAAATTATTTTAAAATTGTAAGGGAGGGTGTATCCCTTTACCCCACTTTTACTCAATGGACCATTCTTTTTTTCTGATAAAAAAAATAAAAAAAATCTGTAAGCTAGAAATATAATAATAATATTATAGTTGAGTATTAATGTTCATCAGTAAACTCCAATTGGGCCGATTGTGGCCCATTTAAAAACCCCAGGTTAATTGACAGGTAGTCAGTCACTGGACTTTAATATTTCTTTTATTTGGTTGTAGAAAATATATATTAATCTGATGGTTGATTATTAAAAATTTTGGGCCCAAGATTTTGAAATATGGTTTTAAATAAGTAGGGGAAAATAGTTGAATTCCCATGCTAGTATTTATTTGGACGGGGGCTTATCTTAGATACAAAAGGTAAGGTAAAAAATCTATACAACCCTTACTAATTCCATTCTTCTTCAACCGACTTTTTGAAAAAAAATCTGCTGTTACTATTCATGATTAGACATGAATTTGGCTTCCCAATGTTGTAATTCAGAAAGCAAAAAATTCTTCAAAAAAAATTTGCAGATTTTTCATTCATTCTTACTAAGCAAAATGTAAAAAATGCAGATTCTTTTTTTCATCTAAAAAAGTTGCAGATTCTTTCATGTTTTATTTTTTTATTCATATACAAAACACAAAACAAGTACAAAAAAAATTGTAGAAATTTTCTTCCTTCATCTAATCTGCTATCATTTCCTTCTTTCTACTACATTTTTTATCATCAACAAAGAAATTTGCACAAGCACAAAGAAAAATTACACAAAATCCAAAAATAATCTATATTTGTGCAAAAATAATTTGCCAAAATGCAAATTTATTTGCACAAAATTGCAGAAAAAAAGAAATTGAATGTACGAAAAGATGTGTAGGTATTTGCACAATTTTGTGTACGTATGATATTTCACTTTTTCAAAATCCGTTTTCAATTTCTGCAAATCAACAAAAATACCAGGAAAATCCGGGCCACAACCAGAATTGAATGTACGGGGAGATGGGCCGTGGCGGCGGAACTGCCGGTAAAAGCAATATTCACGCGCCGCCAATCAACCGCGCTGCCCCCCGCCGGTCGTCTATCCATGGGCGGTGGTCCTCGAGGGTGTGGTGGCGCAATTTCGTCGCCGTCGACCTCGTTGAGGCAGGTGGAGGAGAGTTTTAGCATGGTGAGGGAGAATCTTTTGAATTTCGGGATGGCAAAAACCGCCGCCGCCTTACCCTAAACCACCTCCCCATCTGCAAAAACCGCCGTCGCTGCCGCACCACGAAACCATCCTTAACCGCCGCTGCCTTACCCTAAACCACCTCCCCATCTGCAAAAACTGCCGTCGCCGCCGCACCACGAAACCATCCTTAACCGCCGCTGCCTTACCCTAAACCATCCTTCAAAAACCGTCGTCGCCACCGCCGCCGCCTCTGTTAATAAGCAGATGGAGCACAGAGAGAGAGAGAGATGGGATATGGTAGAGAGAGAAAGTTGATAGGGTAGAGAGAGAGTGTGTTTTGAATTGTGTTGTGTTGTGTGGTGTTCTTCATCTGATTGTTGATTAAAACAAAAGGGTAGAAATGATTTTTTATGTCCCAAATTGTACCTAAGAGTAACACAGGGTTTGTGTCTAAGACCGTCTCTAGCACTGCGGTATAACAGCGTGTGGCGTTATTTTCTTCCTCCAACAGGTTGCATTATCCTTGCGCTAGAGTAGAGTTTGGCACTATTTGGGCATTTGAGTCGCTATTTCTAACGCAATGAATCTGTGTGCTACTTTTTTTTTTTCTTTTTTTTTTAAAAATTTTTAACTATTTTTTTATGTTGATAAAATTAGAATACGGTGTGTGATATTATATAATTTAATTATTATTTTTACTTAATATTAAAAAATCAATTATTATTGTATTCAATTAATAAAAATAAATTAGTATTAGAGTAAAATTTAAAAAATATCTCCATTAATTTAAAAATAAGAAAAAATTACAACTAGATACAAGATTGAGTAAACCATTGCAACCAAATACAAAGTGCGGAAATTTGAACTAAAGTACATGACACTTTAGTTCAAATTTGAACTAAAGTGCATAATTTTTTTGCACTTTGTATCTGGTTGTAAGTTTTTGGGTGACTTTGTAGTGGAATATTTTTATCCCTAAAAATAATATGTTATGAATTAAAATACTATACATAATTTATATTAAAAATAAGTATACAAATACATTATAAATATAAATAATTATATATAACATAAAAAAAATCAATAATAAAGAATCTTTACAGAATATTAGATTTTAGTGCAAAAAGTAATGCAAACTGCTGAAGATTTTGTTTGGCTCTAGAATAGAGTAGTGCTGAGTTGGCTCCAGAGTAGAGCCAACTGATTGAGTTGCTCTAATTAATTTTCCCTATTTGGACAAGTTCATCACACATGTTTTATTCAGTTTGATTTATTGGCTATTTTACGAGGACGGAATTTTATCTTTGGATAACGAACTCTTATCCTTTTGTAGAGAAATTGATAATAGAAAAAACACGTTTCAAAAAAAAGATAATAGAAAAAACATATTTAAAAGTAGGATTTCTTCATCATGTGAAGTCCAAATTATCCGATGTATGTTATGTACCAAATATTTTTAAGTGGGATGGAGGGTGTATTATGCATTAACCGGTACAACCCAAATATTACTCATTGCATACAAGAATTTATGGTCTTAGATCGATGTGCTCAAAGCTTAGAGTGACAAATCCAATGCTCTTTATAAGTTAAAAATAGAAAACAAGAATGAACAAGAGCTTCGTTATTTCCAAGGTCAAGAAATAGACAAAAATTCATATGAGACGGTCAAATGCATGAAACGAGTTATAACTTAGTACAAATCAATATTCACCTCTTTCAAAGTATTAAAACGTCAATGCTCAAATCATGTTATGTCTTATCATGAGACAATCTCATACTAGTATATCTCATAAAATGATTGCATTGAGGTTTCATTAATTAATGCGTCTAATTTCTCACATAGTAAATGAGATTCATATCAAATACGAGACAATTTGATAAAAGTTTTTGTCCAAAATGAATTACACTAGCATTTGTTAGGTCTGGAATTCAGAATAGGGAAGAAGAAAATGTCAAGATAGATGGAAATGAAATGACAACAGTACCCATCGGAAAATCCGATTTCACTTCGCATAAGATTCTTACATGATAAAATTCTTATCCATATTGAAAATAACAAACAATTATTCTTCAAGAAAAATTTGATTCTGCCACCACAAACTATTCATACATTAACTTGCCAAGTGGGACCCATCAACATGCATGAGGTTCGAACCGATCGGAATTCAAGCTTTAACTTTGATTTAATGTAAAATTCATAAAAATAATCTATTATAAATAACATCTTAGCTTGTAAATTGTAACATCATTTTAAGAGTAATACGTACGTTGTTTATTTTCTTTATGTTTGTAATGGTTTATTATTTCGTGATTTTGCATATTTTGATCAAGAATACAAATTTGTCTGATCGGAAAACTAATGTTTGTCTGATCAAGAATACAAATTTTAAGTTACTTTTTAAAATTATTTTTTATAATTTAGAATACTTTAAAATCCTAATAAATAATCAGGTCAATGCTGATTTGTTAAAATCGATTTTTCAAAATCTCAAATCAGAATCGATATTAAATTTCAAAATTCAAATTCTGATTTTTAATACTCATTTCTTTTTTTTAATAGATGTTATTTTGGGGGGATTTTTTAAGAAAAATTAAGGACATATATTTTTTCCAAAATTAACTTTAATTAGCATTATTTAAACATTCTTAACAATAAATACTATTGGTTAAAAAATTAAACAAACAATACATCCGTAGGAAATGTGAAATTTAAAATTACAATATCAAAGGTAAATAAATATGAGGTAAAGGGGGATAAAATACCAGAACGACATCTATTTCAAAAATAATTCAAAAGACTAAAACGATATTTAAATAAAAAATGATGGAGTATTTGGTAATATGTCAAATTATTACATCCCTTTTACGATTTTGATGGTAAAATTTGGTAATGACAAAAATTTATATGAGACAATTTCATATATAAGACACAGTACAATTTAACACAAATTACCCCCATTTTTTTCGAATTCCGTCTACGGTGAGACGATCTCTTTAAAAGTGTGTCTGATTTATAATTTATTTAATGAATCAAGATTTAATGACACAAATCTTTTTGAAAAAAGAAATGCGCAAAGTGATGTATAATTAATGAAGCAAGAAGAACAACACACCAGAAATCTGAATACAAAATATAACCCCATTAATTACCACCGTGATTCAAGAATCCACCGCCGTCAATTCTCTGTACTTAACGCCGAAACGTCCGGCGGCATGGCCGGCAACCACAACCAGAAAAACCCCAATGTTGAAAGACATAACCGAAAGCATAAGCAAGTACGCCAAACCCATGCGAACGGCGTACACGGCGGCATGCATAGCCGCTCCGGCGACGGGGGTCGCCTTTAATTTCAGTTCCACCGTCAAAACCTCGGCGGCGACGGCAAGTACGAAGAGCGCCACCAGGGCTAGTATGTACATGCCGAGGCGGCCGGAGCCGGGCCAGCCGGCGAAAAGGATAATGACTTCTTTTCCCCAGAAGAAGGTCATGTGCATGGCCATGTCATCCATGGTCATGTTCATGGTTTGGTTGTTGTAGGATGGAGGCATGGGCATGGGCATGGACATGTTTTTATCTGAGAATATTTTTTGTTTGTGTGTTGGAGATGAAATGAGAACTAGAAGAGATTTTGTGCTTGAAAATTGGTGGAAGAATTGAAGATCATATGTTTGGATTGATGTAGAGTGGAAACTGAGGAGAAAATAAAATAAGAGTTGGCTTAGGCCAGGGTATTATATATTGTAAAAAAATAAAAAAATTGCATTCTTTTATTTTGACCCATTTTCTTCATTTAAAAAAAAGGAAATTGCAGCAACTATTCGAAATGAATAAATAATGTTCCCTTGTAATAACTGACAAAAATATTGTCAATTATAATTGTGTTCATCTACCCGTCAACTTAAACATTCTTTATGAATTGTATTTATGTGATCTAATTTTGTTTAAGGACGGACTTAAGATCTGCTAAAAGGGGGAAATTTTCAAATATTAACATCATATAACGTTATGAAAAGTCTTGTGTGCAAATCGCAAAGTGTATTTTCACACAGTATATTTGGAGTTTCCACAAAGAATTCTCCTCTTCTCTCCAAACCCCTTATAGCTCCTTTTCTATCTTTTCTCAATCTCAATTTTTGTATAAGAATCACAATATCTTTTGATCGGACATTCAAAAGACTGATTGAATAATTCAATTTTTTATTGGTGAGGAGCAATCAATTCCATTGAGAATCTCATATTTTTTTTATGAACAAAATGATAAGTCAATGAAAGAAATAGGAAAAAGATTGGAAAGTCTGCCAAGAGGGTTTACACCGATGAAATGGGTGAAGACGCTGGGAAGAGAGTATGTTTCTTGGGCCAAAGTTATATGGGTTCAACTCAAATGTAAATGAGACCAACATGCACGACAACACATTACATGATTTCCACCTCGTTGGTCCAACATCCGAATTAAATACATCATCCCACCATTATATCCGGAACTATGACTTTGACAACACTGCCCACACATGCTCACACACTTACACACTCACAATTAATAAAGTCTTATATAGAGCATGCATCTTTCGTGCATTAGTCATGTTTCAGTTAAAGTTAGTGCAATGTTTCAATCAAGACTAGCTAGTGTTTTATTTTATTCCACATCTTTTATCAAATTTAATTTACACATTTCAGTTATATTTGTTTGCGCGCTTCGATCATTTGCTCAGATACTCGCTTGGTGCAAAGGAGACTGACAATGTACACTTTAAAGTAAATTTTGAATTTGATATTTTCTTATCGTATAAATATTATAGCTTAAACATATATACTAATTAAGTAATCATATCTCTAAAAAAACATAAAATGATCGAAACATCATTATAATAGATCCAAGTTCTTACTTATAAACTGTAGATCAATACTCCTATGTACATTAATTATGAGTTATGTATACGTACATAATCAAGAATTAATGGATAATCAAATGTATACACATACGTATTTAAATAACAAGATCATTATACCACAAAAACACACAAGATCAAATCAATCTCAACCCTTCACTTGAATATTCTTAACAACATCACTAATTTTCTTAACATCTCTTTTTGGCACCGTAACAATAAGAACCCCATTCTCCAAACTCGACCGTACATGATCACCCCTTGAATTTTCAGGCAAACTGAAAACCCTCACAAACTTTTCTTTCGATCGCTCAAAGTGTTGCCAATTCTCATGCATCTCTTCTCTCCCCACTTTTTTCCCCCACTTATTTTCACCACTTTTCCGTCTCTCACTTTCACCTTCACTTCCTCCCTTTTCAGCCCCGGAACGTCGACTTTAAGCACGTGCGCCTCCGCCGTTTCGCTCCAGGCGGCGCCGCCGCCAAAAGGGGCGGTGTGGAAGGACGGTAAGTGGTGGTGATTGTCTTTGAAGTTGGTGAAGGGATCATGATCCCATATGTTCATGGTGAAGGGATCATGATGATGGATGTGATTGTTCTTGAAGATTGGTATGAGCTAGGGACATCTTTGTAATTGGATTTGTAATAGGGGATTGTATAGATAGTGCAGTTTTGATGCTATGTGTTTATGAAGAGTTTGATTTGAGATGGAATTAGATTTATAGGAAAGAATTGGGAGGAATATGTCTCCCGTGAACTCGGATTTACATGAACTTGTTTTCAAGTATTGCTGATGTGCATACGAAGTATCACTGTATTACTGTTGTGTATACATAGTGTCAAATTCAGTGATATTATGCATGCACAGTAGTGACACTTTGTACGTAAAATAGTAATATTTGAAAGAAAAAAAAATAGTTCACGTGAACTCGAGTTCACATGTTTTAGCCATTGAGGAGATGGATTAAGGATTAAGGTTTCAAGAGAGAGAATCGCCTTTTTTCTTGAAAAATAAAGTTGGTAGAGATATGATGATAGATAGTGTTTCATAGAATCTATACTCAATTTAAGGCATGCTTGGATGAAGACATAAGATTCTCAAAGCACATTTGTCTAATAATTTTGTGGATCGTTGAATTAAATTTAAATATGATACTGAAATTGGTGCAAATTAATTCTCTCTTAGGATTCTGGGTTACCTGAATAAATTGGGACATGCAATTTTCTAAGCCTTATTGGGCTTATCGTCCTGTTAAATAAGCCCAACACTATTCGTTCTTCCCTTCACACTTTTGATAATAGGCGATCCACTAAAAAGCCCACTTGTAAACCCATCTGACCCTTTCTTGAAATTAACTTTTCTGGCCTCTATAAGAACGAACCGACATACGCTCATTTTTTTTAATCGAACAACTGGTGAATTGAACTCATGACCTCATGGTATAAGTAATGATGCTCTAATCACTTGAGCTATTTCACTTCATCACCGACACACGCTCGTAATCATTTTTTTCTCATAATATTGTTAGCATATGATGAATTAAAATATATAGAATCTAATAGTATAATATTGAATAAAATAAATAATCATTGCTGAAAAATATAACGTAAAGCAATAGTTTCTTGCTAAAAGAAAATTCGGATCAATTTGCCAATAGGCCTAAAAACATAACAACTCATAGCGGGGACAAAATAGGAATTTCCCCAACTTTCAAAATATTTACTCCTTAATTTCATTTTATTTGAATCTATTTTGAGAAAATCTTTACCGTCCCTACCCTCACTCCCAACTGTTCTCCGTGTTCTCCTCTTTGATTTGGCAGACATTTCAGATCATGAGAAAAGAAATCAAAATATTCAAAAAAAAAAAAAAAAACGTGAACACCCCACGACCCAGTTTTATAGTGATAGAAAACAGGTGCTGGTTGGTTTCTGCAATTTAATTTCAATCCGGATCATTCAAAATAAATTTGGCCCTACCTAAAAATCTATCAATATCATCGAAGATCTTCAATTTGGATACTGATTTTGGTGCCGTTGATTGTCGAGGGTTTCCTGATTGATATTGAAAATACAGGGTGTTAATAATGGATAATGCCGATTCTCGTAAGGGTTTGTTGGTGATTTAATATGGCGCTGTTGTTGGTTACAAAATGCCGGTTTACATTGGTCGCGAAGCTTCAAAGGTTCGCCTTCTGCAGTGAATTTCTTTTGGCTTTTGTTTATAAGTTTATTTTAGGAATTGTTTGAGATTGATTTGATCGCATTTTATTGTTATTGTGGTTTTTTGCGCGAGAAGTTATGGAAGAGAATTTGTACGGAGACGTCAGCAGAAATCAAGCTTCTTGGAGAAAATTGGAAGTATATTTTAGGGGGTCTCATATTTCAGGTTTGTTATATATGTTGCTCTGTTTATTGATCAGATCATTATCTGTTTGTTTTCCTGCAAAAGGATGGTGATAGTGCCATAGAATTCCCATAGATTAGCAACATGCAGGGGAAGTTACGAAAATCATAAACCATTATATGTGTGTGTGTTTTATTTTCTTTTTGTGCTTATCCATCAAGAACTCTGCACTTCATGACATTATTTTCAGTTTCAATCTGATTATAAATGAATATGAACTCGCAGGAAACAATCATATTCTGATATTTGTTTGCTTGTTAATTTCGAAGCTAGAATGTTTGATAGATGTATATCTTCAGCACATTGTGTTCTTATGTTAGAAGACCTTCAAATCTCTTGTAACAGCTAGATGTTGTGTCTTCTTATATCATTTATGAATCCACTGAAATGAGAAGCATATATTAAACTACTGACATAGTTAATTCTTAAGTAGATGTTCCTTGATGAAAGTTGCTATCCTTCTGTTATTGTTTACCCCGAACTGGATTGCCAGAATTTGGTCTTGTATCTTGATCGTTGTGATGTGACATTCAAGACGTGGGACTTCTCCTAATGTGGAAATTATATGGCTTTATCTGCTGAAATAAGCTGACTCTCTCTAGTTAAATGCATACTTTTTCTGCAATTCTATCCTAAGCTCGTATTTCTCATTAATTTATAGCATGGTTCTGATATAGAATGTGGCATCTATTTATAATACCTTTTGTCAGTACATTCATGGCCTAGCAGCTCGAGGAGTACACTATATACATAGGCCAGGACCTACACTTCAGGATGCTGGCTTCTATTTTCTTCCAGTAAGTGTAATACTTTACATATTTTTTGGATAATTTTACTGGGGTTTATTTCTTATGCTATAAGCTTTATCCAACTGTAGGAGCTTGGGCGAGACAGAGCTTACATGAGTGAAACTGTATTTACCGTAATTTTTTTATCTTTTGTTTTGGTGAGTGTTTGTATTACTAGTTTATTCTTCCTGTAAAATCTAATTTTCACTATAAATTTAACTTCTTGAAATTTGTGATGCTGTAATCAGTGGACTTTCCATCCTTTCGTTTTAAAGAGCAAGAAGATCTATACTGTCTTGATGTGGTGCAGGGTATTGGCATTCTTAGTTGTGAGTGCAATTTTGGCTGTCTTCTTTTTATTTTTCTTGTGTTTAGTGGATTGTTGAATGTATAATTTACTCCCTCCGTTCTAATTTAGCTGTCGTATAATTATTCTTTTTAATCAAATAATTGTAGGTATTAAATGGCTTTCTTAATCTATGTGAAACACCCAAAAGTGACCGTTAAATTGGAACGGAGGGAGTATAATGATGTACACATACTTGAAGCTCAGTAATCTTTTTTCGAGTTTTAATTGCTTGAGGTCTGCATAATTTTTTGCGAGCATTTCTTTAAGGACACTAATATGTTTTTCAAGAATACCATGAACATACCTATAAAATACCGATGTTTTAAAAATAAATAAAAAAAATCCTGTGATTGAATTTCTTTGTCTACTTTGCTGCAGGCTTGTCAATGTCTTAGGATAATAACTTTTTATTCTACCCAATTGCCTGGCCCAAATTATCATTGCCGAGAGGTAAAAGTTGACTTGTGTATGCATTCTTTCTATTGAAGATCTTCATCATTGTTTGTATCTTCTGTAAAACTTGTAAGAGAACTATTGCATAACTTATACTGAAAACTATTTTTTGTGAATGATATAGGGCTCAAAGCTTGCTAGGCTCGCTCGTCCTGATAATGTTTTAGAAGTTCTATTAATTAATTGTAGGTGAAAATTTCCTACTCCATCTCTCATATCATGTTATTGTGTAATCCAATGATATAATCTATTTTTTGCTCATTGGAATACTTATGGTTGTTCAGTTCCACGGGGAGCGCTTTATGGCTGTGGTGATTTAATATTCTCATCTCACATGATATTCTCTCTAACCTTTGTACGGACATTCAATAAATATGGTTCTCACAGGTAATTAATTCCCATGGTAAATCATGTGTAGGGTTTTCTTTAAAAATAAATTGAAAATGGCTTGTGGGTGCTGCAGGTTCATAAAACATTGTGCTTGGTTACTCGTTGTGATTCAAAGCTTTTTGATTGTCGCATCCCGTAAGCATTATACAGTTGATGTAGTCGTTGCATGGTAATATCTATTTATCATGGGGTTTCAACTTAGAGCCAGTAAATTTCGATTTTAGTCTAATGATTCTTTCGATACGTAATTTTATTTGCAGGTACACGGTCAATTTGGTTATTTTCTTTGTAGACAAGAATTTACCAGGTTGCCAAATTTAAAATTCATCAAATCGATATGTTGTTTTTATTTTATCATCGTTGCATTTCTGAGGGTGACTTGAATTTTCTCCCGTGAAGAACTGCCTGATCGTTCCAATGGAGGTGCAACGCAGTTGCTCCCTTTGACCAAGGATAACAGGACGAAAGAAGAGAACCACAAACTCATGAATGGAAATTCTGGAGATTCTAATGAATGGGTATATAAATGCTCCCCCACCCCTCATTTCTTGATATTATCAAATATTATGACAAAAACTTGTGTGCAATAGGTGCCTAGTGCAATTCAAGTTTATTTTATATAGTATTAGTTGTTTTCACTAAAACATGTTAGTTATACAATTGGTGTACAAGAGTGCTACTGATTATTCAGTTCTTTCTTGCTTTCAATTTTTCTATCTCAGAAACCAAGAACTCTAATGAACGGAAAGAGCATGGAAGAAGGATACGAGACAGCTAGTGATGGTGTATAATTAACATAACGATGCCTCAACTGATCAACTGGCTCTGTCTCAATCATCGTACTTCTCATCTTGTCTTGTGAAAAAATCACCCCATCATCCCAAAAGGCCAGTAAACAGCACTTGTAATTAATTCTAGATCATTGATAGGTTTTCTCAAAGTTCTTTTTGTAGTCCCCGAGCGGGTTTGGAACACCACAATGCATTTAAAGAATTCGAAATTCTAATTGCCTTTATCATTTTTCGTCGTATTTCCTGTTTTGTTTTTAAGTTTCTGATAATTTTCTACGGAAAAAGCATTCGAGAATTGAGATAGAGACGACGGCAAGGAAGACTGGCAGGCAGTCAACGGAAACGGAGAGGTACACTTTCAGATAGTTGCATTCTTATAGTTTTAGTTCTATTTATCTACTTGATTTGATAGGGTTTCTTTCACTAGTTCAATATTTATCAGAGACAAAATGGTAATTAGGCTCTATATGCTTCGTTCTTTTGTTGAAAACTGGATTAGCTGCAAGCTTGCAATTTTAGAGCTAACGTGCAACTCCTCACAGCTCTTCATCCTCTATTGTGATTGATAATTATGATATATTTTTTGAGTTCTTTATCTTGCATTCTTTTTTCCTTAAAATATCTAACCGAACATGAAACACCTCTCAAATGTTGCAAAAATGATTATGCATTCAAGTTAATTGCTAGCATCAAATCCAATAATGTTTAAAAACGCGCTTGTGCTATCTAAAGGTTAATATTTTTCTTTTTAATTCTGAGTTTCTTCTAGCCTTTAGTTATGATAAAAGTAGGCTTAAAATGAAAGAAATAGGCCGAAATGCTTCTTTTCTTTTTAAGTAGATTTGAAAATATGTCTGGATTTTGTTGTATATAAAGAAAATAATTATGTGAACAATCCCACGATTCATTTCACCCTTTTTGGAGGTGTGGATATAGGGGGTAGGGTATAAGTTCGTCATCATAATTTTTTTTTCTTTTATTAATTAGTGGATATTTTTGGAATGGCTGTATACAGCTAGTTTTGTTAGCCATGTGCCTCGTTGATCCCTTTTGGATTTGTATCTTTTCTTATACTTTTAGCATGGAAATTTGTCCCCCTTGCTATTAATATTACAAAAAAATTGTACAATGAAAAAGTATGATTTTCTTGCATGCCCCCACTCTCTGGCCCTCCAGGAGTATTCATGTTACCGCAATTTAAGCTGCCGATTTTAATTTCCAGTCGACATAAAAGTTTTATGTCACGTATATTCATATAAATGTATGTATTAATATAAATTGATCAACCCATGGTGCCAAATTATTTTTTATTAGGAAGGAGGTATATGATTCAGTCACTCTCAAGTCTCATCTTGTTTCTCTATTAGTAAAAAAGGTTAGATTTTTAAATAGATGCTGTACATTTGTGATTTGTCCACAAAAATTATGTACTTTTAGCTAAAAGAATAATATTAGTTGATTTCTCTTTTCTTTTATATGTGACTTTAGATTTCATAAAAATACAGCTTATTAACAAATTATTCGGTCAGCTTCAAATTTTGGGGTTAATTTATTGTTGTGGTGGCTAGGGACCATAAACTGAATCATGAGTAATACTCATTTGCTATTATTACACCAGTTTCTTCAAAATCAATTTGATTATTATGCTTTTACTTTAGTCAATAAAGTCATGAATATTATGAAATCTCGACACCAAGTCCTTAGTTTACGAGGTGTTTGATAAAGGTCAGTTGACAGTTTTTTTTATTTTTTTTTATTTTACATTTTAATATGACAATCGAATTTGAAATCAATTTTACTTGGTTTGTTTGTTAATCAAAGCAAGAGTTACTTAAAAGCTGAATTACGTTGATTTTGATCAAATCCAATTTATACAGAGAGAGTATAAAAAAGAAAAAAGATTTTGGAGAAGACTGAATTAATCATACTTCAAAAAAGGTTTTCGGATTTAGCAACTTTGACCAAGTTCTTCTGAAATAAAGGCTCTCTATTTTTTTATTTTTTTTTGGTGAAGTGTTCTCAGACTGTGGAAAATTAATGACATTAATATATACTATAAATCAATGCAATAAATGCAAAGGTATTTATCCTAGATAATACTTGGACAGTTGGACGTACTTAGATATTGATAGATACAGATTTTTTAATTTCAAAATCTCCATTTCCCACCTGTTATTTCAATCTGCATAATATAGACATGTCACATGGTTGATTAAATCTCCAAAATAAATATTACCATGTCTAAAAAACGCTTCTTTCGCTAAAAAAAAAAAAAATCTTTGAACTCTTCAAATTTTGGCAATCTTTTCTTCATGGTTTCTACAATCAATGCAAGGCAAAGATATATGGTTTGTTAATTTATTTCGTGTGACTTATAGGATATTGTATGTGAATTCTCAAATAGTAGCTGTGGATATTGTTGGAAAAAGAAAAATTAAAATCAATTCATAGAATATAGTGAAAATGACATTACAAATCTCAAACTCTACTTTATTTGGTCATAAACCAGAATTAGTAACTAATCACTTCTGGAACACAAACGAGAATATTCTGATTTTGGTATTAGACTATTATCCCTGGGTTTTTTTTTTTTTTTTTTTTTAAACTTTGACCTGCATACATAGAGATTAATGATAAAGAGCAAAATATTGAGTTTTTCAAACTCAATACCAATTATTAATAATTATATCCAATTATTGATGATTTGTATTGAATTTTAATGAATAAGAATACTCAGCATTTTGTTCTTTTATCATTACCATATATATTATTGATTTGAAGTTCAATGTTGAGTTTCTTATGAAGTTCCTTTTTTACACAAATCCTTGCATAGTTGCATTCACTTACAAAGTACAAGTCAAGCTCCATATGGAAAATTTAACATGGAATTTCATATCAGAATCAATATATATAGGTACATGTAAGGATATATATATATACAGTTTTGATATGGAGACCACAAATGGTTGATTTTTTTATGGGCCCAATTGATGATTTGATTTTTTCCATCTCAACTTTATTATCTAATTAAATAATTTAAATTAATTTTAAAAAAAAAAATCTACAACCTAAAATTTAAATCATGAACCCTAAACCATGACCCATTTTAAAATAGGAATGAACCATGAACCACTTTCGAGAAACTATGAACCATGAACCATTCTGCCTCGGGTTCTTCGTAATTTAATTTACTCATTTAAATAATTTAAATTAAATTTTGAAAAAAATTTAACTTTGCACTAATTAAATAATTTAAATTAAATTATGATCCAAACCCGCACCAAGAGTGTTTCATGGTTCATGGTTCACCCGGCCCGAATGAGTAATGGTTTAGGGTTCATGATTTAGATTATAGGGTATAGGATTTTTTTAAAATTAATTTAAATTATTTAATTAATTAATGTTCGTTTTGAAAAGCAAATCATCAATCGAGCCCATATACGACTACTACTTCGGGTCTCCATATCAAAACTCTATATATATATATATACACTATTATTCTTATTTGTCAAGTAATTTGGAATAGAATAATATATAGGAAGTCCAATGATATTTTTTTAACAGAAAAGAAGATATTTTACTTTAAAATAATTGAAAAAAAAATTTAAAGTTTATAGTGTAGTGTCTAAATAAATAAGATAAATTCACAGGTGACCCTTGATTCAAGGTGGCAATGCCGGAAAAGCACGCCAAAACCTTATTTGTCAATTTAATTTATGTTTTTTGGTTTTAATGGAGAAAATGCACATGTTATGTTTTTTACTTTGGTATAGGGTAGGGCAGGGGATATATAATTTTAAAGAGAATTGAAACGTGGAATATCCACCGGTCTTAATTTTAATTAATAATTTTCTTGCCCATTAATTGAACGGTGTCACCACTGCACAAAAACTATTATTCAACGAGAACGATTAATTATTCAATAAAATAAATAATACTATAGAACTAATATTATTAAATGAAAATAATGATTATTAATCGATTAATAGTCTAATATAGTTAAGTAAAAATAATTAATACTATTTCAAAAATTCATGTGATTGTACAATACATTAAATACATACAAAACTTTTCTATTTTATTTTTGTTTAGTATTGTAGTTTCATGGAGATTATTAATTGAAACCTAATATTTTTAGGGTAAATTAAAAAAAAAAAAAAAACCACCGAATTTACTCATTTTTCAAAGTTTAAACATTAATTCAACGACATTAAAATAATCGATCTGCTGAACTGGCTGGTCAAACTCCCAAATTCAATATAATAAACGAAAAAAATTAACCCAAAAAAGAAAAAAAAATTAAAGAACTCAAAATGGGGCAAGTAAACTAATACAGAGAAGAAGGCAGAAAAGAGGAATGATGAGGAAATAGAAAAAGACAGCATAAAGCAGAAAGCTTAATCCAAGCAAGGGGGGCAAAGAAAGCACACTTTTTGTGCACACACAAGTGTGTGTTGTATTGTGTGCTAGCTACTACTACTCTTTTACCAAAGCGAAAAACAAATTCATGAACATGTAATTCACACTTATAATGCATGCTCTTCAAATGTGAAAGCAGCATATCACCATTTCTTGGATCCAACAACCCAAAAAGATCTCATTTTTCCAATGCTTAAATATATTTTATCTTTACTCATATAATCAACAACAAAATCTGCGTTTCTACTTGAAATGGGGGGACGCTGCTCGAAATTTTCCTCGTGTTGGTGGCACTCGAATCTCAAACCCACCGCTCTTAAATCATCTGATCTGGGTTGGTTTAATTTTTTATTTTTTTTAATGTTGATTGGTGTTTAATTTTGTGGGTGTTTGTTAAGAATGTTTTTTTGTTTTGTGGGTTTTTAGAAAATGGGGAGAAAGATTCGATTCCGAGCTTCAAAGAGTTCAAATGGGAAGAATTGGAAAGTGCAACAAATGGGTTTTCTTCAGATAACATAGTTTCAGAGCATGGAGAAAAAGCTCCAAATGTAGTTTACAAAGGCTTGCTTGAAAATGGAAGCTATATTGCTGTTAAGCGTTTTAATCGATCTGCCTGGCCTGATTCTCGTCAATTCTTGGTTAGTTTATATGTTGATAATTTTAGTTTTGCCCTTTTCTTGCAATTTCTTTTAGTATCTGATTAGATTCATTGTTGCATTTGTTCTTGTTAAAAAAAAAAATCAAGTGTTTTGGGCCCTTGTGTGTGTATTTGGTCATTGTTTTCTGATCAAGAATCAAGATTAGAGATGGGGAGGCTTTTTCCCTCTCTCTCCCCTCTTTTTCTCTCTCATGTTCTTTGATATTTGGGTGTGTAATTGAAGGATGAAGCTAAGGCAGTAGGCAACCTGAGAAGTGAAAGACTGGCGAATCTGATTGGTTGTTGCTTTGAAGGAGAGGAGAGATTGCTTGTAGCAGAGTTTATGCCCCATGAAACTCTAGCAAAGCATTTATTTCATTGTGAGTTTCATTTATTTAACTCATGAAGAACTCCTGTTTTCAATAAATATAATAAATTCCTTAAGAAGATTCATTCAATTCTCTGAGATGTGTTCTGAAACATAGCATGTGCTTTGAATGTAGCTGTGGATGGTGAAAAGGGGTGAAACTGAACTTAACTTTATTTACTTTTGTCCCATTTTCATTAAAGTTTTTCAAGATTTTCATTTACAAATGATGAATGATGTATGCTTAATAGGGGAGAGCCAACCGATGAAATGGGCAATGAGGTTAAGGGTTGGCTTTTGTTTTGTCCCAAGCTTTGGAGTACTGCAGTAACAAAGGACGGGGATTGTATCACGATCTTAATGCTTACAGAGTCTTGTTTGATCAGGTGAAATGTCGTAACTCCTACGTGGTCATTTTTTGTGAACTGCGTTAATTGTCTCATACTCGGGTATTTGTGTATATAGGATGGTAATCCGAGGCTGTCTTGCTTTGGACTAATGAAGAATAGTAGAGACGGGAAAAGTTACAGTACAAACTTGGCTTTCACTCCTCCAGAATACTTGAGAACTGGTAATGCATTTAGATAGATATAGGCTCAATTATTGAGTTAATTTATTTCATAATTGAGTACACAAAAACTTGTATGAAAATTGATCCTACCCAATAAACTCTAAATGGATCCAATGTACAAGTTTTTGTTAGACCCATTTTGCAAGTTGGTCAAATTTGGGATAGAATTTGTATGAACAAGTTCACTCAAGTGTTACTCTATTGAGTTTCAAGTGTTGAATGGTTTCTCTCAGTTATATAAGGATACGGTGTTTATGACAAACATATAATGTATCATGTAACATGGCGTCGACACCTTTTTTTCTCCTTATCTTATTCCCGACGCGATTTTCTGCATTTATAATTCGGTTGTGTGTTCTTTGCAGGAAGAGTGACTCCAGAAAGTGTAGTTTACAGTTTTGGAACAATGCTGCTGGATCTTCTGAGTGGCAAGCATATACCGCCCAGCCATGTACGTTCTATACTCGTTTTGCATTAACTATTATCACTGTTGCTCTGACAATCAACTCTTGAAACAATTTATAAGATGTTAAAACTTATAAGAAGTTCAAAATAACTTTAGCCAAACGGCTCTAAATAAACATGCTGAATTCGATTCTCCACTCTTTTCTTCTTCTAGGCCCTTGATCTTATTCGAGGCAAGAACTTTCTGATGCTGATGGATTCTTGTTTGGAGGGTCATTTTTCAAACGATGATGGAACCGAGTTGGTGAGATTAGCTACACGTTGTTTGCAATACGAAGCACGAGAAAGGCCTAATGCTAAGACCCTGGTCGCTTGTCTTTCGCCTCTTCAGAAAGAAACTGAGGTATGATATTCAAACAACACAAATAAACACTTGATTCTTTATGAATTTTAATGTGTCGTTTTATGGTTCATGAGTTAAGAGAAGAATAATTTTTCTTACTAATATGAGAAAAAAACAGGTTCCTTCATATGTTCTACTCGGCATTCCACAAGGAAATGAAAGCAGTGATCAACCTTTACAGCTGACCCCCATGGGTGAAGCTTGCCTGAGAATGGATCTTACTGCTATACATGAAATATTGGACAAAACTGGGTACAAAGACGATGAAGGAATCGCAAATGAGGTTCGTTTCTCCCTCATTCTACGATGCTAGGGATGTGTGTTGTAATAAATTGTTTGATTTTTTCATTTTGCTCGCAGCTATCGTTCCAATTGTGGACGAATCAAATGCAGGAGACGTTGAATTCAAAGAAACACGGAGATGCTGCTTTTCGAGCTAAGGATTTTACAACCTCGATTGATTGCTATACACAGGTAAGCTTATCGTTTCGAGCTAAGGATTTTAACACGTGTGAACTTTGTTTATGTGAAATCCATTTTACTTTGACCCATTCAGGATTTTATTGGGTAAATTAATGGAGTTCATGGATCTCAAATCCATGAACCTTATTTATACAAGTTTTGTCCTAGTCATGCTATTACACACTATGTATCGTACGTTGCCTAAATTGCGTCGATGTTGTGTTGGGTGTAGTTCATCGATGGTGGGACGATGGTATCACCTACTGCCTATGCTCGTCGATGCTTATCGTATTTGATGAGTGAGATGCCTAATGAAGCACTTGGGGATGCAATGCAAGCTCTGGTGGTATCACCAGAATGGCCAACTGCTTTTTACCTTCAAGCTGCTTCACTCTTAGCACTTGGAATGGAAAACGATGCTCAAGAATCACTCAAAGAAGCTACAAACTTGGAAGCAAAAAGAAACAAAAACTAAAGAAGTGTATAGATTTCTACTATTTCTTGATTGGTCTTTCATGTATTTATTTTTACTATCAAACCATTGCCAAACACCAGAAGATCATCTGAAATCAATATTCACTATTTTTGTTTTTGTGAATCAACGGCTGTTGTTAAAAAGTTTTCTTGTATGAATATCGGGTTCAGATCTCCTATTCGACTTACTGCTTCACCCTTATATTTCAAATAAACACATATATCAAATGACATCATTATTAATCGTGACATGTACTGAAAGTAAGAAATAACATAAAACTCTAATGTGAATGAAACATAGACATTCTAGTAGAATAAAAAAAATATATCATCCAAGAACCACTGTTCATCAAAATTATTGGCAAATAATTCCTTCCACCGAGAGTGCTTTGAATACATAATTTGATTAATGGAATTGAAACATAACTATAGCAAAATCTCATGTAACTAATGTATGCCATAATACACGTCTCATTCGATAAAAATTGGTGCTATCTAAGATATCATTGAGTTTGACTTACAAAAACATCAAGTAAGACCAGTTGGTTTCAAATTTATTGCTCAAAATCGAGCAAGTTTGCCCCATTACAAACAAATCTCGCTTACATCATTGCACTTCAAAATAGCACTAGCGAAATTATACCCTCTACATTGGGGGTCGACTATTTCCAAGAAGTTGGCCAACCAAGTTAGTCACCTGCAGTAAATATCCAAATAGAGTTAATGGTTTATATAGCAGCACTCCTACAAGGAAAAAAAAAAGACTGATCTAAAACTAAAGAAAATAACTGGAATATAGAAACCTACAAAGTTCAAAAGACTCATACAGTGAAGAGCTCGACTTTCAGAGGTTTCAAAAGAATTTATATTGTAACCTACAAAGTACAAAAGACTCATTGTTCAAGTGATTAGAGCACCACTACCTAGGTCATGAGGTTATGAGTTCGAGTCACGGGGAGGGGTTCGGGGATTTCATTTTACCTTAAAAAAAATTGATAGTGATAATTTGACCATCTAAAGCAAGTAAATGCATTATGTTCATATGGAAATGTGTACAAAAATTACAAATATCATATTAAAGTATCTAATTTTGAGTTCAACCATAGTTTTGACATGCTATAAAAAAAAATTGTGTATAACAATTCTAGTAAATCACGCAAAACACATTAAGTTGTATAGTTGAATAAGAATATTAAATGAATAAGAAGTGTGAAAGCCATTTAATCACCTGCCAGTACTTGGAAACACATCGGTCAATGCAACTGTTTTCACCCATGTTTAACTCAGATTCCTTATACCTGAAAACATGCATTGCAGTGCCGTTAAGCATCAATCTAAAGGTTCCTGCACGATTTTCTTTTCATTTCTCTAAATAAAAATCTAGATTTACTTGAAAGAAGTAACTTGGTATCAGAAAAACTTACTTGCTTTCGATGCATTTGCTGAAACAAGTGTGCGTAAGCCTGAATAAGAAAGAAGGTATCGACAAATCTCATTAGGCATATTGAACAGAAAACAGATTGCAATATACACACAAACTCGTGGCACTCTTTCAGCTTCTCAATTCACAGAAGCTCTGAACTCAAAGTTTGAAAATATTAAACGAATTATATCATAAAACAGGATAAAGATGCTAATCAGAGGAATTAGTGAGTATTATTAAATTGTGACATCAATTAGATTCGAGCTAAACAAGGTCTGCATTATGACATACAGTAAAAATAACAACAATTATCAAAATACCGCATATGCAACAACAGTAACTCAATCAATAAACGAAAACAACGAACATGATCAATTGAAAAATTGACAATGAGGCATTTTCACAAACACAAGGGGCACAATCACCTACTTGTTAAACATGTCCACTCGATACTCCATCTCCTTCTCCATCATTCCAATAATCTGCACAAGAAACAAAAATTAACCAACTGATATCAAAATTGCAAAACCGTTTACATAATCATGGACCAAATTTCGTGTGCGTCTACCTGCTCCCTCTCAAAAGCAGCGCCCGTGTTGTTGATCGATGCCATTAGATCTAAATTGGAGAAACAAGGAGAGAGATGTTTCAGAATCCTTCAACAATCAACAAGCTGAAGCTTAATTGGGACAAAAGAAACGAATTTAAATATACCGGAGATGCAGATTAGTGAGAAGAAGTTGGATGCTTAAACCCTAATCTGAAGGCAAAAAAGATTTATACCTATTAGATCTGCATATATTATAAGGCGTGTTTGGCTGCAGGTTTTACATATGCTCTAAGTTGGGTCCTTAAATTACAATTTTACCCAATTACTTTTATTTATTTATTTATTATAATTATTAGTATAATTTTGTTTTTTCTTACGCTATCTCTCTCTCAAACTTGTTTATCTTTTTTTCAAACGGACCATCTCCAATTTATTTACTCATCTTTATAAAAGATAGTAAGATAATTATATATTATTTTTAATTATTCATTCCCAACATCTTAAATTATATTTCATTCTATTATTTTTACAAACAAAAAATTATTTATTTTAATAATAAAATAGAAATGATTACAATAACTTTAATCAAAAATTATTTTATCACTTTAAATATTACTCCATAAATAACTCTCAAATTAAAACTCATATCGAAAGTAAAAGGGTAAATAAATTTGGAACGAAGAGAAGAGAGTAACACTTTTACCTTTTTCTCACTTAATTTTAATAAATTTACAGTCGTGTTTTCAAAAAATACTGTATTTATAAGTTTTTATGCCGATTTTGTCCACATTATGTTGCTAGGATTTATTGTTCACATTATTTTGTATAGGATCTTAAAGTTTTGTGAATGATCTTCTCACATTTGTTTGTTCTTGCAATTATATTTGATTTTTTTTTTTTAAAGTCAGCTCCGATTATTTAGATATTAAAGTCTGAAATTGGGCTTCATAAAAAATATCACATTAGCATTATTTTTGCAAAATTATAAACTATATTTAATTTCTTGATTAGGAATTAAGAGAACTTTTTTTCGAAGATTATCTACAATTAAGAAACACAGTAGAGATATAATAGAACTGTTGGGTTGTGGAGACTGAAGACAGCAAGGGGGAGGCGCTTGACCAAGCCCCTTGGTCGAGTAATAGTGCTCGGTCGAGCACCCCTAGTTCCAACGCCTAGAGGGCGCTCGACCAGATGGCGTGGTCGTGCAGATCCGCTCGACCAAGGCCCGTGGTCGAGCGGGATCGGAGACCTGCGGCAGGTTTTTAGGGTTTTGGCTCAAGTCTCATATTTAAACACATTTGACTCATTGTAATTGTATCAACACATCACTCGAAAATTTAGTAGATCTCCTGGCTTGGTAGTGCCCCCAGACGTAGTCATTCCTGACGAACTGGGTAACCAAATTGAGTGTTCCTTAATTCGCGTTTCTTTTATTTTCTCCATAATTGCTGATTTAATCCTAACAACTGGAATCTAGAGCATTGGGTTAAAGGGATCTGGTGGGAGCAATTATGATGGCTGAAGGGAAATCGCCTGTATAGATGTTTGATGGAACAGATTTGGATTCGAAGTTGCGGATCGAGAATTACTTATGCGGTAAAAGATCTGCACCAACCTTTAAGCTCTAAACCCGAAGGTATGAAGGGACGACGAGTGGAAGTTGCTGGACAGGAAGGTGATGAGTGTGGTTCGTCTGTCGTTATCCAGGAACGTCGCCCTACATACGATGAAAACAAAAACCACAAAGGAGATGCTAGAGATTTTGACGGAGATGTATGAAAAACCGTCTGCAGCGAACAAAAATTCATCGATCGCGAGGTTATTCAACCCGAGGATGGCGGAGGATATTGTGGTAGCTATCATCTCAATGAATTCAATATGATGATAAATTTCAATTGAGTTCGGTTGATTGATTTTGATGATGAGATTCAAGCCCTAATTTTGTTGTCTTCTTTACCGTAGAGAGTTAGAGTTGGACTAAGAATTTGTTAGTGCTTCGATAAGTAAAAAGTGAAACTGAAATTTGATGAGGTGAGAGATCTAATCATGAGCGAAGAGATTCACAGAAAAGAGTTGGGTGTGGCCACGGGATCGACCTTGAGTCTGGAAAGCGAGGCGAGATTTGAATCCAAAGGGAAGCCAAATCGGGGTAGATCAAAGTCGAGGGCAAAAGATAAGCCCAAGAAGGACAAGAGTCAAGTCGAGTGCTACAATTGTCATGAACTTGGTCATTACAAGAGGGGTCTGAGGCACCCGGCTAAAACCGTACGAGCTAATGCACCAAAGAAGGATGACAACTCGAAGAACTCACTGATCGATGAGGGCTCGGATGCATTAATCTTGAGCGTAAGCGATCCATTAGAGTCATGGGTGTTAGATTACGGAGCATCGTTTCATTAAATGCAAAGATCTTTGCCGTGATGGAGAGGTACACTTCCTGAACTTTGGGAAGGTTTATCTAGGCGATGATGAGCCTCTGGAAATCAAAGGGAATGGGGATGTTCAGATCAAGACACCAAATGGAACTGTGTTACGGTTGAAGGGCGTGAGACATATTCTGGTTTGAAGAGAATTTACTCTCGATGTAGGGCGACTTGATGACGAGGATATAGTGTGATCTTCGGATGCAACACGTGGAAGATATCCAAAGGTGCCATGGTGGTGGCACGAGGCAAAAAGCGAGAGAACGTTGTACATGACAGTAACACCGGATAGCATTGCTCTTTGCGGTGAAAAGGAGAATCTTGATTTGTGGCATTGTCGTCTTGGCCACATGATTGAGAAAGGGATGAAGGTTATGTGTTGAAGGGTAAAACCGGACCTCAAGATTTGCAGTTGACATAGGGGTTATGTGAGGACTGTGGTATTCGGAAAACGAGAATAGGGTGAGTTTTTTCGGGCTTTTAATATGAGTTTAACCTTGAAGAAGCGGCGGAGTTAGTCCACAAAATGACTTGTGGGGCCCAAAGACCGACTGACATCTCTTGGAGGAGCGTCATATTACATGACTTTCATTGGACGACTCTACGAGGAAGGTATGAGTTTATTTTCCTCAAAAATAAGTCTAATGCATTTAATGCTTTGAAGTGGAAGACCAAGAGAAAACCGAGGCATTTAACTGACGAAGAATCTCGAGTGAAGTGTTTGAGATTAGATAATGGTGGATAGTACGAGCTCGCGGAGTTCAAAGGATTCTCCGAGGCTAATAGTAATGAATGGAGAAAACCGTGAGAGGAACCCCCCAGCCCAAGTAACAATGTGGCGTAAAACGCTATGAATAGGGCGTTATGTGAACGTCTTTAGAGTATGAGATTGAAGTGTGGGCTGCCAAGATATTTTTAAAAGCGTAAGCAGTTAACATTTTCTAAAAGATGCCTACACGATAAAACAGAGGACCCTCAACTCCCTTTGAAATATGGCATACCGAGGAGATCCGTCCGGTAAGGAGGTAACCAAGTCCATTTTTCTTCAGATATTTGGGTGTGTTTCATATGTTCACATTGATCTTTGCTAGTAGAAGTAAGTTGGATGCTAAATCATAAGGTTACGTGTCTTTGTTGGATATGGCGGTGATGAATTTGGCTATCGATTTTGGGATGAGGAAAATCGAAAGATAATCTAGAGTCGAGATGTTGTATTCAATGAAAGGTGTTTTGTACAAGGACGACAAAGTTAGGGGATATCCAAAGAAGGTGGTTCTGAGACTTAGGTTGTGGAGTTAGACATTTCAACTTCGGTTGGGAGCAATGAGGTTCAAGATGATCGTGAGATTGTTGAGAAAGAACCACGTACACCACCAAAGACTAATTCCGCCATGGGAGATCCACGAGAGAGCATAGATCTCCGATAGGTATTCACATTCTCTTCATTATTTATTGTCGACCGATGGTGGTGAACCCGATGTTATGCAAAGGCTACACGTAGTGAACATGTGAGCAAGTGGAAACTTGCGATGGATGATGAGATGAATTCGTTGATGACCAACGGAACCTGGGAACTAGTTGAGCTTCCTAAGGGCAAGAAGGCATTGCATAATAAGTGGGTTTACGAGAATCAAATAGGAGGAGGTTGATGGAAGCAAGCGTTACAAAAGGCAAGATCTTGGTTGTGAAGGGTTTTAGCAGAAATATGGTATTGATTATACCGATGTTTTTACTCGATGGTGAAGCTAACTACCATTCGGTTAGTTCCGAGTCCGGTGGGCTGCGAAAAATTTGGTGTTAGAACACAGATGGACGTGAAAACAACCTTTCTTCATGGTGATTTAGATGAGGACATCTACATGAAGCAACCTAAAGGTACTTTTCAAAGGAATAGTGAGCTTGTTTGCAAATTGAAGAAGAGCTTGTATGGGTTGAAACAAGCTCCATTATGAAAAACAACAAGAAGTTTGATGGGTTCATGCACGAGATTGGGATCAATAGGTATGAAGCCGGCCATTTGTTGTTACTTCAAGAGGTATGATGATGGTTATGGTTATATCATTTTTGCTATTATATGTTGATGACATGTTGATAAGAGGCTCAAGTGCTTCGGGAAGTGAGCAAGTTGAAGAAAGAAGTTGTCTTATAGGTTTGCTATGAAGGACCTTGTAGAGGCCAAGCAAATCTTAGGCATCTTGAATCGATCATGATAGGGTGGCGTAAAAAGTTGTATCTTTCTCGTTTGAATACATAAAGAAGGTCTTGAAGAGATTTAGTATGGAGGATGCAAAGCGGTTCATTCGTGTCCGTTGGGAAGTCGATTCAAGTTATCCAACAAGGACTCACCTAGCGGCGATGAGGCGAAAGCCTACATGCAAAACACCCCGTATGCTTGACAATTGGCGCTTTGATGTATGCTATGGTGTGTACAAGACCTGATATTGCACATACAAATGGGAGTGGTTAGCGGTTTATGAGTAATCCCGCAAGCAAAGATGGGAGGCGGTGAAGTGGATCCTAAAGTACTTGAGAGGTACTACTGAACAAGCTTTGTGCTTTGAGGGCAAAAGCTTCGAGTTGGCAGGATACGTTGATGCAAACTTGGCATCAAGTGATCTCGACAAAAGAAGGAGTACAACCGGGTATGTGTTTACTTTTGGTGGTACAACAATTTCTTGGGCTTCTAAGTTGCAAAAGATCGTAGCTTCGATCCAATCGCACAAGAGTGCGCTGCGCCATCGAGGCTTAGCAATGAGATGGTTTGGTTGCATAATCTTTCGTGTGAGTTGGGAAGGAGCAAAAAGATAAGATTATGTATAGTGACAAAATCAGTGCTATTCACTTGGCAAAGAATCCGGTCTTTCACTCGAGGACGAAGCATATTGAGTTAATGTATCATTACATATGTTACCTCATCGAGAACAAGATCTTACAGCTGATGAAGATCCGAGAAAGTGAGAATCCTGCTGACATGTTGACTAAGGTTGTGATCTTAGAGAAGTTGAAGTTATGTATGACTTCAACCGCCTTTGGAAACCGAGATGAAGGCCCGACACTACTACCGGGAGAAAGAGACCGTTGAAACGGGGAGACAAGTTCTGATTGGAGTCGGTCTCGGTGGGAGATTGTTGGGTTGTGATCAAGACAAAGAAGGGGGAGGCACTCGACCAAACCCTCGTCGGTCGAGCAAGAGTGCTTTGGTCGAGCACCCCGCCCAAATGCCAGAGGGCGCTCGACCGGATGGCGCGTGGTCATGCAGATCCGCCGACCACCAAGGCCCGTGGTCGAAGCGGGATCGGAGGCTTCGGCGATTTTAGGTTTTAGCCCAAGTCTCGATTTAAACACTTTTGACTCATTGTAAATGTATCAACACATCACTCAAAAATTTAGTAGATCTCCGGTCATGGGGTATATCTTTGAAAGTATGCTTTTACTTTGTATAACCAAACCCAATTTCGCTTTTATTTATTGAAATAAATTATTTATCATTGATGCTTTAAATATCATTAAATGTTACATATATTTATCTTTGATAACCGTTCAATAAATAAGTATGTGTTACATTGTAGTTAATTTAGTGATACCGGATCACGTAAGATTAAATTAACAGTCTCTTGTAACTAAAAAGTATGCTTTATTCACGACCTAGATGGAAATGAACAATCCATCGTGAAAGGTTGAAGTGTAAGGCTCAGATTGACTTGTCTTGACCAAGAGATTACACTAGTGCATGGTGATGATGAATCGAATAGGACCTCTGAGGAGGATAAATTCTTCAAAGACCTTGAATTAGGAAGAATTAGACCTCGAATGGTTCGTTATTTCTTAATCTTCGCCCCTTAAATAGGATCATGTGTGGTTAGTAATTATTGCTTTGACTTATGAAGGGTAAAGAATCAATGAGATTCAATATTTTATATCTTGGGCAATATTATTGAACACATGTGATTGCTAAGATTTAATCTGAAAGAATCGTGGTAAGCAAGTCTTTTGTTCGATTTACCCGTTGGGAGGTTCATAAGATTTATCATACCAAATCTTGCAAGTGGAATTAGTTTTGCATGGATAATAATGTTGAACCGCTCCTTGACCAAGGACAAAAGATATTAATTAATGGAAAGCTATTTCAGTGGCTTGAATTAATTAATGGGTTAGATAATCTTAAACACGGAAATAATAACCGGAGCCATATTAACAATAATATGGGTTAAGATGGATAGTCTTAATATTTATTATGTAGTGAGAATAATTAATATTTATGGACTTGAATAATATTGTGGCTCAATATTAGATATTCAAAGTCCATTAGCATGTTCAATCTTAATTCTCCTAAAGGTCCCTCAAGTAGCCCAAACATAATGTCCAATAACTGAAAAAAGTGTTTAAAAATAAAATAAATTATGGTTGCTTATTTTTCCAATTTTTTCGAAAAATACAAATAAAAAAGGAGAAAAGATTTTCTTTTGAATTTTGTTATGGAATGGGGATATGTATTCTTGGAATACAAGATTATCTCATTAAATTCAAGAAATCTCCCACTTGGATGTTTGTTGAAATTTTTCGAAAATAATGAAAATAAAGGAAAGAAAGATTTTCTTGATTTTCTTGAAAATATATTATGGAAGATATGTATTCTTGGAATACAAGTATATCTCATAAATTCAAGAAGATCCAAATCTTGGAATCTTTATCCTATATTTCAAAATACCATAACAATAAGAGAGAGTGAGATTTTTATGGAATATTTTAATTATGTAGAAAAGAATATATTTGATATATATTCAAGATTTCTTGGAGATCAAGAAAGAGGTTTTCTCTCCTTTTTTCTAAAAAAAATCGCCACCACCTCTTATAAATAGGGGATGAGTTTTTCATCCCCAAGTCTTGATTCCATGTGTTGGAAAAATTAGAAATCCACAAAGGTGGTGCAACATAATTTTATTTTTCCTTTTGTTAAATTGTTCGCGAGTTCCTATCACCGGATTGTTGAACAAAGATAAGGGAATACTTGAGAAGGTTTTTTGGTGTGTTTGTGTGAACGATATCCATCTTCTCAATGGTTGTCACTCCGAGAGGTTAGTTCACGTAAACCCGTAGTAATTCCGCATCGCCAGGGATTTATGTGAACTGCTTATATGCATGATTTGTTGTTGAATTATTATTTGAATTAATATATGATTAATTCATGCTAGTAATAATTGTTAGAATTAAATTTGTATTTAAATATTCATCCCAAATAGATCTGGGCAAATAATTCTCCAACAACTGGTATCAGAGCCTCGGTTTTGGGCTCTGGTTTTTAAATTGTAATTTAATTCATTTTCATTAAATTTGAAATTGGATAGTAGAATTGCAAGATCTTTTTTGCAGGTATCCAATTGTCATGGTTTTTGATGAATGTTTATATTTATGCATTTATATAAATTGTGGTTTTTAATTCGATTCGTTCGAATTTGTTTTGCCTCGTGAGAAAATCCACGAGTAGATTAAGATTTATTTGATTTGATCAAAGTAATAGACTAGTCTAGATCTAGGTTTATTTATTTTTTATAAATAAATTATAACCGGATCGAGAACGAAGACAAAGAATTAAAGACGGGCGACCAAGTACCGGACGACGCGAGCCAGCATCGGGCGTTGCGCGGTCGCGACGCGCGCCGGCAGGCACTTTCACAGACGCTGGGCGCAAGCCCAGCGAATGAAAGCGCCAAAAGTAGCTGTCAGAAGCCGCGGTACCCGGAGCGCCGCACAAAGTTTCAAGGACGCGCGCAAGACGGCAAGTTTAACGCCGGCACAAGGAAGACGCTGCAACAACTAAAGGCCGATCGCGAGGACGGCACAAGATATCGAAACAAGGCCGGATCCATCTCAGCCGATGCTACTGGCCGCTTATCACTGGTCGAGTTTTACTCAAGTGGACGGCTTTCTACATTCTAACATCAAGACACCTCGCGCATCGCGATACGTGTTCGGACCGTATGTAGCCACCTAACGCCGACGTCGTTTTCGATTCGTGATTTATGATCGCTTTAAAGCAATATTGCTGATGTCGTGGGAGCTTTTCGAGACGAACGATGAAGGCTATGAAGACGATTTCTCAAGATCAAGACATGACATAAATTAACCGTGACAATTGGATATATGTGTCCAATGTGTTTAATTTTTTATTTTGATATTTTGCATTATTTTATGATTATTTAAATTATGTTTAAATATGCGATGCATGAGAAAATATTTTGAAAAATCTCACTTTCGAAAATTACTAAGTATGTTTAAATAATTAATTGACAATTTTATTCCGGATAATAAAATTGAATTAATTTTGACCTCCATGATTTATTTATTTGTGGATCTTTTGGAGAAATTCCCCCCACGGGACGGCCAAAAGATAGATTTCACATGAATAAATTCCGAAAGGATGATTGTGGGTTATTATTAGTGGCGACGATGACCCTCCCCACGAGGCTCGTTCAAAACAAAATAATAATTCTATATTTAATCATGGTTATTACTTAGGTATAAAATTGATATGCATATACTTCCTCGAAGTCCCTGTCAATTTTATATTGGTCAAGTGAGAGCCAACTATTAATCTGAATATTAAAGGTTTGTAACTGTTTTCTTGTTTGTAACCAGCTTGAATGTGTTTAAATAATGACCCACCACATGTGGCTTATTTAAACTGTTTTGAGATGTTGGCTGATGCATGTTCATATTTTTTTTTGAGATTTTAATATGATACATGTTATCGAACCTTGTGATATGTTTGTGCTTATACAAATTGTTATTTATTTCAGTTCAGCATGTCACAACCTTTTAATCTAATGCTTTATACTCTCAAAGAACACCAACTTTCTGGTGATAACTATGTTATTTGGAAACGAAATATGAAATTTGTCATCACTGCGCAACTACAACATTATTGGGTTCTTGATGTACCCACGCCCCGTATGCCTACTGAGGGATTAACAGATGTAGAAAAACACTTGTATAATATTTGGGAGAAGGCTAACGAACCCATGAAGCGTATAGTCTTGACTTCACTGTCTGATGATTTGAGATACATTCATGAAGGTGTTGAGTCTCTGGCTGAAAATTATACAAAGTCTTAAAGAAATGTTTTTAACAAAAGACCGCATGATCAATCGGTTTAAAAACGCATTTACATGGATACACTAAAAATGGTCGAGGAACACCCGTGAGGGAGCATGTTCTCGAGTAAAGTGTCATTTTAACAAACTTGCTTATCTCTTGCACTTTCAAGTATTGTGATGAGGCTCAAATCAAATTTCTTTTCCTAACTCTTCCAAGGTGCTTCGATGAGTTTTATCAGAAGTTTTGTGATGAGTGATCACATGTTTACTATGGATACTCACGAAGAAGCATTGGAGAAAATAGAGAAGCATTTGGGAAAAGAAAGACGAAGCATTGGTAACCAAAAAGTCTTTTTCTCAAAATCTAGGCCAAATGGTAGGCAAGATTCAAGAAAATGAAAGTGGTCGTAACCAAAGCAAACTCATTACCAAGAAAAGTGAGAGAAAAGACAAATAAATGGATGGGTGTCAAGAAGTTACCAAAAGGAAAATGTTATAATTGCGGTGAAAAAAGGCATTGGAGGTCAGCCTATTCCAAACCCAAAAGGAATGGAAAGAAAGGTAATTCTCACGCACTAGTTGTTGAAACTTGTTTAGCGGAATATGCCTCCCATTTATGGGTGGTGGATACGGGATCCATCGATCATGTTTGTTTCACTTTACAAGGGTTCAAGGGACCCGAGAACTTAGTGGGAGTGAGATCCTCATCACACCGGGCGATCTTCTGAGAGGCGCAAATGAAGCGATGGGAGAAGTGCACTGCTTTTGAAGATAGAGTTTTAATTTTAAGAGATGTTCTTTACGTTCCTAGTTTTAGAAAGAATTTGATTTCGGTTTCTAAACTTTACCTTGATGGATATTTGGTTACTTTTGACAAAGTTGTTACCATTTCTCTTTATGATCAATTTATCTGTCATGGAACGTTGTCGAATAATCTCTATACAATTAACTGTTCACACCACTCACGAAATGCATCCTATAACACATCAACAATTTCCAATAAAAAAAACGTTCATCAGACGTGAACGAGAAACTTATATGGCATCTCAGATTGGGACATATTAATCCAAAAAGGATTCAAAGGTTGGTAGAATATGGTTCATTGGAGTCTCTCCGGGTTGAACCAATCCCAACTTGCGAATAATGTTTGGAGGGTAAAATGACCAAGAGGGCATTCGGAGCCAAGGGGAATAGAGCCAAAGAAGTGTTAGAAATCATTCACACAGACGTATGTGGTCCAATTAGAGATGTTAATCTGGGCTGGGCTAAATGGGCCGGCCCGTTTAAACCTATTATATGCAGGGTTAGGGCCGAGCAATGGTAGGCCCATTTAAAACCGGGTCTTTTTGGCCTGAACCGATTAGCCTGCGGGCTAAACGGGCTAGCCCGCCGGTTAACCGGCCAGTCCGATTGGCCCGCCTTGTGTTATGTTAATATATACTTATAATATAATTTTCTCTATAGTTTTATAAGTTAGTCCAAGATTAATATCAAGTCATGATTAATTTATAAAGGTGGGATCTTGGACTTGGAGATGTGACAGTAATTCCAGGATTAATACGAAGTCATGACTAATTTATTTAACTCTAAAAGGAAAAGGTCAAGTTATTCTTCATCTTCTTGTTTTTATTGCTTATTTCCTATAAATTGTGTTTGAACTTATGACTTATGATCTAGATGTTGGAGTATCAACTATCATCTGTTGTTTAATTTTGGAGAATTGGAGTATCAACTATCATCTAGATGTTCTATTACATGCCATGTTTCGTTTTTTCAAAGATGCAGTACATAACCTTTTTGAAGAGATGACAATGTGTGATATATATAATTTTTCAAAATTTATTGGGAGCCCGTTAGGTGGCCCGTTTAGCCTGTAACCCTCTAGGGTTAGGGTTAGGTCTCAACTATTAGTGGCCCGTTTAAATTAACCGGTTAAGGCCCAGGACCGTTTAGCCCGTGGCCCTATAGGGCTGGCGCTAATGGGTTAGGGCCAACCCGTTTAACATCTCTAGGTCCAATGTCAATCAAAGTAAGAGGAGGTTATGAGTATTTCGTCACCTTTATTGATGATTACTCAAGGTACAACTATATTTTTCTTATGAAGCATAAATCTGAGACCTTTGACAAATTCAAAGAATTTAAGGCTCAAGCAGAGAATCATAGGGAAAAACGTATCAAGTCTCTACGATCTGATCGTGGAGGAAAGTACCTCAGCGATGAGTTTTTGAACTACTTGTCAGATGAAGGGATTATATTCCAGCTAACTGCACCCGGAACCCCTCAACAAAATGGGGTTGTAGAGCGAAGAAATATAACTCTTTTAGAAATGGTTAGATCAATGATGAGTTATGCGGATCTACCCAAGTCGTTCTGGGGTCATGCCTTGGAAACAACGGCTTATATTCTGAACTTGATGCCATCCAAATCGGTTCCCAAAACTCCCAAAGAATTGTGGACCGGGCGCAAGCCCGGTTTGAGACACATGAGAATTTGGGGTGTCCGCCTATGTGTTGGACAAAGGAAGCGGAAAAATTGGATCCTCGATCGAGAATTAAGACCTGCTTTTAGGATACCCCGAGGAACAAAAGGGTGTATGTTCTATGGTCCCAAAGATCTAAAAGGTGATAATAAGCACCCACTTTAAATTTTTGGAAGAAGACTATATGAACGAAAAGAAAGCCCGTATGAGATTACCTTAAATGAGCTAAAGGGGCTAACCTCGAATACTAACTATACAAGATGACATACCAAACGACACACTTACACAACCTAACCTCATCAGAATGGGAGGGTTGTAAGACAACCCGAGAGATTCATGGGGGTAGGAGAGTCCTCTGACTTAGTCCCCGATAAAGATGAATCAGACCCATGGACTTACGACGAGATAATCCAAGACAAGGATGCGCTTTCAAACAAAGAATGGAAACCAAAATGGGTTTTATGGATCATAACAAAGTGTGGGAGCTAGTCGAACCACTTAATGGGGTCAAACCCATTGATTGCAAGTGGGTATACAAGAGGAAAAGAGGACCGGACGGGAAGGTGGAAACCTTCAAGGCAAGGCTTGTGGCGAAAGGTTATACTCAGAAAGAAGAGATCGACTATGAGGAAACCTTTTCACCTGTAGCAATGCTCAAGTCCATCCGAATCCTCTTGTCGATTGTTGCGCATCTCGACCTTGAAATCTGGCAAATGGATGTCAAGACGGCTTTCCTTAATGGAAGTCTTGAAGAGAAAATCTATATGCAACAACCCCAAGGCTTCATTGAAAAAGGCCAAGAACACCTAGTTTGTAAGCTCAAGAAGTCCATTTATGGACTCAAACAAGCATCCAGAGCTTGGAACCAATGTTTTGATCAAGTAATAAAGTCTTATGGGTTTGATCAAAATGAGTAACGAAAAAGTTGTGTGTACAAGAAGCGTGTCGAACAAATTGGTATTTTTGGTACTATACGTAGATGACATTCTGCTCATCGGGGACGATGTAAAGGTGTTGTCAGACGTAAGGGCATGACTTTCAAAATAGTTTGATGTGAAGGACTTAGGGGAAGCCGGGCACATCCTTGGAATCAAGATCACTCGAGATCGCAAGAAAAGGATGATAGGCTTATCACAAGCTTCATATATAGACACTATCTTGAAGTGATTCAGCATGCAGGATTCCAAGAAAGACTTCGTACCTTTCAAACATGGAATCCATCTATCCAAGGAAATGTGCCCTAAGACACAAAAAGAGATAGATGACATGAAATACATTCATTATGCTTCGGCTGTCGGAAGCCTTATGTATGCAATGTTGTGCACGAGACCGGATATCTGCTTTGTCGTTGGCATGGTAGCGAGATATCAAAGTAATCTGGGAAAAGAGCATTGAACGGTCATTAAGAACATTCAAGTATCTGAAAAAGAACTCGGGATAGAATGTTAGTTTATCGATCGATAGTCTAATCCCCATCGTTACGGACTCGGATTTCCAATCGGACTTAGATTCCAAAAATCTATCTCCCAGTAGTGTGTTTTGCATGGGGGGAGGAGCCATGACATGGAGAAGCGTTAAGCATAAATGCATCACCGATTCTACCATGGAAGCCCGAAACGTGAAGTCACTGCGAGGCAAAAAGAAAGAAGCGGTTTGACTCAAGAACTTCCTAGTGGACTTGGATGTAGTTTCGATTTGCCCAAAGACAATCATCAAGCATCGTGATAATGCCGGAACAATTGACATTCAAGGGAACCAAGAGCCCACAAGGTCAGCAAACACATTGAAAGAAAATACCATCTTATACGAGAAATCGTTAAGACCGTTCACAATCACTGTTTACTGGCAAAGATCGCGTCAGAAGATAACCTAGCAGATCCATTCACAAAGGGTCTACCTCAAAAACACATTCGAGAGACATGTGGAAGAATGGGAGTCAAGGCCAAGATTTGCCGCTAACTGCTTTGAGTATAAGTGGGAGATATTATTAGGTTCGTGTAGGTGACATTAGATGTCACGACAGAAACTACACGAGATATAATGTAGTATACTTAAAAGCAGACTTTGAGTATAAATGGGAGATTGTTGGGGTTATACTGAAAAATATGTTTTTACTTTGAATAACCAAACCAATTTCGTCTTTATTTACTGAAATAAATTATTTATCATCGATGCTTTAAATATCATTGAATGTAACATATATTTATTTAGATAACTGTTCAATAAATAAGACGTGTTACATTGTAGTTAATTTAGTGATACCAGATCATATAAGATTAAATTAACGAATCCCTTTGTAACTAAAAAAGTACGTTGTTCACGACCTAGATGGAAATGAACAATCCATCGTGAAGGGTTGAAGTGTAAGGCTCAGATTGGCTTGTCTTGACCAAGAGATTACACTAGTTTATGACTGATGCACTGAATAAGACCTACATGAGGATAAATTCTTCAGCACTGAATTAGGAAGAATTAGACCTCAGTGGTTCGTTATTTCTTAATCTTAGCCCCTTAAATAGGATCATGTGTGGTTAGTAATTATTGCTTTGACTTATGACGGGTAGAGAATCAATGAGATTCAATACTTTATATCTTGGGCAATATTATTGGTCACATGTGATTGCTAAGATTTAATACGAAGAATCATGTGCAAGTACGCTTGTTCGATTTGCCCCCTTGGGAGGTTCATAAGATTTATCATACCAAATCTTGCAAGTGAAATTAGTTTCCGGTATGGATAATAATGTTGAACCGTTCCTTGACCAAGGACAAAATATATTAATTAATGGAAATTTATTTCAAAGGGCTTGAATTAATTAATGGGCTAGATAATCTTAAACACGGAAATAATAACAAGGGAGCCATATTAATTAATAAATATGGGTTAAGATGGATAGTGCAATATTAATTATGTAGTGAGATTAATTAATATTTATGGACTTGAATAATATTGTGGCTCAATATTAGATATTCAAAGTCCATTAGAAGGTCCAGTCTTAATTCTCCTAAAGGTCCCTCAAGTAGCCCAAACATAATGTCCAATAACTGAAAAAAGTGTTTAAAAATAAAATAAATTATGGTTGCTTATTTTTCCAATTTTTTCGAAAAATACAAATAAAAAGAGGAGAAAGATTTTCTTTTGAATTTTGTTATGGAATGAGGATATGTATTCTTGGAATACAAGATTATCTCATTAAATTCAAGAAATCTTCCACTTGGATGTTTGTTGGAAATTTTCGAAAATAATGAGAAATAAAGGGAAAGAAAGATTTTCTTGATTTTCTTGAAAATATATTATGGAAGATATGTATTCTTGGAATACAAGTATATCTCATAAATTCAAGAAGATCCAAATCTTGGAATCTTTATCCTATATTTCGAAAATACCATAACAATAAGAGAGTGGAATTTTTATGGAATATTTTAATTATGTAGAAAATAATATATTGTATATATATTCAAGATTTCTTGGAGATCAAGAAAGAGATTTTCTCTCCCTTTTTTCTAGCAAAAAATCGGCCACCACCTCTTATAAATAGGGGATGAGTTTTTCATCCCCAAGTGCAATTCCATGTGTTGGAAAAATTAGAAATCCACAAAGGTGGTGCAACATAATTTTATTTTTCTTTTTGTTAAATTGTTCGCGAGTTCCCACCACCGGATTGTTGAACAAGGATAAGGGAATACTTGAGAATGTCTTTTGGTGTGTTCGTGTAAACGGGATCCATCTTCTCAACGATTGTCACTCCAAGAGGTTAGTTCACGTAAACCCGTAGCAATTCCGCATGACGTAGGATTTATGTGAACTGTTTATATGCATGATTTGTTGTTGAATTAATATAGGATTAATTCATGCTAATAATAATTGTTAGAATTAAATTTGTATTTAAATATTCATCCCGAATAAATCCGGGCAAATAATTCTCCAACACTGGCTTGGTAGTGCCCCCAGACGTAGTCATTCCTGACGAACTGTATAACCAAATTGAGTGTTCCTTAATTCGTGTTTCTATTATTTTCTCCATAATTGTTGCTTTAATCCTAACAAGAACAATGAGATTTCATTAAGAAGACATACAATTTCATAAAAAATGGTTGAATAACAAACAAAGTTGAAGAAAACCGAATACAAAATAAAGTACAATTACTATACCAAATAACCTCGTCACTCAATGCATCACATTAATTTAAGAATTATAACTTAAAAAATTTCATACATGATTATTGAGATAAAATTAAAAAGGTGCCGGCTGGAGCTGGAGCCGGAGCCATGGAACCATCCACCGTAACCCCGACATCGACACTGACACCGCCGACGCTAACGCCGGTCTGAACTCCCAACATTGCACGGTGAGACTTCTGGCAAATATCAGGCAAAAACACACCTACACAATTTTTTAAAAAATAATGTGTTAATTATTAGAATTTTTAATGTAATCGTTTAAGAAAATGTGTTAGATTTATTAAAAAAAAAAGGGAGAACTATGCAACGTTTCTAACTCAATTACAAGTTAAAAACACTTATGATCTTTTTTTTTTACGAATTGTTTCAAGATAGTTAAAAAAATTCAATTTAATTTTGTAACTTTGCTCATTATTCAATTTATGTTTATTTTTTGGAAAATGATGTTGCTTTTTTGTGCATTTTTAACTCCATAATTTTAACATTTTCCGCAAATCATCCTAAGGCATAGGTGTGTACGTAAGTGAAACAGGCTCGCGAGCTACTCGTGCTCGACTCATAAAAAAATTCAAAATCGAGTCGAGTTCGAGCAATTCGAGTAGCTATCGGGTTCGAGCTCATAAATACTCTTCTCGAGAGGTTCGCAAGTCTAATCGAGCTTGCACAATAATTACTATTATGTCATTAATTTTAATAAATATATTTTATATTTAAATTTATAAAATTATATTGTAGTCGAGCTCGAGCCGAGTTCGAGTCTATCGAGTTTCTTTTCGAGCCAAGCTCAAACTTAAAAAATTTAGGCTCAATTGAGTTCGAGCTCTGCATTACTTTGCTCATTTACACCCCTACCAAGGTATGTACCAAAACAAACAATGTTTGATAAAATTTGGACATAAATACGGAGTTCTTAGATTACAATGAATTTTTTAAAACTATCTTGGACCGATTTTTTTTTTTTTTAAAGTCATAGGAGTAAATATGTTTCTAACTAAAAAAAATAGTATATTAATTCACTACTACACATTTGAGCTTGCACAGCTGTACTTGGACAACCCTTTTTTCAAACCGCTCTCCAAGAATGAACTTGGAGAGCGTTTTTATAAAAAAAAAAAAAAGACAGCGGTTTCAAACCGCTGTCTAATACCACTTGCACAAATTTAGTAACATTGTCTAAATAAACACTTGACAATGTTAATAATCGGCTGTTTTTTATATATATATATATATATATATATGAACCGAGACCTAGCTCGGACTTCATTTTTTTCTCCAATTCCTCTCCCCAAAAATCGCCAGAAAAACCGAAGACCAAATCGCCCGCCGCTTGGTTTCTTCAACAATTCGCCTTGTCGTCGTTGACTGCTAGTCACCCGTCGTCGGCTTCTCCTCCCCCAAATTGTCGCTACGCCCTCCTTCCTCCCACCTCTGCTTGAGCCCCCTCATCAGCTTCCTCCCTTGTCGCTTATCCTCCCCTCCCTCAATTCCCATAACACTTAGTTGGTACAATGGCTTGTGGAATCTTTTAATTTGGCTTTTTTTAGCTGAAATTATATATTATTTTTTGCTTCAATCTTAGTTTAATTTGTTTATATTATTTATGTTATGTGGAAAGTCCAGATGGGTCATGGGTATATATGTGTAGGTTTGCCTAATACTATATTAGTTTTGTTTTTGTTTATATATGTTGCTCTTGTTTTGTTTATATTATATGTGTAGGTCTGGCCTAATATTATATTATATATGTGTATTAGGTTCCCTTCAACCAATCTTAGTTTTGTTTATATTATATATGTTGCTCTTGTTTTTTTAAATTTAAATATTATATTTTGCTCCATAACACTTAGTTGCTCTTGTTGTTTATATTCTTGGTCTACTTCATAAGACAATGTCATTCAAGCTTAATACACATGTGTTCATAGTATAAAGAGTATGTTATCAACTCAAATTTTAATTTATAAGTAGATGATGGAGATGTAACTTATAAGTAGATGTATCATGTATAACTGCATAGATAGTTCTTATCATGTATGAAACATCCTCATTGTGAATATTGTTTGTTTTTTTTTTATTAAATGTTGTTTCTTCTACTTTACTGGGATCATGTCTCGCTTTGCCATATCCCTGAGATGATGGAGATTCGATGGAGATCATGGCGTATGATCATGGTGCATATGATGACTTGAGAGAGAGTGTGACACTGATGCTCCCACCACCACTAGCGGCTCAAGGGAGAAGCGCTCTTTCGAGTATATAGTTACAATGTCATCTATTAAGAGAGCTCAGAGCAAGGAAAACACTTCGTAATTTTATTACAATTGAATGCAGTTTGAAATCGATAAATATATTGATTGATCGTTGAACCTAATTAAATACTATGTTATTGCGATTATCGCTCAATGAGTATGGACAACCAATAGAAAAAGAGAGTGAGTCGTTGTCCTTCTACATTGAGTCATTGTCGGAGCGTGATCCCTATCGTCTTTGCCGACCCGAGGATCATGTAGTCTCAAACCGACTTTTGAAGGAAAGATTATGGGGACGAGCTTACGGTATGTTAATTATATATTTATTGAAAGTTGTAGTATGACCCTTAAATTTACTAAATTGTTATGTTATATGCAGATAGACTACCTTCGAGAGTCTTGACCTCACAAAGAAGAAGCAAATATTATCGCAAGTCGGAGTAATGACCAAGAATTTCCTGGACTTGGATGAGAAGTAACACACGAGATCCCGAACCGGTCTTTACTCGGCTAGTCCGCCTCTGCGTGTCGAGAATAGCCCTATGGTGGCTCCATACTTTTGGGAGGAGTTTGTGAGCAGAGCTATGGAGGATGATTTCGAGTAAAATTGATCAATGTCATTTTCTCAATTTCTAATGCCCTAAGTTTTTCAAAGGTTTATCATATTTCTATTATACCAGGATAGAAGCAATAAAAATCGCGATCAAGCCAAGTCGATGGAGGCGCGATATCGTGGATCCAACAAAGGTTATGCAATTTAATAAGAGAAAATATGGTGAGATCAAAATCCTAACTTTTAATTTTTTTTTATATATCACTTTTAATATATCTAATAAAGGGACACGCTCATCACTATCGTAGAAAAGAGGAAAGAAGAAAAAAAAGAGAGAGTGAGCCTATTGTTACCCGCTTAGACTTATTTCGCATTTACCCGTAAAGGGTCGAGACGGGAATATTCACGATCCCAATGCACAACGCATCATCGGGTTAAGAAGTGGTAATCTATCAATTAATTTATCTTTCATTACAAACTATTATTTATAAATAAATAATTAAATAATAATCTTTTGTTTTTGTGATTCAGAGCGCCTATCTCGCACCATACGACGCCGACGACATTCGCATGATCGCCCCGATGATCTGTTTGGGATCGGCTATGGGTCGCCAGAGCATCCCTACCGCCACGGAGTGTCGGATATGGCGTGACGAAGACATCTTTAGCAATGGAACCCGGTCTTCAAGCCATGAATATGGTGGGTATACTAACGAACGGAAGTTGCCAAGTTGGCAAAGATGTGGAACGCTTGAGGTCCGAGAAAAGATCGAGCCACCTTAATGTCGCCGAAAGGAGCAAGTCAGGAACATAGTGTCGCTTAATGCTATGTTTTCACTAACCCTAGGGGACGACTTTTATTGAGGCACTTCAAAACGTCTCACGTGTATCAAATATGCATGTCTCTACATTTTTTTTAATTAAAGACTAGTGTATTAAAATTTTCTAACTAAATATCTTATTCAATGACCAATGACCTTTTGCTTCTCCAGATCCGGAGGATCCCGACGGTTGGTGGCCCGCAGCTCGTTGCACAACTCCCATGGAATGATTCATGGTCATCCCATCACTCACCGGTTTCGTGAGGGTCACACTCGATGTACCCGTGTCGGAGAGGAGGATTCAGCTGTGCCAAAACCAATCGATGAAGCCGCCACGGTCGAACAAATCGGTCACTTCATCGAATGGTCGAGCAACTTGGTCTCTAGCACCATGAGGGTAAAATATTTGTTATTAAAGTTCATTATCTTATTTGTGGTTCCAAATAATATTGTAAATTAATTGTAGAATCTACCGAATTCCACACGAGGCTAAATCGAGGGACTCCATCTGCTTAAGACTTGGTTATCCCATGATCGGAGACTTAGATCACGATGATCATTTACGATCTAGGGTGCACCGGATGGTATCGTCTAATGCTTTCGATATCGCCACAGCTTCCCATGCTTGCTCACTTTCATCGAGAATACTTTCCAAGAATTCGCTGCTGAGGAACATGTCATGTGCGAAGTCTTGAATGACGAGTGGTTGAAAGCAAACCACCATAGCCCTTTACCTCGGTATGTGTTTACTAATTCTCAATATTCACTTTCGTATAGTTTAATTTTCTTTTTAAATATTAATTAGCGTATATATGTTGGTTAAAGATATTTAGGTGAGCTATATCTCTCCGCAGATAACCGAGCAAGTGGAATGTACTCCTTCGTCTCCCCTCAAGTGTCTTGCATAGTGGGTGATAGGTACGTCATGCACTACCATGGATGAGTTCGTTAATCACATGTCAATCTAACCGGGAGCGATCATCTCATATTTTGGGCCAACAAATGTGGGGTGAGTGATAAACATTTCGTTAAAATTTGTATTCATGTTTATAATATTTGCACATATATATGCTAAATTTGCGCTTAATTTTAATACTCTTAATATAATATAGAAACCATTGGTCTTTGGTCGCCATACACATGAATGAATACATTAAGTGTGTATTTTATGGACCCACTTTTGTGATGGAGTTTATTCTAATCGCCTGCTGATCTCGTTTCATATATGGTAGCGTAAGTTCATTTTTAATATTCTATACAATGATTTGTTTTACTTTTAAAATTATGCATATTTAATCTATTTTTATTTTTTTAATTATAATAATAATAGTGTGATGACGATGTATCGAGTCGCCTTCCAGAGTCGTCGTGGCTCAAGATTCAAAAAGTTAAATAAAGTGAACCGGATTAACATTAAGGTAAATTTAATTTAGTAAATTATCAAACTAATTAATAGAAAAGAAATCATAATTGTAATCGTGATTATATTGTTAATCAACGGTTTAGAGGCAACGAGATAATGACCATTGTGGTCATTTTGTTTGTTGCTTTATAGAAGATATAATCCGCCGCCTTATAACTAACATTCCTCCCAATGTAAGTCAATTATTGATTTATTTAAATTATTATTGATTGAATAAAAATTCATACTATATTGATTGATTCGTTGTTTGCGCTTTTCTATGAACGTGAGCTCAAGTCTTACTCTAAGAAAAAGATCGGAGAAATGGAAAAACGATTGATTGGGGTACCTTTACAATCGCTTTCTTATATTCATACGATCAATATTGAGAGAATGTTGTTTGAAATATTGGTAGCATGTAATTAAATTATATATTTGTGATGATATATATTTCATGTTTTTGGTGTATTGGACGTATGTTTATATATTTCGATGTTTTGGTATATATATGGTTTTATGGTTTTATTATAGGATTTTTGGTTTATGTTATATAGTATTGGACGATATATAAGTTTTGGTTTATAGTTTTATTATAGGATTTTTAAAATGTAAATTAATAATTAAAAAAAGATATTGACAAATGGTTCTATGTAAAATAAAAACAAATTAAAAAATATATATCGAACTTGGATAACGGTTGATAACCGCATTCAAGCTTAAATTTCAAAAGAAAAACCGTTGTCCAAGTCTTTTTCTTGGGCGGCGGTTTTTATCACCGTCCCAAGACAGATTGATCTTTGAGAGCGGTTATAACCGCTCTCAAGGTCATTTTTTCATTATTGTCCAAGCTCAAATGTGTATTAGTGATTACAAAATTAAGAAAAGGGACAACTAATTAAGTGCATATTTTCAAACACAACTACAACACAACAAGGGTTTTTTTTTTTTTTAAGCTGGTCACACGAGCTTATAAAAAAAAACTTATGCATTGTAGATTTGATGTTGAAAAGGGACAGTAAATACCTTCACCAGCAGCGAGGTTAAAATAGAGGTCGAGAATGTTGGGGCAGTTGTTGAAGCACGCTGGAGAGCAGAGGTTGTTGGTGAACTCCACCGTGGCTAAGTCGTCGGAGGATATTCCGATGAATCTCCGGTCAGTGCCGCACGCGCTACACACTGATCACTCTCTATGTCACCACCTTCGATGCCTGACACGTGTAACTCAGGCTGCCATCCTCCCTTCTTATAGTTCTCCAGCACGCATCTTTTCCCCAACGAAGCTACGGCAAAACCGCACATATTTTCCGGCAAATTCTCACATATAACCTCGGCTGTACGTACAAAAAACAAACGCATATTTGAGTCGATTTTTATGTACACCATACCCGTATAACCGGGGCGGGGCGCAAAAGTAAAACATGAATGCTAATATAACTGAAACTTAAATGTTAATTTTTTTTTTACTGAAAACAAGAAATGAGACGCTAAGGCTAATATAATGCAAACGTGGTGAGTTATGAGGCTTGGTGCACATATTTTTGTGTGTGTGTTTTAAGCATTATGGATGTCGTTATACTCGTTAGAATAATGAAACATACATTGAAGTTGTGCAAATTTTGTGTTACATAAACTAATTTTGTATCATGTTTATGTGTATGTACGATAGTTAGATGACTAAAATGAAATATATGTGATATATCTATATGCATGTACATTTAATTGGATGAGTAATACATACCAAGAGTTAGTTGGACGAAGAGAGAGGAGGCAAGGAAGAGAAGCAAAGACAATTTAATTGAAGAAGCCATTCCTTTATATTTTTTTTAGGTACTAGTGAAGAAATTATGAAAGAAGAAATGAGATTTTGATGGAAAAGTGTGATGGGAGAGCCTTGTTTATATAGGGGGTTGATAATGTAAGTATATACATATACATTCATGCTTGTGTGTGTGTGAGTATTTTAAATTATTGCTCAAAATTAAGGCTCGGTTGTATGAATACCCCACTAGTTTTGGGAATGAAATCACTTGTTTCTTTCACTTTATATTTTATAATAAGTATGAATGATACGTGAAATAATACAAAATATTCAACGAACTTCATCATATTATTATGTGTTAAAAACTCAATAGAGTGAAATATCAATGAAATACGAAAAGTGAAACCGATGAATCTAACCGCTAATTTTGACGCATTCAAATTTTGATAGTAGGAACACCGCATATTCTGTGGCATTTAATCTTAATTAAGTTGACATCATTAATTTATATATATATATATATATATATACTCTAAATTTATTATCAAGAAGATTATTTCCATCCAAGAATGGGGAACTTCACCTTTCACAGAAAGAAGTATGACCAATGATGTCACACATACCATTTACCAATACAATTATTGGGATTATCTTCAAAGTTTTTATAAAACGTTGTTGTATCAGAATGCTAAGCATTCTCATACTTGGTTAATTAAAATATGTGAAAACATAGGAATCAAATTCTAACCGGTTGTTCTCATTTTTTAAGGACATCTTGCCGTAAGAGGTTAAAAATCTTCAATATACTATTGTTTATTCTGAGTCTCATAATACAAGTGGTAAAACTACTTGTATGTTCTTTTGTGGATTCCTTTAAATCATGGGTTCTAAAATGGAGACAAATGACACAATTTTGTTTATGGAGAATCCATACAATTTTGGAATAACTTAAATGTTATTGCCCTTTATAGTCACCAATACAGAAAATATTTCATTTAAATCAAAAATGGAAGAATACGAAAAAATTTTTTGTTAAGGAGACTTCTAGTTCTCTTCCAACATTCTCTAATACTATAAGAAGTATTTTGGTATTTTCTCAAAAAGAAAAAATTATGGATCTTTATATGGATCATATTAAAAATGATTTATTCAAAGATATTGATTTTTCTTCAAAATCGACGCTTCAATGATTTCCTGATCCGATCTTCAAGATTTGAAGATGATCGTGAGTTTTCTATTCAAGAAAGCTTCGATTTTTGAAGAATTCTCTCAAAGGGAAATTAAAATAAAACAAAGTTTTTATGGAAGGATCTTATCTTGATGGTTTTTTACATCCTTTACAACGGAAGGATGGGATATTCAATAATTAGCTTCAGACATTATGCTATCTTCCAGACAGATCTAAGAGGCTTACATTATAACATTTGGAGAATACCTTCTCAAATTCTTATTGATAATGAGAATAATGTTATTAATGATAAGAATTATATCAAAATTCTTAAGAAAAGGATAGATTAAACCCTAATCTTTCAAAAAGCTCCTAATTTATAAACCATTTTAGGCTCAATTTTAGGAATAGTCCATTTATTCAATAAATCTAGATTTTTTCGAATATCATATTCACGAGCCATACCGTTTTAATTAAGATCCTTTAATCAAAATGATTCATAAGAATCAAGATGTATTGAATCATGAAACCATATAACCTATATATACCCTATTTTCATGGCTTACCATATTTATAAGGATCGCATAGATCTATCAATAAGATCCATCATTCTTGAGAAATTCCATAGTCCATGAGTTAACTGAAAAAAGCTTTTACTTTTATATATTCTAGCCCACAAAGTTAACTTCATGAATATCATCGAAAGCCAAACCCTCTTAAAACCAACTCTACCTTTGATATATCAAATTACAATCATTATAGGAATATAATTCCAAATGCACATGATAGTAGAGTATAATTAAGTCACATCATGATTCAATACAAGTATTCTAATTTACCCATATAATCATCGAAATAAAATTAAAATTACGAAATTTAAATAACAATATACCTTTAATAAAACTAAAGCATAAACAACAAGATAATGTTGAAATATTACAAGGTTTATAGGAAGATGATATAGAGAGAAAAAGAAGCGGCTAGTCTAAACTATATATATATATATATATATATATATAATTTATTCACTTCATCCCAATTATATAGACTTGTTTTCCTTTTACGTATGTCCAAAATATATAAATTTGCTTCCACATAAAATGTTTTTTTAATTAATTTACTAATATAATCCAATCCTTTAATTATGTTGGAAACTATAAAAATTATTAAATAAAAATATAATATAAATTTTGCTTGTTAAATTTACTTATTTAATACAACTTTTTCATCTTTGTGAAAAGTCAAAAAAACTTATATAATTGGGATGGAGGGGTAGATTAAAAGTACTGAAATATGAAAAATTAAGAAAAAAAACTATTTGAAATAGCATATACGAGTGCAATGGCTTGATTTTATTTTTACTTGTTGGAGAATTAAACCATACCTCCATTTATTTATAAGTATTTCTGCAATTTCCGCAATATATGTAGTGGCGTCGAAATGTTCTATTGTAAAATAATCTTACAATTTTTTTATTTTTTAGAACGATAAAATAATCTTACAATTAAAATTGCGATATATTAAAATGTTTTTATAAACGGATTATTTTAATTAATATGCGTTGTATTTGTATATGAGGTTGGTGTGAGAAGTGTTAAGACGTGTCTGGATGTCTGCACGTTTAATGGGAAGTTTCTAAGCATGAAATTCGGCAATCTAGATCTTACATAATTTAATTATAGATGATGAATTATTTTATAGTAGAAGTATATAACTTAATGACATGTAAGTTTATTTTATTTCGTCCCCTGAATTTAAATCTCCACACGTCTCCACACATTTCAAATTTAATTATAGGTGATGAATTTAATTTAATCTCCACGCATTCCAAATTTGTTCACGTAATAACATATAAAAATAGATTTTTCTTCCCACATGATGTATGTAGTGATTCAGTATGTCTAAATTATTTTAGACCGTGCAATTCTTACCACTAAGTTTGCAGCTGCAGAAAATTACAAGAGGTGGCAATATGCCAAGCCCAAAAAATAGGTTGGACTGGATTTAATTTTTTATGGTCCGAAAAGAATCTGGCCGATCAAACTTGGATCAGGGTATTGAACTGGCCCACTTCTCTTTTTTCTTTTTTATGTTAAATAAATTAAATTTAATGATATATGTATTAATAAGGAGGCAAATGACTATATTAATCAACGTATGTATTTTTAAGTAATACTTATATTATCATCATTATTTAATAGTAGAGGATTCTCTATTGAGGATTGTTAATATAATCATATGTTATGTAATATATTATTGTGTTATATTTGCTTGCTACAAAATACAATAGATGTTTCATGTTAAAAGATATCAGGGACGGATCTAGCATTTAACGGTGGAGTGGGCTGAAATTTTTTGAAGTTTTGACATATTAAAATTTTATATTTATATATAACATTTTTTTTAAATATTAATTTAGATTGTGTCGTATAAGACTTCAAAACATAAACTCGTCAGTAATTAAATTCGAATTTATTTATATTTTTAACAAAATATATTCCAGAAGAATGGTATTCATTTATAAAATATGTTGCTTTTATATTAATAAATAATGTTTAATTAAAACAAAATTACACAATTTATGCTCAATATTTTTTTAATCATTTCAAGAAACTATTATCAATTTTTTAAATAAAATCTCATTTAACTCATGTTAATATATTATTGCATTTATAATTTTTCTTTTTTTAATATTAAAGTGGCCAAAAAATTATCATTATCACAATATATAACAAATAAAATATAAATTATTCATACTTATTCCTCAAAAGAAAAAGAAAAAATTTGAGAGAGCAATGTAGATATTTAATATTGAACAATTTAAATAAATAAAAATACTAAATAAAAAAATAGAACTATATTCAGATAATTATACTCTAAATGTTTGGATGTGAGAGCCTCTAGAAAGCACATCCAAAATTACAATAAAGTAAAATTTTTGTTGTGGATGAAATTCTTGAATTTTAATACTTTAATTAAGTTTTAATAAGAAAAAGAAAAAATGAGAAACACGACAGACCAATAAAATAAAATTATATCTTAATTTATAATTGTACAGTGGTTGTGGGGATGAACTTTAATTTTAAATTAAAAATTATAAATTAAATATAAAGTAGAAAATAATATTGGACTGGACTTAAATTTATATATTGAGTTTTATTTGCATATTATAAATAGATATATAATAGATTAGTGGGGGCTTGCACTGGACTAGAGCCCCGTGCAGCCCCCTAGTAAATCCGTTCTTGAAAGACATCATGTTTTTAATTTTTTTCGAACAAATTTATTTAAATTAATTGAAAGGGAAATCTTTTTTTGTTTTTGTTTTCACACAATTAAAATTTAAAAATATTTATTAAAAACTAACCATTTTGGCCCAGTTGGCCGGATGCCCGTCCTGGACTTCGAAAATAGAGGCCCGCTAAGAACTGACTCTGCCCGACCTAACCCAAAACTTATAGTTGGTCTGACCTTGGGTTGACACGGTCATTTTGCCACCTTAAATCATATAATTAGCAAGAGTGGTAAATGAATTAATTAAACAATATGATAAGTTTATTACTAGAGTTAAACTCGAACAACGTTAACAGGGGTATATTCAAATGAAATTCTATTGAATTTTTTTTTACTTTAAAAAGTCAGTGAATTTAGAAAATTCATAGACTCCATGCTGAGTTTGACTGACTTTTTTTATTGATTTACATGGATTTTCATAAACTTGACAGAATTGTGGAATACACTTTTTTTTATTAATTTACATGGATTTCCATAGACCCTGGCGCTGGAATTATTGATGCAAATGTATATAAAACACACTTGTATATAAAAAAAATCCAAATTATTTATAAAAAATACCAAAAATACATTAGTTCCAAAAAAATAATATTATTATTCATCATTATTATTCTTATCTTCATTCCCATCATCTTCATTTTCATCACCGGCCTCATTTCCCACATAGCATTAGCAATACTCGTTCTACATGCATTAGCTTCCGTTATTTGTTGTAGTTGGCTTTGAGAAAGCAATTCCAAAATTTTCTCTTCCATGTCAAGATGTGGTGAATCTTGATCTTCTTCATATTCGACTGAAAATTCATCAGAGCCACATTCTTTTCGAAGAAAGTTGTGTAATACAACACAAGCCAATACTGACGCTGCTTGTGTTTGAAATGGGAACGGAGGTGCGGTTTTGAAAATTGTGAATCGCAATTTGAAAATACCAAAAATTCTCTCAATCACATTTCTTAATGATGCATGACGAAGATTGAATAACTCATTTGCATTTCTGGGGTGACGACCTTGACCACCAAAACCTTTTAGATGATATCGAACACCACGTAATGGAGCTAACATTTGACGTTGATTATACTATTCATTCATTTCACTAATGTCTTGCACAATCAATTTGACCCAACCCAGTATGTTCTACTTTGAATGTCTTATTCATGATGCTCAATTACAACTTACAACAATAAATATGCAGCCGAATCAAGAATCTCATTTGGTAAAACTAAAAACTCCAAGAAATAGAGAGTTCAAGAAACAAAAATCAGAATTAGCACTCTGCCAATAAAAATTGAAAAAAATAAAAAACAGCATACCTGTGGCGAGTTGCGAGGGCGGAGGGAGAACGATGTCGGGCGGCGAGCGACGGGAAGCGGTGCCGTTTCGGCGAGAGGTGTGAGGCACCCTGCGTTGTGCAGCGATGCAGGGCACAGAGTGAGCGCTGCGTGGTCCGGTGGCAGGAGAACAGCAGCGACGACAGTGGGCGGCAGCGATGGCAGGAGAACAACGAATGTTTTTTTTTCTTCTGACCTTTCATCTTCAGAGTTCTATGAGATAATACATAGAATTCTCTGGTTGTTAGAAGAGATTTTTGAGAGTGAAATCTATTTATATTTTTGGAAGAGAATCAAAGAAAATCCATAGACTGTTAATACCTAAGATTTTTTAAGACTTTTTAAAATCCATATTGAATACCTCAGGATTTTTAAAGACTTTTGAAAATCCGGATTGAATACCCCCAGACTTTGAAAGTCTAAAAAAATCCCCAGACTCCACAATCAATACACCCCCTAAATTGAGTTGAACGAAATCGGGATCAAGTTAGTCATATTCTTTTAACTTATTTAATCTTTAACGGATAATTAATATTGAATGTAGAAAATTTAGATTATTAGTATTATCGAATGTAGCAGGAGGGCAACGGGCAGGCGGGTTCAGCCGGTCCACAACCCACCTCAATCAACTTTTTAAGCGTTTTGGCGGGCCAATTTGTTATGGGCTTGGGCCGGGAATTACTCAACCCAACCTAACCCAACCCATACTCGTGGGCATCAAGTTTAGTGGGCTAACCGAATGTGCATTTTATAAAATATTATTTTTTATATGTATTATTTATAATAAATTTTAGAGTAATTTTTTTATGAAACTTATTTATAGAATTAAATTTTTACCACTATCACTACACTTATATAAATAGATATTCATTTATAAGAATAATAATATTATTTTATAAATATAATAATATTATATAAAATAATATTAATTTTATAGTATGAACATGTTTTAAATTTAAAGTTCATGTAAATTTTAAGGAACATATGAACATATTTTGATAAATAATAAAACAAAACAATCTTATAATAAATTTAAAGATGAAACAATAATGTTCATAATATGTCTTTATAAATAAATTTATTTTTCTATTCTGCGATTACTTTTATTTATCCCCTATACCTTAATATCCCCTGTTCTTCCAAATTCAAGTTTTTATCTAGATAACTAATTTCTTGGTTTTTCGTCATTCATTTTCTATCACAGTCGATTTCAGCTTAGGCCTATGTTTTCCATCCAAATTCAGGCCCTCTAAATCGTGTGGTTTATTGACTGAGGCTCGATTTTCTTCTCATACGGACTATATAGATTCCACGCGTTAAAATCGTCCTACTCGCAACTGGTAAGCTTCTTTAAAATGACTTTTTCGCATCTAATTTTTTTCTTCAAGCGGTTTTCCGCAACCTAGGGTTCTGAATAGATTTATTGATTTTGTTCTGGAGTTTCTAGGGTTATTGTGTTTGTTCTGTTAATAGTTATTATGTTCGGGATGCGGATGATTTTGATTTAATATGTATTTTTAGTTATTTTTGTTCTTTTCTTATTTCAGATTCCGGCTATTCTTGTGGGATCTTTTGTGCATTGAAGTCGGAACCAATATTTATATATATATATATATATATAAATATTAAAAGTAAAGGATTTGAGGTCTAAATCTGTGTTTAGGTATTGGGGGTGATGAGTTGTGAAAAGTGGAAATGGGTTTTAGGGTTGGTCTATATATTTGCAGTTGCAACAATATGGATAGGTGCTAGTTTTGTTGTTCAATCAGTTGTAGATGAGGGGGTTTCCCCATTTCTCATAACATACATTTGCAATTCATTGTTCGTGGTGTATATACCTTTAGTTGAAATTGGGCGTTATTTGGAGGATAAGCATGGAAGCTCGTTGTTTTGGGTAAATAGGACGGATATTGCTTTGCAGGATCATTATAGGGCTTCCGAGCAAGCGATTCTTCTTCGTGATGACGATCTTGTCCTTGGTGCTAAAGCTAATGAATTGAATCTAGGTCAACAAGATAATGTTCAAGATCATGAAGTAGTAGTTATTGATACAGGATTGGATGCAAAAGGGTGTTGGACACGTCGAAGAGTTGCTAAAGTTAGCCTGTTGATATGCCCTGTTTGGTTTCTGGCACAGCTCACATTCAATTTTTCTCTCAAGTACACTACAGTTACAGTAAGAATTTTTGACCCCGTTCTGTTTAATATCTAAAATGAGTTTGTTCATGTTAATTAAGCGAAGCTTCTTCGGTTTCTGTTGTGTAGTCCAATACCATCCTAAGCAGTGCGTCCAGTTTGTTCACATTTTTAGTTGCTCTTGTGTTTTTGGGAGAGAAGTTCAGTTGGGTGAAGCTGATCAGCGTTCTTCTTTGCATGAGCGGAACGATAATTGTTAGCCTTGGTGATTCGGGAACGGGGTCCACTGTAGTTGCCTCAAATCCTGCTCTGGGTGATATTCTCGCTCTTCTATCTTCCGCATTTTATGCTGCATATGTAACACTAATTCGCCAAAAGTTACCTGATGAAGGCGATCAAGTTAGAGGCCATGCTAGCATGGCTCAATTTCTTGGATTTCTGGGTTTATTCAACCTCCTCATATTTTTTCCTGTTGCTCTTATACTAACATTTTCCAAGATCGAGCCTTTTGACGCTCTTAGTGGGAAGCAATTTGGGCTAATTGTTGGTAAAGGTATGATAACAAACTTCATCTCGTAGTTAACTTTTCATGATTTAATCTATTCCTTACCTGTTTGCACTGCCAAATCATTTCTTCCTTTTGCTCTTATACCTGTCTGGTTTTCTGAATTGGTGATAATTGCAGCATTTTCCAAATGATTTCACTTTTGTACATCAATATATACTTCTGTTTTGCTCTTAAAGCTGAACTTAAACAATCATGTTTTCAATGGATTCTACTACTGTACATGATTTAAAGAAGTCCTATACATTGATGGCACTATCAATGCTTTATTTCTTTAGTATACTCATTGTTGAAAATACCACTCAGCAAATTGGTATGCTCTCCATGTTATTTTTTGTTGTGGAGAAGAAATGCAAGTCACATGGTTTAAGGATCTTGTTTGTTTCCCACTCCACATTCCTCTGTTTGCATATCTAATATCTATAATTCTCATGACTCATGTGGTTATCTTTTAGACAGATTTATTTTTAATATATTTATAAGTGTTTTACTTGCCATGACGCTTTAATAATTATTTTGCTTTAAATTGTGGTCAACCTCGACAAATTGTGTGCCTACTGTCAGTCTGCTTTTCTGACTTCCATAATTTTTTGCTGTAAATTCTATTCAACCAGACTTTTCATTTGGTCATCATCAAATTGTTTCATTATTTTCTATACTGTTTATGAGCTCCTCAAATTCCCATCTCATATAATGACAATGTAGTTGTCAGTTATACTTTTGCTGTTTTTTCCTTCCGTTTGTTTGATTATTTTTCAATTGCTCTTTTACCTATATGCCCTGAAGTTTGGTTCCTCATCTCCACATATGTGTTGCATGTATAATTATAATTGAATTTGAGATTATGCAAACCTAATATAAAAGCTCATTTTTCCTTAGATAGGATATTCTAATTTCTAGATGCATCAGCTCTATTGTTATTCATTCTGATTAGTTGGTTTAATAGTTACGTGGTGCTGCTTACCTGCTGCCAGATGATGATTTTGGCCTTAGAGAATTAGGATAATGGACTGTTGTTTTGAGTAATGAATGGAGAAGGCTTGAGGATTCAGTTTATTGTTTTGTTTCTCTTAAAAGTTGATATTACGGATTTTAACTTTGTCTAATTTTTCGATTTGTCGTTTCCACACCTTGACTAATTATATCACCTCAAGCTTGCAAGATTAGTAAACTGATGAAAGTAGATTGAAAATCAATTCATCAGCGGCCAAACGGAAGTTCTTTTACACACTTAGCTTTAATCAAATTTGAGATTTCAGTTAGTTCTTCGAAGGGAAATGATAATGATAATCATTGAATGGTGAATTACAACTAGAATGGTGTTACAGTATTAGTGTTTTGCTGTAATCTAGGAATATTTGGGGATAAAAAATGATTGTTGGTTGGGGAATAGTTGAATGATTGAAGATAATTAATTATAGGAGGAGACGTAGTTATTCAAATTCCCATTCCCATTCCCGTTTAAGAAATTTTAACCCCAAGTTTATTCTTGTTTAGTTGACAGTTATAGCATCTTTCTGAGTTTGGTGCAATTATTTCAGGCTTACTGGATAATGTAGTGAGTGATTATTTATGGGCAAAGGCGGTGCTCCTTACAACGACGACAGTGGCAACGGCAGGTCTATCAATCCAGGTACCCTTAGCAGCCATTGTGGATACATTCATCGGGAATGCACCTCATCTCCTCGACTATATCGGTGCTGCTGCTGTTATGCTGGGTTTTACAGGCATTAACATTCCTTTAGATGCACTTTTTACAACTAGTAAAGAATCCAAACTTGAACTGGAAACTGGAAATATTGAACCTAATGATCACACTGACCTTTGATGATGTGTCAGTTTCTTTTTAAATTTCCTATTATACAACAACATGGCTGATATGTAGTAATTTTGTTCAGTTGTTCCAAGATATGTACAGAAGGGTTATTTTGTCAACTGTATGCCTGCCACATGAGCAACTGAAGAACGAGCAATATAGAAATATTTCTCTTGAAATTTTGGTGGACATGATATCAGAATGACAAAAACTGGTATGAGACGGTCTCATGGATGAGATGAGGTATAACTTAGCACAAATAACATTCACTCCTCCTAAAGTGAAACGTTAATGTCTAAATTATGTTTTGTTTCTCTATGAGACCGTCTCACGTAAGTGTGCCTCTTTAGAGACGGTGACTGCTATGCATATTGTATAAGTTATAAGCTCCTTAAAATAATGTATAGAAGATATTTAAGAGTTAACAACTTCTCAAAAAGAGTGTGGTATAAAAAAATTAACAATAAAATTTTAAAATTAGCTATTTACATTTGATAAGCTTATGTAATGTACTAACAAGCAACGCAGTTCTCTAGAATATTTTAAGCTATACTTATATAATAAAACAAAATTTGATTAATTTTAATCACCAACTCATTTTTCTAAAATATTTTAAACTATACTTATATAACAAAACAAGATTTGATTAATTTTATTATTCACGGAAAGTTATAAAAGATAACTTGTTTTTATTATGTTTTTGGTCAAAATTGAATTATTACACTTGTTGCATAGTGCATTTGGCCAAAAACACTTTTTACATCACACGAAGATAGAATTAAATATTTTTAACATATTTAAAAAAGGATTAATATTAATTTACAATATGTACTATGATTTTTTATCAATTGTTTTTTGTATAAAATTGCAAACTGTAAGTTGCAATTTGATAAACAAAATTGTACATGTTGCAAACTGATAAAATATCATAATATATGTAGCAAATTGATATTTTCCCTAAATATATTTATGTTACAATATGTACTAGTATGACATTTTATCAATTACAACTTGTACAATTTAAAAAAAAAAAAAAAAACAAATTGCAACTTTTACTATACGAAATTGACCAATTGTGAAGGTTGCAAATTGATAAAAATATATAGTACGAATTGCAATTTGATAAAATAAAATTGTACAGGTTGCTAATTGATAAAATGTCATAGTATATGTTGCAAATTGAAACTAACCCATTTAAAAATGAAAGTTATTATAATTATAACTTAAAATTTTTGTTTCCCATTTTACCTTATATATGCTCAGCAAACTCGGATTCGGCAAGAATCTCATTTTTTTGGTAGTACGTAAGGGTGATAAGGTGAGTTTAGTGAGTTATTCATGTGTGCAATCATTTTGTGATTATTAATTAACCATTCTTTTACTTTTACTCGATTTATTTTATTTTGATCTTGATTACTTTGAGTTTGTGGTTTCCATGAACTTTGGGCTGTTTTGTAACCTTTTCATTAGCTTCATACAAGTTGACAGTTTAAATACAAGTTGTGTGGACCGAAATTGAAGAAAATGGACCAACATTAGGATAATCAGTGTTAATACCTCTAATTACTTTATTTTAAAATACTCAATTTCTATGCAATGTATTATTTATAGTATCTTATAGGAGTATTATTTAATTTTTAATATAAACTATTAGTTTTGTCAAAATTGATCTTAATCCTCCAACAATTTTACACCATATTTATAATTTTTATTATAAAAAACAATATAGTATTACATGAATAATTTTATTTTTAAATATTTTACATATTTATTTATTTGATTAATTTCATTTACTTATAGTCACATTGTTATTATTAAACTATATATAATTTGTTGTAACATTTTAAAATTTCATCATTACTTTTAACCATCGAATTACGCGGCATTATTTTTGCAAAAATATCAACTATATTTAATTTCTGGATTAGGAATTAAGAAAACTTTTTGTCGAAGATTATCAACAATTACGAAACACAGTAAAGATAAAATAGAACAATAGGATTTCATTATGAAGATATTACAATTTCATATAAAATGATTGAATACCAAACAAAGTTGAAGAAAACCCAATATAATTATTGAGATAAAATTATAAAGGGGCCGGAGCTGAAACAGGAGCCATGGAGTCATCCACCGTAGCCGGAGCACCGCCGCCGCCACTGGTCAAAAGTTCCAACATTGCACGGTGGGGGTTCGACTTCTGCTTCTGGCAAAGATAAGGCAAAAATACACCTACACAACAAAATAATTCATCAAATTACAATTTTATAATTATTTTTCGTCCAAATATTAGTTGACTGTCAAAAGACTGATACAATTTAATAGTAATATTACTTTTTACTTCAAACTATACCTCTATTTCACTTCTGATCATCAAATTGAGATCAAGTTTAATGACTAAATATAATAAAATCTCTCAATAAAAATTAGTAATATATATTAATTACAAAATTAAGAAAAAGGGAAAACTAATTAAGTACCTTCACCAGCAGCGAGGTTAAAATAAAGGTCGAGAATATTGGGGCAGTTGTTGAAGCACGGCGGAGAGCAGAGGCTGTTGGTGAACTCCGCCGTGAGGAAGGCGTCGGAGGATATTCCGACGAATCTCCTGTCAGCACCGCACGCGCTCACGCACTGGTCGCTCTCTATGTGGCCAGGAAAATTCTCCGCCACCACCTTCGATGTCTTACACGTGTAACCAAGGCTGCCATCTCCCTTCTTGTAGTTCTCCAATACGCATCTCTTCCCCGACGACGCCACCGCGAAGCAGCACATGTTCTCCGGCAAATTGTCACATATAACCTCGGCTGAACGTGCAAAAAATGGAAATGTCACTCTCATATAACACCAATTGTACCGTGTAACTGAGTGCTAAGAGTAAACCATGAACGCTAATATAACTGAAACGTGAAATGAAACATTCAGGCTAATATAACATAAATGTGACGGGTTATGAAACTTGGTGCACATATTAGAATGAAACATGCATTGAAGTTATGCAAATTTTCATAATTTTGTGTTACATATACTACTAATTTATCATGTTTATGTGTGTGTACTATAATTAGATGACTAAAATGAAATAAATGTGATATATGTATATGTATGTATGTACAGTTTCATTGGATGAATGATACATACCGAGAGTTAGTTGGATGAAGAGAGAGGTGGCAAGGAAGAGAAGCAAAGACAATTTAATTGAAGAAGCCATTAATCCTTGATTTCTTTAAGGTATTTTTTGTAGTGAAGAAACAAAGAAAAGAAGAAATGGGATTTTGATGGAAAAGTGTGATGGGAGAGTCTTGTTTATATAGGGGGTGATGATGTATTAGATGTAAGTATATACATATACATACATGTTTGTGTGCAAGTATTTCAAATTAATTATTGCTCAAAATTAAGGTTTGGTTGCATGAATCCTCCGCTAACTTTGACACATTCTAATTTTGAGATTAGGAATTACACCGGACCTTATGTCACATTAATCTTAGTTTACTTGATATCATTTTTCTTTTCTTTTTTTTATAACAAAAACTCGTATGAGACGGTGTCATGCATGAAATGGAATGCAACTTAGCACAACCAACACACACCCCCTTTCAAAGTGTTAAAACATCAATGTTAAAATTACACTCCGTCTCACCGTGAGATGGTCTTACGCAAGTGTGCCCTTTTTTTTTATATACAACTTATATTAAAAGTAATGAACTATGAAAAAATGAAGAAAAAACACTTTTTGAAAAATAGCATATACGAGTGCTATGGCTTGATTTTATGTTTACTTGTTGGAGAATTAAACCGTACCTCCATTTATTTATAAGTATTTCTTTAATTTCCGCAATTCATATAATGGCGACGTCGAAATATTCTATTGTAAAATAATATTACAATTTAAAATTATATTAAAATGTTTTTGTAAACGAATTATTTTGAGTAATATGTGATTTGGTGTGAGAAGTGTAAAGACGTGTGTGATTGTCTGCACGTTTTGTGGGAAGTTTCTAAGCATGAAATTCGGTAATCTAGTTCTTGCATAATTTAATTACACGTGATGATTTATTTTATAGAATGTAACTTAATGTGGTGTCAAAAAAGAATATAACTTAGTTTTGGGCGTTGTTAAAGAAACAAGATTAACGGCTAGTTAATACTCGATAAATCAACATCAAAGTTTACGTGCATTTACATTCATCAGTATTATTGATCAAAGCTGAAAGCCAAAATTACGGGGACGAAATAATGCTGGAGAATGTAAATGCACGTAATTTTTATGTTGACCTATGGAGTATTTACTAGCTGTTAATCTTTTTGTTTCTTTAACAATGCCCAAGAGCAAAATTAAATTAAAGTTGCATATTAATTAAATTTATTAATTAGGTAACACTACAAAGTCGTCCCATGTAAAATATTTTTAACCCTAATATTTTTTAAAATTTCAATGGACACGTGTAAGGGTACGTAATGCTTCAAAAAATAAAAAATTGATGCTAATAGTACCTCTTTAAAACAAAACCTATTTGTTTACTCCTAACTAAACTGTATATTAATTAAAAAAATAAAAAGATAATTTGAGTAGCTAGTTTGCTTAATAAAATGGCTCCCACGTCTCCCCACATTCCAAATTTGTTCACGCAATAAGATATAATAAAAGATTTGTTCCCACTGGAGTTTAATGCATGTCAGTGACACTGTATGTATGTGTCATAAATTATTTTAGACCGTGCAATTCTTACCACTAACTTACGTTTGCAGCTGCAGAAAAATAGAAGTGTTGGTAAAAAGTGTTACTTAACGAAGAATTTTTTCGCTGATAAAAAGAAAAAGAAAAAGTGTTGGTAAAAAGAGATACTTGAATTGTTCATAAGTATCACAATTGGGCTTGTGGATTTATTAACAGAATTAAACTTGAGTAACACTTCTGTTTCAATATGACCCATTATAAAAGATGGGTTGACCCGAATTCTCTCCAATCTATTCAAGCCTGCTCTCACGCACTCCATCTCATTCAACGTTGCCGCGCTGCTCTTCGCTTTTCATTCGCCGCTCTCCGCTCGTTAATCTCCACTTTCGCGCCGCAACCCGCTGCTCTCACGTTGCCGCAACACGCACTCATATCACGCAATGAAAATAAGTAATGAAGATGAAGGAAAACACTTCACAATAGGCATTAAAATTCATTCCAAGAGGTAATTGTGCCTTCACTAGTGACGGTGATAGTTTTTTTGAGTAACAGTAATACTTTTTCTTCATAGCGGTGATAGTTTATGTGTGTAACAATGATACTTAGTATAACATAAGTGTCAGTGATAGTTTTTCTAATTAACAGTGATAGTTTTTCTTTGTAACAGTGAGAGTTTTAATACATAACAGTGATAGTTTATCTTTGTAACAGTGATACTTATTATAAGCATAAGTGACAGTGACAGTTTTTCTAAATACCAGTGATAATTTTTATCATCGCAGATTCAAGTTTCAACGTGTGGGGGCATGTTGAGATCGACATCCAGCCCTCTCTTCACATCAGACCCGTCAACATGGTTCTCATCCACCACCAACGACATGTCGGACTTGCTCTGCAACGCGCCATCGCGTCGGAAAGGTGAATGGAAAACATGAGCTCTCTCATAAGTGATTGAATAAACGGAGGCGGCATACAGTGGCATGTATCTTGAACGTTCATCGTCATTAATTCCAAGTGCGCTCGCTGGTGTTTTCTACGTTTGAGAGTCGCCGCTGTTGAGGAGGATATGTTTGACCCATTTTTAATATATTGGTCAAGTTTGACCCGGGTTCATAGCATGAACCAGCTATATACAAGTTTTTGTCATTAAACTTTAACGAGTTCAAATTTAGCTGAACAAAATTGGGTCAAATTAGTTTTTATTTGATTTTAACTTATTGAACTCGAATAAATCTTTAATTAATAATGAATGTAGAAATGGAGTGGGCGGCATTACTCGTGGAGTTAATTGGATATATTCGTGGCATGTTCCAAATCTCACAATTCACAAAACTAGCAATTCAATAATGCAAAGATGAAAGTCTGGAGTAAAAATCAATTCCGTTTATAGTAAAACTGAAGCTAGTGAACATGCCTTGATTTCAATGGAAGGGACATCAAGGTGAGGCTTTTGAAATTTTATTCACTTTTACCAGATCTCACAAAATTTTGCTTATGTAAACGACAAAAAAATACATGAATTTTATTCACATAAATTTTGTTATAGACTTTAGGTATTGTTTAACATACAAAATGTTATTGTTTAATGGTTTTGAAAAGATTAATACAAAACTAAAAATAAATCAAATATGATATGATATTTAAAGGTATTACTTTGAAAAAAAAAATCTCGTGCCCCTGATTCACAGTAAAATTTATGAGGCACACTTGCATGAGATAGTCTCATAATGAGACGAGACATAATTTTGACATTGACGTTTTAACACTTTGGGAAGAGTGAGTGTAATTTGTGCTAAATTGTACACTGTCTCATGCATGAGAGACCGTCTGATATGAATTTTTGTCTAAATTTATATATGTAGATGCGATGATTTAGTAAGTTTCTTTTTATATATAAATTTAAAAATATCACATCTCGTAAGTAAGATGTTGGATTGTGAATGAGTAGGTCTATTGTACAAATTTGTATAGATACAAATCAATCAATTTAGGAAGGGACAACGGGTCAGGTGATCAAAAAAGGGTCAAAGGCTCAAAGCGGGTCAATGATGGGTTGAGTAAAAAATGAAATTGGGTCTCAATTGAGATTTGTATGTATACAAATTTGTATCCTAAATTTTGTCATTGTGAATTGAATGTTTGGAAATGAGAGGCTTTGCTATATTTGACTAATTTATTTTTCTTGAGCCCAAAAACATCACTACATTTTTTCATTTCAAGAAACATCACTACATTTTTTCATTTCTATCACGATTTTTTTTGCTTTTGCAATACAGTAATGACCATTTTATGTTTTGCGATTATATCAGGTGATATTTTTTGACAACTTATTGCTGAAGAAGAAAATCATGCAACGAAGAGGATTCTCATTAGTACATTCGGTACTTCGAATTTGGGACGAGCATGAAAAAATTTCAAGAAAATATCCTACTGGCAGTAATACTAACATAGTCGATTTTTGGACAGGATACCAAGTTATCAAAAAATCTAATCACACAAAGATACGCACTGATATACCTAAACATTCACCAGTAGTCCCTGCAAGAGCATTCACCATCTTTGAAATGATGATACCTATTCACATCCCTAACGACGATTTCCCTCCGTTTCACCCTCGATATCAGCTTGATAACAACATGGCAGTCCTCACAAATACGAAGATTTTTCGTAACAAGAAGCTTCGTCCCAGTTGGAGTACTAATCAGTCCAAACGCGATAGCTAGCCTCTCGCTATGACTACTCATCGACTGAGTTTTCTCATCGTTCTCCACATCATAAAAAATAGGCGAAACATTCGGAATATACCCTGCTTCTATGAGTAACTCTCCCAGTTCATCTAACTCTGTATTTATCTGATCAGACAAAGGATGAGACAAATCTCCTGACACAAATGCATGAATCTTTGTCCCAACCTCAATCCAACTACAACCGATACTTTTCTTGATCTTTCTTTCAACCATTAATCTTCTGAGATTTGAAACTCTCCCCCATTTCCCCGCTTGAGCATAGATATTGGACAGAACCACGTAATTTCCAGCATCGTCTGGTTTTAGCTCGATTAATTTTTCTAACGCTAGCTCGCCAAGCTCCATGTTCCCGTGAATCTTGCACGAGTGAAGCAAAGCACCCCATATGCCAGAATCGGGGGCGACCTTTATGTTCATTATAAGACGATAGGCCTCATCCAAACGGTTAAAATGGCCTAGGAGATCAACCATGCTGGTATAATGCTCGATTCTTGGTTCTATACAATAATCTGTAATCATCGAATCGAAATACATCTGCCCTTCGTCTAGCAACCCTCCATGCTTACAGGCCGATAGAACCCCCACAAATGTTATGTGATCCGGTTTAACTTTTTCAGCCATTTGCTGAAACAAATCGAGTGCTTCACGAGCATGACCGTGCATTGCATAACCCGAGATCATCACATTCCAAGAAACGAGCCTCTTCTCGATTAAACCCTCAAATAAAAGCCTCGCAGCTTTCACATTCCCACACTTAGCATACATATCCACAAGGCCAGTTTTCACCTTATCATTAAACTCAAACCCGAGCCTCCAGCTACGCCCGTGAAGCTCCCGTCCCTGAATAGCTGCGGTCGAATCAGCAGAAGCTGATACAGCAGTCACCAATGTAGCTTCCGTTGCACGAAAATCGAGCAACGCCATCTCACCGCACAGTTTCAGACACTCCTGTGGATGCCCATTTTGAGAGTAAGCAGAAAGCATCGAATTCCACAACACAACATCCCTTTCCCCAATTTTATCAAACACTTTACGCGCATCACTAACGCATCCACATTTCGCGTACATATCAATAAGAGCAGCACCCACAAACACATCTACTTCGGACCGCATTTTCCTTGCTCGATCATGAATCTCTCTGCCCTTACTAATATCGAAAAGGCTCGAGCACGCTTTGAGCACGCAGGGGAGCGTGAAATTATCAGGAGCAAGTCCATGATCAAGAAGTTGATTGTATAAAGAAATTGCGGATTCGTAAGGGCCGTTCCATGCGTAGGCGCGGATCAAAATGTTAAATACGAAAATATTTGGTTTGGGAATTTTATCAAACAGGTGGTGTGCATATATCACAGAGTTGCAAACGGCATACAGATTGACAATTTGGGTAGCTAAATTAAGGTTGCGTAAGAGAACGCCATTGATGCATAAGTGTGCATGGATTTGTTTTCCAGGTTCAATGGCTTTTCGAGCGATGCAAGATTTCAGTATAGAAGCAAACTGCGGAAAATGGCGGGGACTTTTTAGCCTATGTTGCATTTGAAGAGGATTTTTGATGAAGAATAGGTAGTTATTCTGGTTATTTTCAAACAAACTAGTGGCAGTTCATAGGCCCAAACTAATGGTCTCACAATATGCTTAATAGGCCCAAACTAACGGGCTAAAAGAATGCGTAATTGGCCCAAACTGAACTCGTTCTCCCTGGTTGCCATCAAAATTTCCATGCGATGGTACAATACATTAAGCGTATGGTACAACACTTTAGAGGCTACTGCCTGTCAACAAATAGGAACAGGAAAGGGATAAACCCTGAGCTAAAAAAATGGCAACGCTTCAGCTCCTACTTCACCATTCTCACTCCTTTGCCCTAAATCTACACACCAATCATAAATTCTCCGACAATTTCTCGATTTTCACCATCAAATCCCGAAAATGCAACAAATTACCACCCACCAAATCTTCCAACAGTGATAATCCCTCCACCACTCCCACCACCACCCGCCGTGACCGGAAAAAGTCCCCGGCAACCACGACGACGGAATCCCCAGCTACACCAACCAAAAGAGGAAGGCGTCCCAAAAAATCAGCCGACGCATCAACGGATTCCAATAAAGAAGCAGCAATATCCGAAGAGCTTTACGATTTCGACGACGGTATCGATTTCCCGTACGAAGATCCGCCGTTAGTGTGTTGCTTCGGAGCTGCTCAGAAGGAATTTCTGCCTACAGTGAGAGTAGCGCCGGAGCAAAGGCACCCGGATATTTACTCGCAGTGGAAGCAGCTTCAGTGGAATCCGCCGGAGTTCGCGCGGGCCCCGGGCGGCCCGCCCTCGAATGTGGCGATTTCGCATGTGAGGCTCGGTGGAAGGGCGGCGTTTATTGGGAAGGTTGGGAGTGATGAATTTGGTGAGCAATTGTTGTTGATGATGAACAGTGAGAAGGTGCAAACTAGGGGGCTGAAGCTTGATGGTAATGCGCGAACTGCTTGTACTTTCATGAAGATTAAGTTTGAGGAGGGGAAAATGTGGGCGGAGAAGGTTAAGGAATGCCCTGAGGATTCTTTGCTTGCTTCAGAGTTGAATCTTTCTGTGCTCAAAGAGGTAAATAAATGTGATTATATAGTTATTGTTTGAGTGGGTTTTATTGATATTTTTTTCTTATTTATGCATCTTGTGGTTATGATATGAGTTTGAAGGTCTCTTGTTTATATGCACATCAAAGATGATTTCTACTTTCTTATCCTATGTTTGAGTACATAGAACTGTGAAAAGATTGATAATATTGCCGAAGATGTGGAATATGTTGCTGTTTTATTGGTTTTGATCTAGTTCTGTTAGTTGGAGTATATTATTATTAGTCAGTTATTCAAGATTTTGATATCAAACTGTAGCTGAAATGAGTGGTACTGAATTAGTTGTTGATTGCTTTCTTGTAGGCTAGAATTTTCCATTTCAATTCAGAAGTTCTGACATCAACATCCATGCGTTCTACTCTTTTCAAAGCAATTGCATGGTCGAAAAAGTTTGGTGGGCTTATGTTTTTGGACTTGAATCTACCATTGCCTTTGTGGAAATCACGCGACGAGACATGGGAATTGATAAAGGAAGCCTGGGAACAAGCAGACATCATTGAGGTCACAAAGCAAGAATTGGAATTTCTGTTGGATGAAGAACACTATGAGAGAAGAAGAAACTATAAGCCTCAATATTATGCTGAGAGTTATGAGCAAACCAAGCAACGAAGAGACTATTATCACTATACTCGTGAGGAAATCATGCCATTGTGGCATGATAAGTTAAAATTCTTGTTTGTCACGGATGGGACTTATCGAATACATTATTACTCTCCTGCCTTTGATGGAGCAGTGGCTGGTACAGAAGATGTCCTCATAACACCCTTTACTTGTGATAGAACTGGTTCTGGTGATGCTGTTGTGGCTGGAATTATGAGGAAGCTGACCACACAACCTGAGATGTATGAGAATCGGGATGTGTTGGAGAGGCAACTTCGATTTGCAATTGCAGCAGGGATTATATCTCAGTGGACTATAGGTGCTGTACGAGGTTTTCCCACAGAAAGTGCTACACAGAATCTGAAAGAGCAGGTTTATGTTCCATCAATGTGGTAGGTTTAAGTAAAGCATAAATGTAATATTGTGGTTAGTTTTCAATGATTCCTTTGCATCATTCGGTACTCACTTCTGGACCCCTTCATCTTGAGTTTCAGGGCTTGGGAATATCTGTGTTTGTATTAATGAATTTCATGTAGCTGTAAATTGACGTTAAGCATTCAGTATAACCGTTGTTACACACACAATGTATTTATTCACTCTGTGTCTCACTCCACAGACAAACTTATAGTTTGAAGTTATGCATAGTATGTTGCATAGAGATGATCAGAGAAAAAAGTGAAAAGAAAAACATCTCATATACATGGAGAAAAATATACGATAAAGAATTCTTAGAACGTGTAACCAATTTTCTCTCTTGTGGTTCTTCACAAAACTTTCGTTCAGGAATATCCTGATCAGCAGTATATATACTTCCATCCTAATGATGGAAATAATTAATCATCAAAACCAAATAATATTTACTTCCCTGGCTTTTTCTATGCATTCATTCTGTTTCGTATAGTGTTAATGGACAAAAGTTTGCCGCCTTCCCAGCTCTCAGGTGCGTTTCTGATCCCGTTTCCTGCTCATTTTCTGATAAATGCATGATAATCCAGATTCTTGAAGCATCCTTTATGCTGCTATCACGTAAAAGTAATATCCATGATATTGTGTACTATAGCTATCAATTTTCTTTTAAAGCCTATTGATATGAAGAAGCACTGTCTTTGTGATCTTTGTGATGCAACTCTTAAATCAGGTCCTTGGTCAAATTACTGACGATACATTTGCTCCTGAGATCTTTCACAGATACACCCGGGAAAAGGATTTGCGTAGAAGTTCTCCTCTAGTCGTGTTGATGGTCCCGCTTCTCTGAGGTATGGCGCTCCAATTCTGTTCTTGTGTAATCTCTTAACCTCTGCTTCAAATTTATCCCAAGAAATAATTTTTTTGTCCAAAGAATCTATGAGTCTAACCAAATTTAACCTGAAATAATATAAAAACAAACTCAATTTCAACTATGTAAAGAAAATTTAACAGGGAAAAACTAAGAAGGTGAGCATAAAGATTAGAAACCTGTCCGGGTTTATAGTCCTCCTAAAACCCTCAAACCTTCTGTGCCCTTGTACAGCCTTAGCCATATTCCCATCATATGTGTAAACGAATACGTCACTTTCTAAAGCTATGATATAGTCTAAGGCAGCCAGACGATTCTGATATCGCCTGAAAGGTTCCAGCTCTTCCTGTGTTGCGAGTGTTGAATGTGAGAAAACATTAGGATATTCAGCCCGAAATTCATCCATACTTTTATTTCCGTAGATTTCTCCTGCAACTATATATATCGTTGTGGAACTAGGATAACCCATGGCCTTTAGAAACACAGCCGTCTCCCTTGGTGTCATTGGGCAACCTCCTTGTAGCCTCTTCTCTCTCCCATTTATCCTCTTATCTTTCCAATGATGCACGCTTAGCCTCATCTGACGTAGCTCCTCAGACTCGGCTGCTGTCAAACTATGGCTGCAACCGGTGAATGCTAGCATGTCTTTCTCATACCTGATGAGAAATTGGTTATTGCTTACCCAACTAGACAAAAAATCATCAAGGGCAATGTTTATTTTGGTTTAAAACCCGATTTTAGGATTTCCAAAACTAAATGGTGTCCAAATTCTCAAATTATTACCTCAAGTGAAGAGCAATATAGGGTTCGTTGTTTTCTCTCAATCTATTCACCAGTTTCTTTCCAAGCTCCTCAATCTCTGGTGCATAACGGAGCGCCTCATAGTTTGCCCGGCATCTGACTCTCTGGATAGACGACGCTAAATTATTGGCGAGTCGTGAGTCTGTGTGGGTAAACCTGATAACCTTATGCTTTCTAAGCAAAGACATCATCGCCCCTCTGTAGTAACTAGACTGTAACAAAAATGGGCATATATGTTAGTTTCGTTCCTTGCATCGTACACCCGGTGCAATGCACCCATGCCACCCGGGTGTAGGAATACACTGTGTTTGTTCTTTACCTTAGACCAAGAGACGGGTGCTTTGTTTGCGGGCTTCATTCCTGCATACTTGGCTGGCAACTTTTCGATGATCTCTATATCGTCTCTTAGAGCTTCAATGAAATGCTTCCAATCGAAAATATCCTTAAAGTTACTGTTTGAATATGAAACGATATCAGAAGGGATTGTAGAAACCAGACGGGAAATTAGTTTTTTGTCGATAGGAGTGAGAACCTGTACCTAGGATCTGTCCAAAAGCTCGCGTGATCGAGAGAAGGAAGCACTAGGGTGGCATTCATGATCTTTGCTATAGCCACCATATCACATATCTGGTAAAATACCATTTCTTAAATGTTAAGAAATTTATTATTGTTTGTGAAAATGAAAGAGAATGATCTGAATGAATAAACTTACCCCTGTTCTCATTTGATTCAATCCTCCATTTGCATGAACTAGAATATAGCCACTTGTTGCTGATTTTGCCCCTGAAAGAATTTCAGACATTAGTATTTTCAGATAAGATGTTCGAGGAAACAATTTGTTTCCAGTTAAAGAATCTCTGTTTAGCTGCTCTTGAATTTTGACATACTGCGGCGATTCTTTGGTCGATCAATACACTGTTGAAACTTTTCACTATTTGGTTTCATCCATATTTCTTGTGCCTGTTTAGAAAAAAAACCATAAAAATCTTTTAATAGTTTCCCATGTAATGCAGCTAAAATTGTAAATTTTAAAAGCTATAAATTTAAAAAGAGCTATACACCAATTATATAATGAATATTTAGTGAAAATATTTAATATCATTTAAAAATGTATTTGAGTTGCATGATGAATACAAGATTTTGTCAAAATTAAAATAAAATCTAGAGAAAATTAAAAATAGTTAACTTGTTGCAACTACTCACAATTGAATTTTTACTGAATACATCCATATATACAACTCATTTTAGCATTTTTGTATTATCAAACACAATTGTAAAGTGGGTTTATTCAGACACGAGGCATCCTTTTATGATTGCATAATTTTAGTATGACATACTGTTGAGAGAAAACTCTAGGGTAAAAAAATGCAATTTTTTTCCAAGATATAATAAAAGTTTCACTTTAGAAGTAATGGAAAAAGAAATAATTGTATCTTTTTTGGGGTAAATTTAGGGGGGAAAAGGTCCAACGGTCACGTAATCATTAGTGGAATTCAACGTTAAGTATAATTTGGGTTCCCCCCAAACTCGTTGACACCCACTAGCCCCTTCGTGGGTCAAAAACCACGGAAAATATCAACCAACCATTAACAAAACTTTAATTTATGCTAATTATTATTTTTATTATAATAACAAAATTTCTTATGTAGATTAAGGGTTAATTATTGTTTGATCTTTAGTTCAATTGAGTTTCATATTAATTAATGACGTAGTTTACTATTGCCACAAAAAAAAAAAAAAAAAAAAAAAAGAAAACGTTCCCTCCATTATTCATTGTTCTTTGAATGTTCAAAGAGAGTTCCATCACTAAATTCTTGACCAAAAAACACATTAATGACTAAGAATTTCCTAAAATTCGTAGGAATTTAATTATTAATAGATGATAATTTAATTCCAAGAGTAGAAAAATTAGTAAACGTGGAAGAACCATTAAGGAGCATTAAACAAAAGCTTCAAAATTTCAGCTTGAATTCATTACCATTTTGACAAAATTAATATTAACCACTAACTTAACATAAAAATATAACTCACCGGAAATTCCTCCACCGGCCGTCTCTTTCCGGTGGAGCCCGAAAACTCCGATTCCGACCTCGATTCCGACTCGGAAATTACATTCTGCACGTCAGCCGAAGCCTCGTTTTTAATATTCTTGATAATCGTAATATCTCTCTCCATCGTCGTCGTAACAATTATCCCGCCGTCCGCCGCCGTATCGCCGCCGTGCAACATGTATAGAAAACACAAACACGCCGTGAAAAACATCATCATTACCAGAATCACCAGCACCGTGCGTCCCACGTGCTTCCCCGAGGCCAAAGATTTCGGGAATTCTTTAGCGTATAAAACCCAATTTTCCGGCGGCCGCCGCCGCGCCGAGGGGCTGCGCAGCAGCATGGGGTGTGGCCGGAGTTGCTGGTAAACCCCATTTCCGGCGGGGGCACCATTTTCTTTACAAGACGCTTCGGAATCGGTGTCGTTTTTAGCGTGGTCGGTTAAAGCCACGTCGCCGGAGTCCGGTGCGACGTCGCCGGCGCGGCGGCGCTGGTGAGTGAAGGTAGCTCCGCCTTGTAGCTCGGTGGCCGCGGTTGACATTGGTCGGAGAAATTCCCCGGAATAAATGAATAAATTTTAAAATAAATGAATAAGAAGATTATGAAACGAGATTAAGGATTAATTACCCCATTAATCTCTGTTAATTTTTGTGTGGAAACGAAAGGAGGGAAATGGAAAAGAATGGTTTGATTTCATATTGGGGGTTTTCTCAATCGGAAATTATAAGTCGTTTTTTTTTGTTTTTGTTTGGTCGTTTTTCTTACGTTTGATGATAGGGGCGTAAACTTAGGGGGAAACGAAAGTATGCATGAGAGAGAGGGATGTGGGAGAGAGAGTTCAAATGTTTCTTGTTTCTAATATTTATACTATATTGTAAAGCATCTAGGATGAGGCAATCGCTATCACGAATTACTTCTTTGTTTTAAATGGTCTTCTATTTAATTTCCTAAATACAATAGTAGTATGTATAAACATTTTTGACAATACCCCTACTTTACAAATTATTAATGTGTCATGTCGAAATTATATTTCGTCTCACCGTGAGACCAGGGGTGTAAACGAGTCAAACCGAAGCTCGAACTCGACTCGATTAGAATATTCAAAATTCAACTTGAACTCGGTCTAGCCCAAATTTTTAAGTTCGAGCTCGATTCGACAAGAAATTCGATATACTTAAACTCGGCTCGAGCTCGACTCGATTATTTATAAAATTTTATAAAATTAAATATAAAATATATTATTAAAATTATAAGTATATATATTTAGTAAAATTAATGACATAATAGTAATTAATGTGCAAGCTCGATTAGGCTTGCGAGCCTCTTGAGCTGAGATTTATGAGCTCGAACTCGAACTCAATAGCTACTCGAGTAGCTCGAACTCGACTCGACTCGATTATGATCGAGTCGATTTGGATCTTTTTACGAGTCGAGCACGAGAAGCTCGCGAACTTGCTTGACTCACTTACACCCCTATGTGAGACTGTCTTACACAGGTGTGCCTCAAATATTAGTTAGTAGATCATTTAAAAGATTGATTTAAATCTATATTCTTCTAAATAATGATATATATACGGGAATGATATAGAGCCCACCAATTGGCACAAATTTGATGTCCACCGATTATGTGTTAATGCCACATAAGCATCTATAATATAATGAGATGTTTCAATCCTTATTTATCTCTATCATATATTTCTATTATTTAAATAACAAATGCTAGATTCTCTTTCACAATTTAAGCTCCACAGAATTAGGAAAATATATTTTAATGCTTTTTTACGCGATTGTTGAATAATATTGTAACTATGCAAATAAAAATTCAAATTTGAAATTACCGGTATCAATAACATTATTAGGCAAAGTAAATTCGATGAATTATGCATCACGTAAATAAAAAATTCTTCGAATTTTTAATAAACAAATGATTAAATACAAAATTTTCTTAGATATCACAACATTATAAAGGTTTTTTTTTTGTAATGAAATTATCATGATGCATATTAAATTTTATTAAACTATTTTGGTCAAATAATTTTAATTTGGATGAATCATTTACACCCTAAACACTAAATCTTGAACCCTAAATCATAACCTATGCGAGCCGGGTGAACCATGAACCACTTGGGCCGGGTTCGGGTCTGGTCCCAAAAAAAACCCGAACTAGTGAAGTGTTAAAAAAAATAAAAAATAAAAAAATTAATTGAAATTCAATTGCACCAAATCAAAATTGGTGCAAATGTTGCACATGAGAATTTGTTTTTTAAGAAATACAAATCAACCAATATATTTAATAAAAAATAAATTTTCTTCACGTGATATTCAATTCACATAATTTTTTTTTTTTTCCAATAATATTATTAATATTTACTTATAATTTTACATTAAGAAAATTATATGATTCGTTATACTATTATTCACGAATTTTGTAAAACATTTATATCAATAAAATATTCTTTCCTATTTATAGGGAGTAAATCTTGATACGTAGTAGATCTTGAATTTGTGATTTCAAAATAGGAATTTTTTTTTGCAGGAATTAGAGAAATAATTAAGGACTAAAAGATCCGATAATATTTTAGATAATGATGTGGCATTGCAACATAAGTGGTGGACACCAAATTTATGCCCACCGGTGGGCTCTATATCATTTATATATATATATATATATATTTGATAAGAAAGATACGAGAACTCTCCACTTGTTTCATTAAACACTCAGTCGGGTGGGATGTAAATCAAGTGATACAACAGACACTATTACATATAGTAAACCAAAAAAAATATTATGATAGTATGATATAAAAATATTTATTAAATAAAAAAATTGAAAATTTTGAATTCATAACAATAATGTTATTTTGTACGGGTCAATACATATTATTAGTGTACGGGTAATAAATTGCTTACTTCTAATTCATTTATCTGTGTATTAAAACTATCAAGCAATATTATTAAAAATGATTCCTATCACACACTTTCATTACCCCAACCAAGCAGACTCTAAGTATTCAATGAATATTTCAATAGAAGATATCATGCATGAAATCACTATTTTCTTTTAGGTATATTAGTTTTTTTAATAGCAAAATCTATTAAGTTTTTTTTTTTTATAATTCAATATCCAATCAAAAAATTAACTAATTCGGGAAATCAGAATCTACTGTTCACTAGCGGCCAAAGATAGGCAAGGTAGCCACATCGACTAAAATTGGTATACGTTCATAAATGAACGTATATAGCATAGCATGTATTATAAGATGGATGGTACTTCTATAAATTTTTTACTACTCCTATAATATTATAATTTAAGGGCTAAATGACATTAGACGCCGATCTTAGATCCCACTCAAGAATCTCACTCAAGCAACATACATATGAATACTGAAAAAACTCCAATCATGATAATTTTTGTCTAAATTCCTTTCAATCCTTATTCTACCTTTGAATCATCGAAAATTTTTGCGTTAAGAAAACAAGGACTTTTTGATATAACGTTATTCCAGCTGGCTGTATATGTATTGGTATGAATCCTAGTTCAAATTCGAGGACTAGAAGGACTTTGAATTTTGTTAAAACACAAAAATATTCGATAATTGACTATATTAATCGGATAGACTCATGCAAGATTCTAATTTTCTAATTTTCAATATCAAATGAATTTATTATTTTTTCATTATTTTAAAAATCTTTATAAAATTTTAATTTCTTTAAAGATTGATAAAAATGCATATTCTTGTTCAGTTTTCCAATTATCATTACTTTTTACAATTCTAGAATGGTTCCATCTTGAGAGGTTTCATTCTTGCCCACCTGTTATGAAAAGGATATAAGATGAAAAAAATCAATGATAACATGAGTAATAAGTCATTAATTAATAAATAAATAATTTATCAAGTTATTAACAAATATTTTATTTAAATAATTTTGTGGGTTTGGTAATATATGTAAACGTGGATGGAGGAATGTTGATTTACTTTGCGATTATGCATCGCACGACTATAGTCATAGTGCACCATTATTAACTCTAGTTGCCACTTGTTTGAATCTAAGAGGTTCTTATTTTAGTGATGTTACACAAACCTCTCCAAACCTATAATTGATTTTTTCTTAAAAAAAAATTCCAACTTCAAAATTAATGAGAGTGAAAAGAGGTTAAATTTTCAGTTATGCTAGCTGCAGGAGAGAAACTTTACACCTAAAAGCAGTCTAATCGTGTTGATTTGTAAAAACGAGCTCAAATTTTAACGTGACATTAAATATTTTACTATTATTTAAAGATGTATACTGTTCATTATTTCATTCATCTAATACTGCAGTAAAAATATAATAATAAAAGTCATTTAAATGCGATAAGAATTATGTATGAGTTGAGATTAAGAGCTACCTTAGATGACAATTGATGACTGCTTGGCGCTTGCTAGTAAAATATTTAATGTGAACATTTACACAGTCAAATTCATTTAATCTATCTATTAATGAGCTGAGAATTTATAATCCTCTTCAGTTGTGTATAAACTATTTCATTACATTATATTGCACCATAATACGAGGTATATTGTGGAAATGACCCATCTAAAAACCTAGAATGATTTTTTTTTTAAAAGCAAAATCTAGAATGAAATAAGAAAATAGTGTTTGGTACAGTATAAAATTCCTATATATATATATATATATATATATATTTTTTTTTTTTTTTACATTAACCATTACTCAAAAAAAGAAGAAAAGAAAAAACCATTACTCCAGTCCTGTTTACCTGAGTTTCATTCCCCAACGCCGCTAAATTCGGATATGCCATTGGGCCAATTTTCTAAGCCCACTACTCTGAATATTGAAGCGAGCCCAAATAGCCCATTAAATCCCACAAATAGTCAACTTTCCCTTCGTCCCATTTTTAAGCCCACTTTATTTTCCGAATTTAGAAGCCCAGTCCCAATCAAGCCACCCCACAAATTACTCCGAAAAAAAACCCCATAAATTCGCGAATTAGGGTTTCCGCCTCTGAAATCCGTCTTCCGCTCCGAGCCTAAAACCTCTATCTGATTCAGCAATGAAAGGGCGCCAGGGAGAACGCGTAAGGTTAGACTCTCATCTTATCTTTTAACTCTCTTCTTCTACGCATAATGATACATACATTTTTCGCGTAATTCGTTTACAAATTCTTCTTCCATCTGATCTTTTTTTTTTTTGGTGTAGACTATACGTTCGTGGAACAATTCTTGGGTACAAAAGGTAAATTGGAGCAGTTCATTAATTATGTTGCTTGTTTTCTAAATGGAATGAATGGGAACGGTTTTTGATTGAACTGATTGATGATAGGTCGAAATCGAATCAGTATCCCAATACGTCGTTGGTACAAATTGAGGGAGTGAACACACAGGAGGAGGTGGCATGGTACTGTGGGAAGCGAATGGCCTACATTTACAAAGCCAAGGTTAAGAAAAATGGCTCTCACTATCGTTGCATTTGGGGAAAAGTAACGCGTCCCCACGGTAACAGTGGTGTTGTTCGTGCTAAGTTCAAGTCAAACCTCCCCCCTAAATCCATGGTATGTTTCCTCGAATTCTTTATGTGGATTAAGGTTTTGGATTCAATGATGTATTGACATTACTAGGTTTGAGTTTCATTGATTTGCTTGATTTGTTTGGGTAATTAGTGAACCTTAAGATTGAAGAGCAAGTGAGATTACTAATTATTTTGACAAACATAAAACAATTAGAAGAACTAACTATTAATGAAGAATGTCCAATGAATTCATAGCTTCTGGTGCCCTTTTTCACAAGTGATGTTTGTTGTTTTGCTCATTTCCCCCCCCTCTTTGTGCCTTACAGAGTACTTTGTAAGATGGCAAATAGCTCATGTTGATTGTGTAGTTAGATTACTATTGTTGCATCTTTACGTAGTTGAGGTAATTTGGTATCCTATACTTCGACAAATTTAACTTTAGCTTTTGGAACTGGAAATGCATTCTTGCTTAGAGGATACAAGCGCACTTTAAGACTTTTACACAGCTTGCTACGAAACAGTCTCTTGTTAAATTTAAAAAAGTATGAATTTGCGTTTTCTAATACTTCTCTTTTATTTGATTGTTGCAAAACAGGGATCCAGGGTAAGGGTGTTCATGTACCCAAGCAATGTCTGAGGTAAAATCTCAACTTTATTCCAAATTGCTCTATATTCATTTGTGTTGTGGTTTGTGTTCAAATGCTTTTGTTGTTGGTGTACCAGTTTTAATTCCCCTCCCACTTGCAACTTATTCCCAGTTGTTCCATTTGATGTAGCTACCTCTAAAGATTTGGCAACTTGTGCACACACCCTTTAAAAGGAAAAGCTAACTTCTTGTAAGATATTAAAGTCCTATGCTAATGCCTTTTGGCCCTTCTTCGGATATGCTTCACAATGCTTCGTTTCTTTTCCCGCATTTTTACCCCCCAATTAAATTGTCCCCTCCTCAAACCCATCCCTTGTAAAAAATAAGTGAAATAGAATAACACAAACCAAAGGGTTTTCCCAATCTATTATGACCTAGTCAATCAAATTGTAAGATATTTTATGGACTTCTTGAAGTACTATGATAATATGGCAATATATTATGGCCTATTATTGCACCTTTGGCATACCCAACTTTATTTTGTTTGTATATTAGTTTATCTACTCCATGAGAGGTGTAATTTCTGATTTTATCTTGCACAATATAATCCTTCTGTGAGGTCTGCCGATTTCAGGAAGCCTGTGTTAGGTTGTTACTAAATCCTTCTTTGATGTTGGTTTCTTACTCTATTTCTTCTTCTACCTTGCAGTGACTTGAATCTCGGTGATCAAGTTGGAGAGCATTAGGTGACAGCCTACTCTTTCAGATTTAAGTTATAGTTTTGAGTTCAGTATATTCTCAATTATTAGCCAATTTTCTTATAAGGACGTTAAATTTAAAGAACATTTTGATTGATTTTAAAGTTTTGTGCCTACTCTTACTGTTCCAGTTTTGACTTTCCTTTCTTTAAGACTGAATTATTGAAGCAAATTCGACGTCATTTTCACCATTTCTTCATCCTGTTCAACTCTACATACTTAAAGCATATGAAAATTTTATATGGGCATGTTAAATGTGGTCCATGGACATGTTTTCTTTCCAACTATAAAATTATAGTAGCATACTAATATATGCGTAATAGAAAATCTTTGTGACTACTTTTCATATGTGATCACAGTCACTGTTTTATTGGTGTACTTTGTGAATAGAATTGTTTCACTTTTTTCTTGCCTATGGGGTTACATTATTAATCATCCTGGTTTGCTTTTCTCTACTTGTTTTGATTTGGTGAAATACAGAATTATAGCACAAAGTTTATAGTTTTTAATAAATATATCTCTACTTTTCAATTTTTGCAATGTAATTAATTTGTTTCCAGCTAATGTGTCTCATCTTTTTGTACTAAAAAATGATGCCCTTTGGTTCTAAAAAACTGATTCATATTCCTCACTTGTCAGACACACAAATGACACGTCCATGGATGGGAGGAGTTGATTCATTATTCTTTTCATCAAAATTTGAGCTAAAAACAAAAAATTGACTAACAAAACGACATCATTTTTTTTAACAAAATTTGATTCAACACTGAGATACCATGTTGGACTTTCGTCAACTTGATATAAGCGTAAATTGACAAAATTATGGACATCGTATAGTTTTGTTAATTTTTTGAAACGTCATATCTATTTATTTATTTATTTTATTTTTTGTAAAAATTGAAACGTTGATTTAATGTCATTTGTAAAAAAAATGAAATATTAGGGTATTGTATATGTATATCTGTTTTTTTTTTCTATTCCAAACAAGAGTAGTATAGATGCCACATTTGATTTGCAGCATAGCAGCTGATGCCCATCTATAGATATTGATGGGGATGGGCACATATATACAGGATGAAAATATCGTTATCGCAACCCATATCGCAATCTTAACTTTATGGATATATCGATGGATATTTCGATATCGTTATCGCAACCCATATCACAATCTTAACTTTACGGATATATCGATGGATATTTCGATATCGCATATCGATATCGCAAAGTTTTTAGAAAAATGACGAAAATTTTGTTAAATATTTGGAAATTTTACATGAAATTTTATAGATTATTATTACATACTATTGTACATATATTTCATTTAACATCACAATAAAATGACATGTTTAAAGCAAGCATATTAATAATAGATTATATAAATACTGTCTGATGTATATTAAACAATTTACAATATAATATATAGTACAATACAAAATGCATAAAATTACATTACAATACAATTAGTACCTAAATGATGACTTATGAGGCTTAAATATAAAAGATTTAACGACATATTTGTCAAAACAATACTAGATGTATTGCACAGTTGCACTACTAATTTGGTACCTTGATATTATATAATATATCTCTAGCAAAATACATTATGAAATAAATTGACAAATTGTTATATAAATACTCTATTATTGATATTACTATTATAGTTGAGTTTTTTTTCTTAAAAAAAAAATTATGATTTTTTTAAAATGCGATATTTTGCGATTTATCCGCGATATTTCTCGATTTCCATCCAATTTTATACTATGACTGAACCGATAACGTATCGATATTTTGCGATAACTCGCGATATATTCATCATAATCAGGAAAATAAATACATTACCCCCTAAAAATTAAAAATTGTTATTAAAAAATATATAATTTTTCAATATTAATTTCGAAATATCACGATATCTTTACGATACGCGGTAAAAATATTTTTTACCTCAATATTCATATCGCACTTACGAAATATGGAATATATCCCGGATATATCACGGACGTCTCGGGATATTTTCATCCATGCATATATATAGCGTTAAACAATGGGTTCAATAACCCTCAAGAGTTCTGCATTGTGATGATGTGTTCATAGACATGGATTTATGGGGTTTAATAATCATCAAACACCATGTGGTACAAAACTTGAGTTTATTGGCAATTAATTACAAGTGGTGTATATTATTATTGCTACTTAATTCCTATAATTATGTCATATCTGCTATATTTCTCTTGATGTTCCTTAAATAATGCTACTAAATTAAAATGATTATTAAGCTGACTAAACTCCAGCAAATAAATGACTGTGTTTATCCAGATGAAATAAAAAGTCTCCTGCGTCAGCTACTACTTTTCGCCGAGTCACAGATCATATCCTCTAATTTGATCTCCCGTATCAATACAAAAGGAAATATGATTTAGAATTTTAAAATTTATCAAAATTTCTAAAAATATTTAAACCTGTGATGATTGATTTCAAATTCACATTAATCCACTGAATTTTAAATGAAAATTTGCTATTATTAATTGCAAAGTGCAAACTCAATCACAAATTACATTATATTATTTCCTTTCCAAATCAAAGTTTGTTAATCATAATTGATATTATTACATTTGCAAATTTATGTCTATAAAACTTAATACTAGAATATTAATTTACAAATGATAGTAAAATAAAACAAATTTTACAGATTTTGTTTATTTATTAAATAATAATAATAATAATACAATAAAACAAAAGAGAGGTTGGACAATGGGATTGGCGTGTAGGCAAAAAGCAATAAATATTTTTGCTTTTAAAAAATAAAAATAAAAAGCAATAAATATGGAGGTGACGACTGACAGTGGTAGCACACAGCCCAATTGCACTCCCTAAATCCACGATTCTCTGCCTTTTCATCGCTTTTCCCAAGATTCCTCTTACGCAATTGCGCGCACAAGGCGCATGTTAGTGTGATATCGGCTTCCGTCATCGGCAGAGCTTCCGCTTCAAGTCAGTAGTCTATATTTTCTCCGAATCGCGTTTATTCACCGGCTAGCCCTACCTTCAATTCACTTCATTTTGAGTTATTTTTATTTGATCGGCGATGGGGGATCACGGCAAGACTAAATCGGACATTTCGTTCGCCGGAACATTTGGTAGTAGTGCCTTTGCGGCTTGTTTGCCGAGGTATAATTTTTTTTTTCTGTTCGATTTTTGTTTTCACCTTTGATTCGATGAGATGTGGTTCACTGCTCTCTTACTTTTTCAGTTTTTTGGTTTGAAAAAATCAGGCGTGGAATCCTATGTTATTTTATTCATTCTCCTTTAGTTTTACTAATATGATTTGCAGTAGTGTTAGTTTGCTTCTGTGTTTCAATTTTGAGATGGAATGCTGGTCAACTAGTCTGTGAATTTTAATTTGAAAATTCTACCTGTTGATTTGTTTGATCTGATAATTTCGTGTAAAACAAATTCTTATTATATTCAACCGTACTGTTGAAGCCGAAATTTCGCCTGGATAATTTTGCTTTGGTTTTGGACTCTGCTTTTTTTATTTTACTTTCAAATTTCATAAAGTTGTTATGAAATCTATTTGCTATATTATTTAATTTCAGCAAGTCTTATCAGCCTCGAATATGTCAAGTTTGGTATGCTATGAAATGCTCTGATCAGCCTCGAATGTGTCAAGAAACTTGACATGTTATGATTTGGTTTGCATGTCCTATTTGTGAACTGAATTTGATGTTGGATAATCTCTGTCTGTGTATAGATCTGCACAATTCCTTTGGACACTGCCAAGGTCAGGCTCCAGTTACAGAAAAAAGATGTTGCTGGGGATGCCATGTCATTGCCCAAGTATAAGGGATTGCTAGGAACTGTTGGAACTATTGCGAGAGAAGAAGGGATGTCTTCACTATGGAAGGGTATCGTGCCGGGATTACATCGGCAATGCCTGTTTGGAGGTTTGAGGATTGGCTTATACGAACTGTATGTTTTCCCCTTGAATTGTGGTAGAAAAGCTTTAGTTGTTAGATTGGTTTTCCTCTAATGCTTTTTTGACCTTTTCATATACTTGTCAGGTTAAAAACTTCTACGTGGGAAAAGATCATGTCGGAGACGTGCCTTTATCAAAGAAAATTTTTGCTGCACTCACAACTGGTGAGAGAATACTGCAGATGGTGCTATTTTTTTCTTTTGTTATGCGCTTAATAAATAGTTTGAAAGTTTAAATGATATAAGCAGCAGTTTGTTTGAATGTGTGATATTTTTTTTTTAATCTCTTAACTGTGTTAGTCTTAGAAATGAAAATTGCCATAGCGTTATGCTTTTGTGAATATCTGCAGGTGCTCTGGGCATTGCTATTGCAAACCCTACTGATCTTGTTAAAGTACGACTTCAAGCCGAAGGGAAACTGCCACAAGGTGTGCCCAGGCGTTATTCTGGAGCATTAAATGCTTACTCTACAATCATCAGACAGGTTAGATTATATCTCTGAACCTTGTGTAAGTGAATCCACCCCACTAGACTCGGTACCCAGCTTGATCCCCCTTGGTTATGTTTTTATTGGAAATGTAGGAAGGAGTTACAAAATTGTGGACTGGACTTGGTCCCAATGTTGCTTGCAATGCTATCATAAATGCTGCTGAACTAGCTAGTTAAGATCAAGTGAAGCAGGTATTGCAACACTTAAGGCATGTTTCCAAACTCTTCTCAACAGTGTAGAATCACTTTTTTTTTGAAGTTGTTAACACCTGCTTTTTCAAAAGAAAAGTGATTGTAGTGTTGGAATTGTGTTTGAAAACACCACCTTATGGAGCTTTCTATTTTTGTATCTTCTACTAAGCTAATCTGTATTGCCTTCTTTAATTTTTACTATTTTGTATGTTTATACAGTCAATTCTGAAACTCCCCGGTTTCACAGACAATGTTGTTACCCATCTTTTTGCTGGGTTAGGAGCTGGGTTCTTTGCTGTCTGCATAGGCTCTCCAGTTGACGTGGTAACTTGCCTGAACTAACCACTTCATTCATTTTGTGTGTATTTTTTCTGCAATTGCTTGAATTCTTTGAGAAAGACTGTGCTAGACTTAGATCTAAAAGTGAGATGAAAATTCAATTGAGCAGCAAACATTGTGAGGCCTGCTAATTTACTCAATTTCTCTGTGTCAGGTAAAGTCAAGAATGATGGGAGATTCTGCATACAAAAGTACCCTTGATTGCTTTGTTAAGACTTTGAAGAATGATGTAAGTTCATTTTCTGCTGCTCTGGAAGTTTTAGTTTTGACCCCATTGCTTGAGGTTTTTTTTTTTTTTTTTTCAAGGGTAATATTGCCCGAGTGTTTGATTAGTGTATTGGACGTTGGTGCCTGGTAGGATAGAACCTGTAACTATATAGATGTTGAAATTTAATAACAAATCTAAAAAATAAAAAGAGCAGTAATTCTGTAGTTTTAGAAAATAATAATGTGTTTATGCATTTCATGGACTTTCAATTAGTGGCTTTTGAAATGCTCACCCGACGAAGTGGATAGCTCAAGTGGTTAGAGCACTTAGGCCAGTTGATCATGGTTTTGAGTCACCTGGAGGGAAATGGGGAGTGGTTTGGAAAATAATAGTAAGAATAATAAAATTTATTGTCCTCTTGTTTGTTAGTTTGGATGTTTATGAACATTGCGTGGTTTCTCATCCAGTGTCATGAATTGCTTTGTTTGAACATATGCATATCAGATGTTGGTGCTCTAGTTTTACGATTAGAAAGTAGGGAAAAGAAGTGGAAGACCTAGAAAAGACTTGGAAGGAAACTGTTTGAAAAATTCCGTCATACTTGTTATAAAGGAGAAATGCATCTTGACCTCTATATGATCCATATAGTTGAAACTACATAGTGGAATAAAGGCTTTAGTGAAAATGTGAAATTAACATTGCCAATATCATGTTGCCACAGGGACCTTTAGCATTCTACAAAGGCTTTATCCCCAACTTTGGACGGCTAGGATCATGGAACGTCATCATGTTTCTAACATTGGAGCAGGTACGAACGAATCTAACACAATCTTTGTTTCAAAATTTGAACTTCTGAGCATCTTTAACAACATATTCATTCAACTCTTGTTCTTTCTCAAGCTAAAAACTTTGTCCGAAGTTTGGAGTCTCCTTGAAACAGAAGAATAGAGCTTGAAGGGATCTTGTTCTGCAGGTATTAGGGTTACTAAAACGGAAATTCTAATCTCTTTCTTTGTTGACACATTATTTACAATAAATGAAAAAATAATGTCAGAACTCGCTGAGTAAAAACAATTGAAGGCACAATTTGGAGTTTTCAGAAGCCTTCAGTTTTCTTTAGTTTCACTTATATGGTATAAAAACTCTGCTCCCCTCCTGAGTTCATTGAAGCGCATGGTTATGATTTATCAGTGTTACTCTCATTTACTCATTGTAATGGACTGGCAATAAATTCTGGGTGTTTATGTTTTCGCAAGCTGATGTTTATCATTAAATTTGTTATCTATTTTCCCCCTATGATGATATGAAACTTTAAATGCTCGTTATGATATTATAATCACCCCCATGAAGATTGAATTTCCTACAAAATATCCCCTTCAACAGGCTCTATCTGGGAGATTATTATGTTGAATACTGATTACACAATAAACCCTTATTTTGAGGGCTAGTCCATACAGAGTTTTGCTCTGACTTGAAGTGGGGCTCCCGTTAGTGGACGACCCCGAAATAGTCGGCCTCTTGCCAGATACCAGAGTTATAAGAAAAAATAAACCCTTATTTTGAAAAGCAGAACTATATCAAGATATGTGTGTATGCATGGACTAAGCGGCGTTTATACTTAATTTATTATTCTGAACTATATCAAGACGTTTTCTTTTATGCAACTGGCATTTGGTGGTTGGAGTGTGTGCGCCCTCGACTTTTTAAGGAATTTCATTTTAACATACTAAGTTAACAAATTTATGAAAATGACACCGTCCTGCAAGTGAAATATCGGGTTTCTACCAATAGTAGATTTTTATACGAAAACGGGAAATGTATATTCATACGTTATACTCCTTTCGTCTTATTTTTTATTATTCGATTACTGTACACACTGAAATTAAAAAAAAATAGGAGATAATAATATTAAATGATGTAAAATGAGTTTAGTGAAGGGAAATAATAGTATTAAATGATGTAAAGTGGGTTTGGTGGAGAGAAATAATAGTATTAAATAGTATTGAAAGTTGTTTTATTTCCTTTTTAGGAAATGACCAAACAAAATTATGACGACTATTTACGGAAAGTGGACAATTAAAATTAGAATAGAGGGAGTATAATATACACACATATATGCTTTATTAAGGGCTCTTGGTATGATTTGGAAATGAGAATGGTAATGGTAATGTGTATTATTGAAGGGTTAATTATTAAGAGTTATTGATTTTATTGTTATATGAGGTGGGTTGAATTGGTGAGGGTAATCAATTGTTTATTTCTATTAACATTGTTTGTGTATCAAAATTATCAAGTAATATCAATAAAAGTGATTTTCATTACCCATTTCCATTATCCCTGACCAAGCGGACCCTAATTAATACTCCTTCCGTCCCCGTAAAACTTAAAGACACTTATTTTTTTTTTAGTGTTTTTGAAATCGAGTTGTTTATTAATATTTGAAATAATAAATTGATTTTTTAAGGTGAGATGATAATTTTTTACCTCTCCTCTCACACAAATCACACATTTTTTTAAAATTACTTTATCATTTCAAATAAGAATAAAAAACTCGCCACTAAAACACGAAATGAATAAAGAATCGTCTGAAAGTTTTTTTATTTTGAAAGTAAAGGGTATAATGAAATTCCTTAAAACTTGAGGGACGTATAACACAACACAATACGCGTTCAAATTCTCAAATCCCTGTCAAATTATATTCCAAACATTTTCGTTGAACCTTCGTTTCAAAACAGCGAATTACAAAACTATGAAAACGAAAATGTTAATGTCAAGTTGCAGAAGTCAATGCAAAATGTTTGGTACCACACATAACTAATCTTCTGTTATCAACACACTCTAAGAAGGTAAGTTTTCAATATTCTACTCTTGTCAAGGCAAATCTTTGCTTGCACATATCCCTAATCTTTTGTTTCATACTCTAAGAAGGTCAATTTGTGCTTCCACATATCCCTAATCTTTGGTTTCATACTCTAAGAAGGTAAATTTTTGCTTCCATATATCTCTAATCTTTTGTTATCATACTCTTAAGAAAGTCAATTTGTGCTTCCACATATCCCTAATCCTCTGTTATCATACTCTACGAAATTCAATTTGTGCTTCCACATATTTCTAATATTTTGTTATCATACTCTAAGAATGTAAATTTTTGCTTGCACATGTTCCTAATCTTTTGTTCATACTCTGAGAAGGTCGATTTTTGCTTCAACATATCCCTAATCTCTTGTTATCATACTCTAAGAAGGTAGATTTTTACTTCCATATATCCCTAACTTTTGTTATCATACTCTAAGAAGGTCAATTTGTGCTTCAACATATCCCTAATCTTTTGTTTTCATACTCTAAGAAGGTAATTTTTGCTTCCACATTTTCCTGTTCTCTTGTTATCATACTCTAAGGTGGTAATTTTTTGCTTCCATATATCCCTAATCTTTTGTTTCATACTTTAAGCTAAATCCTTTCCTTCCACATCTCCTTTTGCTCGTTCAGTTCACAACTATGGCAGAGGCATTTTTACAAGTTCTGATTAAGAACTTGAGTTCTCTAATCCAGAGTGAGATCGGATTGATTAGGGGTGTGGATAAGGAAATGAAGAAGCTTTCCAACACTCTCACCGCTATCCAGAAAGTGTTGGAGGATGCTGAAGACAAACAATTCCAAAACAAAGCAATTCAGAATTGGCTGAGCGAGCTCAATGGCCTCGCCTTTGAGATTGAAGATCTACTTGATGAGTGTGCGACCGAAGTCTCGAAACAGAAGCGCAAAGGTGGGAGGTTTAACTTGAAGTACAAAATCCTTTTCAGGTACAAAATGGGAAAAAAAATCAAAGATGCTGTTGAAAAACTGGATGCTCTTGATGAAGATCGCCGCAGGTTTCATTTGCAGGAAATTGTGGTAAGGCTGCCGAACCAGGTTGATTGGAGACGTGAGACGGGATCCATTCTGAACGAGCCTGATCATATCTATGGAAGGGATGATGAAAAAGAGACGATTGTTGATATATTGGTGAATGAGGTTAAAGATTGTGCAAACCTCTCTGTTTTGCCAATAATTGGTGTTGGAGGCCTTGGGAAGACCACGCTTGCCCAATTTGTATATAATGATGAGAGGATAAGTGAACATTTTGATACCACTTTATGGGTTTGTGTCTCTGATGAATTTGATTTCAAGGCCATACTCAAAGCCATCATAGAATCAGCAACTGGAGCGAGGTCAGATTTGGAGAATTTGGATTCTTTACAGCGCCGCGTCCGCCAAGAATTGAACCAGAAAAGATATTTGCTGATATTGGACGACGTGTGGAATGATAATCAAGAAGACTGGGTTAAATTGAAAGGTATCCTTGCTTGTGGCTCAACAGGTGCTTCAGTTGTCGTCACCACACGTTTGAAAAAAGTTGCAGATATCATGAAAACAATTCCAGTTCATTGCTTGACGATGTTGGCGGAAGAAGAATGTTGGCGCCTGTTTAAGCTGAGAGCGTTTGAACATGATGATCAACACCCTATCTTGGAAACTATTGGAAGGCGAATTGTGAAGAAGTGTGCTGGTGTTCCTCTGGCGGCTAAGGCTCTTGGAGGTCTTCTGCGGTTTAAGAGGGAAGAAAAGGAATGGGCTCGTGTCGAGGAAAGTCATTTATGGGATCTTCCAGAAGAAGAGATTTCAATCTTACCAGTCTTGAGGTTGAGTTATCGTCATCTCCCTTTCGTTTTGAAACGATGCTTTGCTTACTGTGCGGTCTTTCCAAAGGATTTTGAATTTGATAAGGAAAAGTTGATCTTCCATTGTATGGCCCATGGATGCATATTATCAAATGGAAAAGCGGAAGTGGAGGATGTTGGTGATCAAATATGGAATGAATTAGTTGTGAGATCCTTTTTCCAAGAAGTTCGCACGGAAGGAAGAAACACTACTTTCAAAATGCATGATCTTGTTCATGATCTTGCTCAGTCCATCCTGGAAAACAAAATTCCTGGGATAGAAACAAATCGCATTGGTGTAAGTGCCTCCAATTGCAAAACACGCCAGGTGCAATGGAAGGAAATTTCTAAGGTTAGTACTTCAAGTATTGCATTAGAAGTGTCTTCATTGACCACCATTATGAATTACACTCGTTTGAGAACTCTAAAACTAAATGGGGCAAGGGTGAAAGAGCTTCCTAGTGCAATAGGCAAGTTGAAACATCTACGGCAATTAGACTTGTCACATTCTTCTATTTGCACTCTTCCTCATACATTTTGTTGCCTTTGCAATTTGCAAATTCTAATTTTGAATAACTGTAAAGATCTTAAGTGTTTGCATGAGAATATTAGATACATGACAAATCTTCGTCATATTTTTTTTAGAAGGATGTGAGTCGTTGAGTCACATACCTTGTAGAATTAGAGAATTGACTTCTCTAAAGACATTGAGTGTGTTCATAGTGGGTGATAAAATAGGCAACCAATTGGATGAGTTGGAACACTTGAATCTTGGAGGAACACTTGAAATTAGGCATTTGGAGAGAGTCCAAATCCAGAAGAATGTGAATCTTATTCAGAAACAAAACCTTCGTGATTTGGTCTTTCATTGGGATGCTTATAATAGCACATTTGTTGGCTTGACATCAAAAATGGTGGATGATGAGAAGGTACTTGAAGCTCTTCAACCGCACTCAAATTTGGCAACTCTGGAGATACTAGGGTTTCGAGGTCGTGAGCTTGCTCTTTGGATGAGAAATATGAAAATTTTAACTTGGATACAAATAAGAGATTTTAGAAATTGCACGCGTATTCCACCATTTGGAGATCTTCCTCTTCTCAAGTTCTTGCATATAGAACGTCTTAATGAATTGGAGTATATTGTGGAGAAGGATGATATTGGGTGTCAAAATTCACTAGGGGTGAAATTCCCATCATTGGAACATCTCATTTTGTATTCGATGCCCAATCTAAAAGGGTTGTTGAAGGAGGAAGAAGTGGGAGAAATGTTCCCAAATCTTCAAACGCTATCAATTTGCTGGTGTCCATTGCTGATTCTGACATCAACCTCCATCTTCTTTACCCTTAAAAATCTGAAAGAAGTTCGATGCAGCCCCTTGATTCTGCCTTCATTCTCTTCTAAGCTTGAAAATCTTTCATCTCTCCGTCTTGAATTTTTTGGGGTATATGATACAACTCGTATTCCAGAAGACGCATTTGAAGGTCTTTGTAATCTCAAGAAACTGAATATCAGCCGTGTAACGAATTACCATGTGCCAGAAAAATGGTCTCGAGATCTAAATTCTCTTACACACTTGGAGTTAAATGATTTCAAGATAAGGAGCTGTTTACCAGAGGGGTGGTTGGGGCACCTCACTTCTCTCGAGAACCTATTTATATGGAAGTGTGGCGAGTTCGTTGACTTTGCAGATGAGTTTAAACACCTCCATTTCCTTGAATATGTCTCACTTCAATATGTTTATGACATGGTGTCCCTACCACAATGCTTACAACAGATACCCTCACTCCAAACTCTTTCACTAACTGGACTTCACCAACTGACTTCGCTGCCAGATTGGTTGGCCAATCTTGCATCTCTCACGCGTTTGAAAATTGAAGACTGCCCGAAGATTCAGTCACTCCCATCAAGCATCCAGGGAATGACAAATCTCAGTTATCTTGAGATCTGGAAATCCCCAGAACTGGAAAGGCGATGTGAGAAGGCAAATGGTCCGGATTGGCCCAAGATTGCTCACATTCCCCATCTCTCCATTTCATATCCTTATTAGAGACAGATTCATACGATGCACAGGTATTGTTCACTTCATTTTCTTGTTACTTTTGTTATAATTCATACATCTACTTTGGTATTTGATTGAGTAGGGGTAATCTTATTAGAATGATATTTTCATAAAGTCATCAATGATTAGAAATATTAATTAAGCAAGCTAACATAGTTTCAGTTAAAATTAGTTCAAGATATATTAAAACTGATTCTTTTTTCCCATAGAATCTTATATAGTCTACTAAGTCAATATGTTTTGTCTTCTGTTTTTCTTACTTCTTTTGGCAGGAAATTCTGATACTCCAAGGTCTCGCTAACAATGTTGTCACCCTTCTTTAGGAGCTGGTTTCCTTGCTGTTTGCATGGGTGTTCCAGTTGGCGTGTCGTCCAATTTATGTTGTTACATTTTATGTGTGGTGTGTTCTGTTTTCTGCAATTGCTGGATTACTTCTTTGAGAAAGATTGGACTACAAGTAGATTATCAGGTTTGTTTCCTATGTGTTTGACCACATTGCTTGGGGTTTATTTTGTTTGTTCAAGGATTATTTTGCTCTTGTTATTTTCAAACTTCAAATACTCTATGAGATATTAGGATCACCCCTCAGAAGATTGTATTTTTCTCTCAATCATCCCCTTCACCAAGTGTAATTTTTCTCAATAATATAGACGACACCCTTCGTTTTCACAAGACACATATCCGATTTTTTCTTATGTAGAATGCATATATGAAGCTTGGAGAAGTAGTGGTGGTTTAATCTCATCCAGAGATTCAGAAATTGTTGAATTTACACACACGTTTAATAGCTGCATTTTGATTGTACTCAATTATAACCTTTTACCTTTTTATGATGAGGTCTTAATGAAACCTTAAAATACAAGAATGGTGTAAAAAACCCTCCTCAATCTTGGCCTAAACTAAACAATGCAAACAAAATCAGCATAAACAGGTAAGAAATCAGGAGTTCTGAGTCAAGAATAGTAAGTAGATAAATAAACATGTTCAAAATAGCTCCTGATTTGGCCCATAGGAAAAGGATGATAAATAGAAGCAAGAAGAGAGTTGAGACAAATAGGAGGAGAGTGTAACCAGATATCTCAAAATTACAACTAGTATCTCCACCGTTGGATCCTTCCATCTCCATAGTATCACATTTGCAACTGCTAAACAGAGCAAATAAACTTCTTCTCTGCTTCTCCTCAAATAACCTTCTTAGTATATGCTTAGAATCCTTTGATATGAAAACAATCCTTAGAATATGAGCAAATATAACAGGCATGGATGCTTTACAACGAAGAAAGGTCACACGAAGCAGTTGATTCTTGTCTCGGAAATTTAATCTATTCACCAGAAATAGCACGATCAATCCACATCAGTCTTTTATGTGTTCAAGAAAGCTCGGAAGATAGGCATAGAACTAGGAATAAAAATAAATTATCATTTTATTATCGGTATTACTTCTGATATCCATTTTTCCTAGGAATAAAAATAAATTATCATTTTTATTAAAAAAACAAAGTGCATAGAACTAGTCTTACTAAAATATACTAATAATATGTCAGCGTCAAAAAACATGAATTAAACAAAGCCGGCCAGATACATAAAACACAAAAAATGCAGGCGGAGTGTTCCTTTGTGCACCCATTGTGAAATCTTGCAAAGAAATTTAAGAAAAGAAAAGGTGTATCATACTGTAAGAAAACAAATCTTTGCTACCACATATCCTCTTTTGCTCGTTCACTTTCACAGCTATGGCAGAGGCATTTTTTCATGTTTTGATTAAGAATTTGAGTTCTATAATCCAGAGTGAGATCGGATTGATTCGGGGTGTGGATAAGGAAATGAATAAGCTCTCCAAAACTCTCATCACTATCCAGAAAATGCTGGAAGATGCTGAAGACAAACAATTTCAAAGCAAATCAATTCAGAATTGGCTAAGCGAGCTCAATGGCCTCGCCTTTGAGATATAAGATCTACTGGACGAGTGTGCAACAGAGGTCTCGAAACAGAAGCGCAAAGGTGGGAAATTTAACTTGAAGTACAAATTGTATTCAAGTACAAAATGGGAAAAAAGATCAAAGAAGCTGTTGAAAAACTGGACGCTCTTGCAGAATATCGCCACAGGTTTCAGTTGCATGAAATTGTCATACGGCAACCAAACCAGTTTGACTGGAGACGCGAGACGGGATCTGTTCTGAACGAGCCTGATCATATCTACGGAAGGGATGGAGAAAAAGAGTTGATTGTCAATATATTGGTGAATGAGGTTAAAAATTGTGAGAGCCTCTCTGTTTTGCCAATAATTGTTGTTGGAGGCCTTGGGAAGACCACGCTTGCCCAATTAGTCTTCAATGACCAGAGGGTGAGTCAACATTTTGATACCAAATTATGGGTTTGTGTTTCAGAGGATTTTGATTTGAAGGTTTTACTCAAAGCAATCGTAGAATCGGCCACTGGGAATAGGCGAATTTGGAGAATATGGATTCTCTACAGCGCCGTGTCCAGCAAGTATTGAACGAGAAAAGATACTTGTTGATATTGGATGATGTTTGGAATTAAAAACAAGAAGATTGGGTTAAATTGAAAAGTATTTTGGCATGTGGTTCGACGGGTTCTTCAATTGTTGTCACAACGCTTTTGAAAACAGTTGCGGACATCATGAGAACACTTCCAACGCATTGCTTGACGATGCTGTCAGAAGAACAATGTTGGCTCCTGTTTAAGCTGCGAGCATTTGGGCAGGAGGATGATCGTCTTAACTTAGAAATTGTCGGAAGGCGAATTGTGAAGAAGTGTGGTGGTGTTCCTCTGGCAGCCAAGGCTCTTGGAGGTTTTTTGCGGTTTAAGAGAGAAGAAAAGGAATGGATTTGGGTCGAGGAAAGTCATTTATGGGATCTTCCAGAAGAAGAGGTTTCAATCTTACTAGTCTTGAGATTGAGTTATCGTCATCTCCCTTTTGTTCAGAAACGGTGCTTTGCTTATTGTGCGCTCTTCCCAAAGGATTATGAATTCGATAAGGAAAAGTTGATCTTCCATTGGATGGCCCATGGATGCATATTATCAGATGGAAAAGAGGAAGTGGAAGATGTTGGTGCTCAAATATGGAACGAGTTAGCTATGAGATCCTTTTTCCAAGAAGTTCGTACAAAAGGAAGAAACACTGTTTTCAAAATGCATGATCTCGTTCATGATCTTGCTCAGTCCATCTTGGAAAACAAAATTCCTAGGACAGAATCAAAAAACAGCAGTGTAAGTGCTTCCTATAGCAAAACACGTTGGGTACAATGGACGGAAATTTCTAAGGTTAGTACTTCAAGTATTGCAATTGAAGTTTCTTCGTTAGCCACCATTATGAACTACACTCGCCTGAGAACTCTAAAATTAAATGGGATAACATTGGTAGAGCTTCCTAGTGAATAGGCAAGTTAAAACATTTGCGGCAATTAGACTTGTCAGATTCTTCTATTCGTACTCTTCCGAATACATTTTGCTTCCTTTGCAATTTACAAATTCTAATTTTGAATAATTGCAAAGATCTTGAGAGTTTGCCAAAAAACTTTAGATACATGACTAATCTTCGTCATGTGTTTTTTAGAGGGATGTGAGTCCTTGAGTCACATGCCTTGTAAAATTAGGGAATTGACTTCTCTAAAGACATTGAGCGTGTTCATAGTGGATGATAAAGTAGGCAGTCAACTTGATGAGTTGGAACACTTGAATCTTGGAGGAACACTTGAACTTAGGCATTTGGAGAGAGCCCAAAACGACAAGAGCGCAAATCTTGTCGAGAAACCAAATCTTCGTGATTTTAGCTTACGTTGGGAAGGAGGCACGTCCACCAACTCGACGGTAATGATGGATGATGAGAAGATACTTGATGCTCTTCAACCTCACCCAAATTTTGCAACTTTGGAGATAAAAGGGTACCGAGGTCTTGAGTTGGCTCTTTGGATGAAAAATATGAAAAATTTAACTCGGATAGAAATAGAAAATTGCGAAAATTGCAAGCTTCTTCCACCGTTCGGAGACCTTCCTCTTCTTAAGTTCTTGAAATTAGTAAATCTTAATGCACTGGAGTGTATTGTGGAGAATTGATACTGGGTGTCAAAATTCATCAGGGGTGAAGTTCCCATCATTGGAAGATCTCAGATTGTACGAGCTGCCCAATTTGAAAGAGCTGTACAACGAGAAGGAAGTGCAAGAAATGTTCCCGAATCTTCAAAGCGTGACTATTTGGAAGTGTCCATTGTTGATGCTGCCATCGATCTCTGTCTCCTCGTCTAGCCTAAAAAATCTTAAAGAAGTGACATGCAGCCCCTTGAGTTTGCCTTCATTCTCTTCCTACCTTGAAAAATTTTCGTTTCTTTATCTGGATTTCGGCGAGGTGGATGATACTCCAACTACTACACGCGACGATATCCCACAAGACGCGCTTCAAGGCCTACGTAGTCTAAAAATATTTGTAGTCTGCAATGCAAAAAAGCACCACTTGCCAGAAAAATGGTCCCGGGATTTAAATTCTCTTGTGCGGTTGGACTTGTGTTTTTGCAAGATAGGGAGGTGTTTGCCACTTGGGTGGTTGGGGCACCTCAGCTCCCTAGTGGAGCTACGTATATCGCAGTGCAGCGAGCTGGTGGACTTTGCAGACGAGTTTAAACACCTCCATTTCCTAAAACACGTTGTTTTCAATGGCGTCCGTGAAATGATGTCCCTGCCACAAGGATTGCAGCAACTCCCATCACTCCAATTTCTGTATCTATTTGGACTTCCCTTGCTGGCTTCACTGCCGGACTGGTTGGCTAATCTTGCGTCTCTCACGGGTTTGCATGTTCAAGACTGCCCCGAGATTGAGTCACTCCCATCAAGGATTCGCGGAATGACAAATCTCAGGTATCTTTGGATCTCGGGATGCCCACAGCTCGAAAGGCGATGCGAGAAGGGAAATGGTGAGGATTGGCCCAAGATTGCCCACATTCCATACGTCCTTATTGCATTGCCTTCTCTGTCTTAGAAAGAGGTATTGTTCTTTTCTTGTGGATTCATACATTTACTTTTGTTATTTGATTGAGTGGTTAGTAATTTTATTATAAGAATATAATCATAAAAGTCATCACTGATTTATAGATGTAATAATAATTAAGCAAGCATTAACTCAATTTCAATTAATATTAATTCAGATACTTTAAAAAGTGTGTCATTACTTCAGGGCATCCTCTTACGCGAAGAAACTGGCGAAGGATTTGGGAGTGGATTCGAGGGGAATTGCTTTGTACAAGAAGGTAATGATTTTTCACTAGACTTTTTTATCTATACTTTCTCAGTGAGTTGCCCTGTTTTTGCCTTGAGGTTGTTGAGTTCTTGTGCATAGGTGAGTTTGTTTTTAAGTGGGAATAGCGATCATAAATCAAGATATAAATTGAATAATTGGAAGAGGCACCACAAGATTGTTACTCTGAAATCTTTGAAAAGTACAATGAATTTTGTAAAAGTTAGTGTATAAAATTGCTTATTTCAGCAAAATTTTGAATTTTCTGACAAAAAAGGACTAGCTTCGACCTCGTATGGGAGTGATCGGGTTATCCTCATCATTCCAGTAGCCCGACTTAACTGAATAATGGCCCTTTTTTTCGAATTTCCAGAAACGAGAGTCGGGCTGTTCTTGGCTGCTGCAATTTCTTGTACCTCGTTAACCTATTTTGTTCACACAAATAAAAGTTGCTGCTTCGTCTGTCGTTTCTTGAGAGAGGTAGAAGCGCGGTAGAGGCAAAGCTGGTCTCTTTATCACATCATTTTCACCATCGTCAAACCGAAAATAGCTCAGAAACGATCCACAGATTCAGAAACTATTGAGTTCATATATACACACTTTAAATAGCTGCATTTTGGTGGTACTCAATGATAACTTTGGCTCTCTATGATGAAGTTCTTATTGAAACCTTAAAATTCAAGAATGATGTGACAAGCCTCCTTTATATTAATCTAAACAAAACAATGCAAACAAAATCAAGCATAAAGAGGTAACAAATCACAAGTTTTGGGACAGGAATAGTAAGTAGATAAATTAGCTTTTTCAAAACTTCTCTTGATCAATATCTCTTATATCATAAGCCAAACCAATAATCAACATGAAATGCAAAAATCTCACTCCTGCTATAAGATCAAATTTGTCAACAAGTGCCTCAAAATTAAATACGGTATTTTGACCCAAATACTAGGATGAAAATTCTTCATGAGATCGTCTCACACAAGACAATCTCATTTACCTTAGTTACATAATTTTCACACATATATTTTTCTTGTGATATCCGTTTTTTGGTAAGTTTTTGTTCAAATAAAACAGGATGGAAATGGTTTAATAAAACCATATTCTCATTTTATTATAGAACAAATTACATAGAACTAGTGTAGTTAAACTAATACTAATATATGGATGTGGACAAGTTGTTCATAACCATATATTGGACAAGGAATCAAACAAACCGGATACATAGAACACAAAACAATGCATACCTAGTATTCCTTGGCATGTCACTATTTCACCTTAGTAACATAATTTTCATATTAATAGTTTTAAACACTGCCAAAATCATTTTACTGCAGAATACACCCCCCCTAAATAACATACCAAGGCAAAAGGTTGCTTCCTCATTTCTCACATAGTTATCTTTTGCTATGGCAGAGGTACTTTTTCAAGTTTTGATTGATAATTTGGGTTCTCTAATCTTGAATGAGTTTGGATTGATTATGGGTGTGGATAAGGAAATGAATAAGCTTTCCAACACTCTCACCACTATCCTTTCAAAGTAAATCAATTCAGAGTTGGTTAAGCAAGCTCAACGTTATTGCCTTTGAAATAGAAGATATTCTGGATGAGTGTGCAACGGAGGTCACAAAACAGAAGCGCAAGGGCGGGAAATTTAACTTGAAGTACAAGATTTTATTCAAGTACAAAATGGGAATAAAGATCACTTTATCATTTCAATTACTAATGCAAAACTCGTTCGCAAAAAACGCATGTAAAAGTCAAAATGTGCATAAGATTAGTGGATGGAGGGAGGGAATACAAATTAAAGGATGTCATTTGGATAAATTTGTTAACTATGCATATTAAAATGAAAGAGCATTCCTTAAAAGTTGAGGGACGTGTACACACCATAAATTCCATTCCCTGTCGACTGTCGCATTGAAGAAAAGTATACAATTCCAACAACTTTCGTTGAACTTCCGTTTCACCAAATAAAATTTAAAAACAACCAAAAAGTGGAAAAAGTTAAAGACAGAGTTGCTACCACACATCCCTAATATTTTTTCATCATACTCCAAGAACCCAAATCACTGCTACAACACAGCTATGGCAGATGCATTTATCCAAATTCTGATTGAGAATCTGACTTCTCTAATCAAGAGTGAGATCGATTTGATCAGGGGTGTGGATAAAGAAATAAATAAGCTTTCCAACACTCTCACAACTATCCAGAAAGTTCTAGAAGACGCAGAAGACAAACAATTTGAAAACAAATCAATTCAAGATTGGTTAAGCAAGCTCAACGGTATCGCTTTCGAGATCGAAGATATACTGGACGAGTGCGGAACAGAGGTCTCGAAACAGAGGCGTAAAGGTCGGAACTTTGACTTAAGTACAAAATTGTGTTCAAGTACAAAATGGGGAAAAATATCAAATATGCTGCTGAGAAACTGGTGCCGTTGCAGCGGATCGCCATAAATTTCATTTGAAGGAAATTGTTGTGGTACGGGTGCCGAACAACCAGGTTGATTGGAGACGGGAGACGGGGTCCATGGTGAATGTGGCCGGATCAGATATGTGGCAGGAAAAAAGAACAGAGGAAAATTGTTGAAATTTTGGTGAATGGGGTTAAAGACTGTGAGAATATCTCTGTTTTGCCGACAATTGGCGTTGGGGGACTTGGGAAGACCACACTTGCGCAATTAGTGTTTAATGATGAAAAACTGAGTGGACATTTTGAGGTTAAATTATGGGTTTGTGTTTCTGATGATTTTGATATGAAGGCTATACTCAGAGCAATCATAGAATCGGGGACCGGAGATAAGTCAAATTTGGAGAATTTGGATTCTTTGCAGCTTCGGGTCCGTGAAGAATTGGAGGAGAAAAGATTCTTGTTGGTATTGGACGATGTTTGGAATGAGAATCAAGAAAAGTGGGTTAAATTGAAGAGTATTTTGGATTGTGGCTCGAAAGGTGCTTCAGTTATTGTCACTACACGTATGAAGAAAGTTGTTGATATAATGGGAACACTTCCGGCTCATAGGTTGGCAACATTGTCGGAAAAGAAATGTTGGCTCTTGTTTAAGCTGGGAGCGTTTGGGAAGGAGAATGATGAGTATCCTAATCTGGAGGAAGTCGGGAGACGAATTGTGAAGAAGTGTGGTGGTGTTCCTCTGGCGGCCAAGGCTCTGGGAGGTCTTCTGCGGTTTAAGAGGGAAGAAAAGGAATGGGCTCGTGTCGAGAGAAGTCACTTGTGGGATCTTCCGGAAGAAGAGAATTCAATCTTGTCGGTCTTGAGTTATCGTCATCTCCCATTTGTGTTGAAGCGATGCTTTGCTTATTGTGCGCTCTTCCCAAAAGATTATGTGTTTTATAAGGAAGAGTTGATCTTTCATTGGACGGCGCACGGATGCATACTATCAAACGGAAAAGAGGAAGTGGAGGATGTTGGTGATCAGATATGGAATGAGTTAGCTGTGAGATCCTTTTTCCAAGAAGTTCGCACGAAAGGAAGAAATACGACTTTCAAAATGCACAATCTTGTTCATGACCTCGCTCAGTCCATCATCGAAAACAAGATTCCTGGGACAGAGTCGAAACACGAAAGTACAAGTTCTTCTGATAGCAAAACGCGCCAGGTGCAATGGAGGGAAATTCCTAAAGTTAGTACTTCGAGTATTGCATTAGAAGTGTCTTCGTTAACCACCATTACGAACTACCCCCGCTTGAGAACTTTAAAACTGAAAGGGGCAAAAGTTGAAGAGCTTGATAGTGAAATAGGGAAGTTGAAGCATTTGCGGCAATTAGACTTGTCAGATTCTTCTATTCGTACTCTTCCTCGTACATTTTGCAACCTCTGCAGTTTGCAAATTCTAATTTTGAATAAATGTTCTAAACTCGAAAGTTTACCCGAGGATATTAGATGCATGACTAATCTTCGTCATATTTTCTTAGAAGGATGTAAGTCATTGAGTCGTATGCCTAGTGGCATTAGGGAATTGGCTTGTCTAAAGACATTGAGTGTGTTCATAGTGGGTGATAAAGTAGGCAATCAGCTCGATGAGTTGGAACACTTGAATCTCGGAGGAACACTTGAACTTAGGCATTTGGAGAGAGTCCAAAACGACAAGAGCACAAATCTTATCGAGAAACCAAATCTTCGTGATTTGAGCTTATGTTGGGAAGGAGGCGCATCCACCAACTCGACAAAAATGATGGATGACTAGAAGATACTTAATGCTCTTCAACCTCACCCGAATTTGGCAACTTTGGAGATAAAAGGGTACCGGGGCCGTGAGTTGGCTCTTTGGATGAAAAATATGAAAAAGTTAACTCGGATAAGTATATCAGACTGCGGAAACTGCACGCGTCTTCCACCATTCGAAGATCTTCCTGTTCTTAAGATCTTGAAGTTATCAAAGTTCAAAGCATTGAAGTACATTGTGGAGAAGGATGGTATTAGGAGTCAGGAGAAGTTCCCATCATTGGAAGATCTCGTATTGAAATCGTTGCCCAATCTGAAAGGGTTGTTAAAGGAGGAGGAGGAAGGGGGAGAAATGTTCCCGAGTCTCCAAAAGCTATCTATCGACAAGTGTCCGTCGTTGAGACTGACATCAACCTTTGTCTCCTCGAGCCTAAAAAATTTGAAACGGATGGAGTGCTGCCCCTTTATTCTGTCTTCATTCTCTTCAAAGCTTGGAAATCTTACAGTTCTTAGTCTGGATTTTAGCAAGGATGGTAAAACAACCGAACGCGATAATATTCCAGAAGACGCGCTTCAAGGTCTTTGTAGTCTCAAGAAACTAACGGTCAGCCATGCAACGAAGCAGCGTTTGCCAGAAAAATGGTCTCGGGACTTGAATTCTGTTGCACATTTGGAGCTGTCTCGTTGCAAGATAGGGAGGTGTTTGCCAGAGGGGTGGTTGCGGCATTTTACTTCTTTGAAGCAACTGAATGTATCTCGGTGCAGTGAGTTGGTAGACTTTGGAGAGGAGTTTAAACGCCTCCGTTTCCTTAAAAAAGTCTCGCTTCAACGCGTTGATGACATGATTTCCCTGCCACAAGGCTTACAGCATATCCCGTCACTGCAATCTCTATGTCGGCTGGCTAATCTTGCGTCTCTCACGAGTTTGAGAATCGAAGACTGCCCGAAGATTGAGTCGCTCCCATCAAGGATCCAGCGAATGACGAATCTCAAGAATCTTCAAATCTCGGGATGCCCAGAACTGGAAAGGCGATGTGAGAGAGCAAGTGGTGAGGATTGGCACAAGATTGCCCACATTCCTCATCTGGACATTTCAACATCTCCTTCTGTTTAGAGAGAGATCATAAGAACACCGGTACAAAACAGTTGATAAGTTAATTTAATTTGTTTGGTTTAGTAAAGAGTGTTTGATTGGAAAAGACAAAATTGTTAAGGAACTAATATGTACCTGGGCAATTAGTCAATGGTTTATTTGCACCTTCCCATTGTTTACTAAGTGAATATGTTTTGTCTTGTGTTTTTTTACTTTTTTTGGCAGGCAATTTTGATACTCCAAGGTCTCATAGACAATGTTGTCACCTATCTTTAGGAGCTGATTTGTTTGCGGTTTGCGACGTCATTCATTTTTCATGTGTGTATTTTGTTTTCTGTAATTGCTGGAATATTTTGAGAAAGATTGGTCATTTGAACTAGAAGTAGATTATCAGGTGTGAAGGTGTGGTTTACCCCCATTGCTTGGGGTTCATGAATTATTCTCCCCCTATTATGTTTTGAAACTTCAAATGTACACTTATGAGATATGAGGAGATTCAGAAATTAAAAGCTGCAATTTGCCTTCATATGATGAAGTTCTTAATGAAACCTTAAAATTCAAGAATGGTGTAAAAAGCCCTCCTCTATCTTTGCCTAAACAAGCAACGCAAACAAAATCAGCATAAATAGGTAAGAAATCACAAGTTTTGAGACACAGAATGGTAAAAGTAGATAAATAAGCCTGTTCAAAATAGCTGCTGATTCGGCCCATAGGAAAAGGACGGTTAAAACAGAACAAAATAAACTTCTTCTCTGCTTCTCTTCAAATAGCATTCTTAGTAGTATTATCCAAAAACTAATTAAAAGAAAAGGTGTAAAATAAAAATAGAATTATGTGACTGAAATCCAGCGAACCTGATATACAAGTTCATATTATGCTGAAGGAAATATGTACATAATGTAATAGACATAAATACATAATGCTCATTAAACCAGCCAAGGGAACCATGGTAAATACCAAAAAAATCAATTTTTTTTCAACTATGAAACTTACGCATAAAGTTTGCAATTGAGTCTAAATCAGCTGCGATGACTAAACGGTTTTATCCCATATTTGTACGCACACAATTACACACACTCTGCATAAACAATATCCAAATTGGACAGAAAAAAGGTCCTAATTTCACTACCCATCTAAAAAAATATTATCCCCACATAAAAGTCATCAACATGCACACATTACTGGCATACCCAGATTTTTCTGTTTTTCTACTATTATATGTATAGTTGTGCATTTTACTTGGTTATTAGTTATGTTTGTAAAACAGCCAAAAGATATTAACTGTGCTCCAATTTTATGTCAGCCCAAAATGCTGGTTGGAATTGGAAAATGGGGTTGACTCCAATTAAGGTAAATAGGTAATACTTACGAATCGGTCCAAAACATCTAATATTTAAATTGAACAACATATTTTGTAACAGTTATGGGAATTGGTAATATGATCAATTATATGTCTATATCATGATATAGAGTATTGTTGCATTGTAAATTTCGTTTGTGTAATGCTATAATTATTTATACAAATAAATTATATAATAGCAAAAAAATGTAGCACAGTATACTAGTAGTTATGAGTATTCACAAGGATGTAACACGAAATTAAAATTATTCAATATGTTGCAAGATGAAAATGATTTTATACGAATTAAAAATAAAAGGAAATGGATAAAGGAGACATCACTGCTAGTCCACTGTCTCATTTGGCTACATTTGGTAGGGTATGAAATTAGTATGAGATAAAAAAGATTCGTATAATATAATACGAGTTGGTAGTATTATGCCGTTTGATACGACGTAATATGAGTGGCAACATAAAATTAGTATTCCACTTGGTAGGGTGTAATTTGACTCCATTTCGATGATACAACGAAGGCCTTCGCCTTTGAGCATGAGCTCAAAAGCCTTGTTAATCTCAGCAAACGACACTTTTTGAGTTATGAATTTCTCCACTTCAAGTTCCTATAAATCATCAATCGAGTCGCCTTATCAGAAACTCTCCATCATCTTTTTTCAACTTTCATCAAGAAATTGAGCAAAAAGTCAGACATCATAAACTTAAAGCAAATGACATCTGCAATTTCACTACACTTTGGTTTAATGATTCTGTATCCTAATAAGTGCTACATATTTGAGCCTTAAACATCACTTGCAACTTAAGCAAATTACAAACAACCAAGAAATCTTTTTAAACTCATGAGCAAAAATCACTGAATCACCACCAAATGACTAGAGAAGTTTCATAAGATTCAAGATTCATGAGATTTGAATAATGAAATTTGATAATCCCAACTTTGGGTATCTAAGTTCTACAGACAAGTACTCATGAAGTTAAAGAGCGAGCAGTTCGTATGATAATCCCAACAGATGCGAGAGCAGTTTTTCCCTTCAGTATAAAGTCTTCTATTGTCTCAGGTTTCTCGGATGAACACCCTGGTGGAACAATGGACAAAGTTTCCTAATAATTCAAAATAACTATCATAGTAAGTACTTCAATATATAAAAGATTGATAATTCCATTATAATATGAGAATATCTTTCAGATTAGCACCTGTTCCATGATTCCCCTGTACAACATCACCAATCCATATGCACTATCATAATTATAAGCGCTGAGAGATGGTCCAGCCCTGAATTATGCAATCCTCTTAAGCCTTCTATAGAAAGCAAATAAGTTAATAAATTACTAAGAATAGCTTACTGACATACAATTGACATTACCTACAGTCCCCCTCAAAAATGATAGCAACCAATTTTTATACCATTCATGAACTGCTGCTTCTCGTGCATATTCACCATTTCCATGGTCACTTCTTTCCTAAAACATACAAACAAATGAATTAGCAACCAACAGATGATGAGGATACCAGATACATGTCCTAACATATACATATCTTGTACAACTGGTCATATGCATAGATGAGTCGTACAACTGGTCATATGCATAGATGAGTCGTAGAATATGTACAACAGGTCATATGCAACCAATATGGATATGTATATGTTTTATGCTAATTCCTACAACTAGAATCGTAGAATAGATGAGTCGACCAATCTAAATAGCGCCAATCTTGTACAACTGGTCAGAAGGATCAGAGTTCATATATCAACTTCATAAAATTCTAGAAGATGACAAATAAATTGTTTCACTGCAAGAAAAAAATATACCAAACAAAATAATACTATAAATTAAATAAGCAAGACACAGTAATTTAATAGCAGATTTCTTCCACTATTTTCTTCAATTGCACTAAATGAAGCTTTGGAAGGACAAAGCTCCTGGCATTTTCATTCCCTGTTCCAATTCTATGTCTGACATCAGAAACAAAAGCATAGGAAAGATTAATAGAGATGACTAACCGGTTGCAGACTAAATCCAGATTGAGTAAACATAGAGTTAAGGAAACATTTCCGCAGATGCAACAGAAAATCAGGGAACAATATACTAAGTCATTCAGTTCAGATTATAGTCACACGGTGCAAGACTATAATACAATCGGGGGAAGCAGGAACAAGAAGAAGAACTCCTCATGGAAGTTGAACCATGTCCTGCCAAATCAAGAATTCAATAAGTGAAATAAAGTAACACTACTATGATGGTTCCAAATTCCAAGTGCAAAAGAAGAAAAAAGAAATCCTAATATTTGTTAACCTCCTAATTGCATATTCATAATCACAGATAAAGAGTAAGCCAATAAATTATTAGCCATCCTTATTTGTTCTCCATGTTTTAGCTAATCTACATTTACATTAAGCAATTTTTTAGTCATTCCAATCAATTTCTAACCTCAAAGGGAAGAACCCCACAAACAAATTCAAGAACCCAACAGATGAAAATTCAACAGAAACATAGGGCATGCTATTAATCTAACAAAACAAAATCTAACACACAAGAACATAATGCATTCACCATATTCACAATCTAACATAAAAAACCACAAAAATCATAAAAAATAACCCAATCTTCAAAAATACAACTAAAACACCAGAAATCAATCTCAAAAAGACTATTAATCAAGAATTCAAGATTCAAGCTTCAGAAGTTTCCGCGAGTGCGGCGTGGTAATTGCTCCGCTTCAGAATTCAATATACAACTAAAACGAGACGGCGTGGTAATTACTCCGCGAGTGCGCCAGGACGGCGCGGCCTTGACGGATGAAGGCTTTCGCGAGGAATTGGCCGAAGTTTCCAAACCCTACGACGACAATTTTGAGCTTCGTCGCGGTGGAGAGGAGGGAGGAGTGGTAATTATTTGGAGCCGGTGGGGGAGGAGGGAGATGGTCGACGGCAGGTGCGGCGGCGGTGGGTTGGATGGAAGGGAGAAGGAAATAAAATGGGAATCTCGTGCGTGCAACGTATGTGTAATTTGGGAGGGGTATATTGGACATAAAATTATACCGTAGAAGCCCTCTTACTCGAACACCCCCACGTGAAGGCATTAATTAAGCAGTGTGGCTACAGTGTTTTGACCGTAATACCATCCAGGTCGGCCAGATAAATGTCGGATCCATACAAAATTTGTATGCTCATATACGTTGATATCAAACAGCCCACTAAATTTATAAAGACAACTGTTAAATCCATATACACCCCTACCAAATGGAGCCTTTATGTATTAAAAAGAGACATGATTGAATAGATGATAGAACTAGTCTAACTAAAAATTAAAATATGCTAATATGTTGACAATTAGTGGTGTAGAAAGTCCGATAGCAGACATAAGGAATCAAACAAAACCAGAAACATAAAACTAAAGATATTGATACAAAACCAGATACATATATATAAAACAAAAAATATATACGCAGACATACTGACGAAATTAGGTTCAACGTCTCAATTATGTATGATTTGCGGACTCCAACATCTTCCTAAAACTGTTTCGCTGAGGCCGGATCTAGTATTTTGGATTTTGAAATACAAAAAATAGTAAGTAAAATATTTTGTGTTCTATTATTTTGGGATACATAAACCTTTTCTTTTTTTTACATAAAAACACTATAGAGTTTTATAAATTTGGGGTACATTTGATACAATATGGACAGAATCTTTTCTATTTTTCAGCAAATAAATAAAACTTAAAAATATAGTACACTGTTCCAAACTTTATTTTAATACTCTAAAAATGAGTACCTATATACGTTAGCAAAGTCATGCATGCATATATATATATATATAATATTTAAACAAAAATAATAATTAAAATTAATGCATGATACTACAACTTAATATCAAACCCCAAGGAAAATTTCTCGTGCATCTCCCCCAACATACAATCCGTCTTTCGCTCATCCATTTTAATTTCTGAGCTATGGCAGAGGCCTTTTTTAAGGTTTTGTTTGAAAAATTGAGCTCTCTAATCGGGAGTGAGATAGGATTGATTATGGGCGTGGATAAAGAAATGGATAAGCTTTCCAACACTCTCACCACTGTCGAGAAAGTGCTGGAAGACAAACAATTTGAAAGCAAATCAATTCAGAATTGGTTAAGCAAGCTCAATGGTATTGCATTTGAGATCGAAGATATACTGGATGAGTGCGCAACGGAGGTCTCAAAACTGAAGGTCAAAGCTGGGAAACTCAACATGAAGAAATATTTATTCAAGTACAAAATCGCAAGAAGGATCAAAGTGGCAGTTGAAAAACTGGACGCTCTTGCAGAAGATCGCCACAAGTTTCATTTGAAGGAAATTGTGGTAAGGCAACGGGACCAGGTTGATTGGAGACGCGAGACGGGATCTGTTCTGAACGAGCCTGATCATATATCTATGGGAGGGATGAAGAAAAAGAGTTGATTGTCAATATATTGGTGAATGAGGTTAAAAATTGTGAGAATCTCTCTGTTTTGCCAATAATTGGTGTTGGAGGCCTTGGGAAGACCACTCTTGCCCAATTTGTGTATAATGATGAGAGGGTAAGTGAACATTTTGATACCAAATTATGGGTATGTGTTTCCGATGATTTTGACTTGAAAGCTATACTTAAAGCAATCATAGAATCCGCCACGGGAGACAGGTCGAGTTTGGAGAATTTGGATTCTTTACAGCGTCGCCTCCGTCAAGTTTTGAACGAGAAAAGGTTTTTGTTGATATTGGATGATGTGTGGAATGAGAATCAAGAAAATTGGGTTAAATTGAAAAGTATCGTGGCGTGTGGCTCAACAGGTACACGTTTGAAGAAAGTTGCAGATATCATGAAAACACTTCCGATTCATTGCTTGACAATGTTGTCGGAAGAACAATGTTGGCTCTTGTTTAAACTGCGAGCATTTGGACAGGAGGATGATCAACATCCTAACTTGGAAACCATCGGAAGACGAATTGTGAAAAAGTGTGGTGGTGTTCCTCTAGCGGCTAAGGCTCTTGGAGGTCTTATGCGGTTTAAGAGAGAAGAAAATGAATGGGTTCGTGTCGAGGAAAGTCATGTATGGGATCTTCCTGAAGAAGAAATTTCAATCTTGCCAGTCTTGAGATTGAGTTATCGTCATCTCCCTTTTGTTTTAAAACGGTGTTTCGCTTATTGTGCGCTCTTCCCAAAGGATTATGAATTTGATAAGGAAAAATTGATATTCCATTGGATGGCCCATGGATGCATATTATCGAATGGAAAAGAGGAAGTGGAGGATGTTGGTGCTCAAATATGGAACGAGTTAGCTGTGAGATCCTTTTTCCAAGAAATTTGTACAAAAGGAAGAAATACCATTTTCAAAATGCATGATCTTGCTCAGTCCATCCTGGAAAACAAAATTCCTGGGACAGAATCAAAACACAACACTGTAAGTGCTTCGGATAGCAAAACACGTCAGGTACAATGGAGGAAATATTCTAAGGTTAGTACTTCAAGTATTGCGGTAGAATTGTCTTCGTTAACCATCGTTATGAACTGCACTCGTTTGAGAACTCTAAAACTAAATGGGGTAACAGTGGTAGAGCTGCCTAGTGCAATAGGCAAGTTGAAACATTTGCGGCACTTAGACTTGTCACATTCTTCTATTCATACTCTTCCTAGCACATTTTGTTGTCTTTACAATTTGCAAATTCTAATTTTGAGCAAATGTAAAGATCTTAAGAGTTTGCCAAGTAAAATTAGAAACATGACTAATCTTCGTCATTTGTTTTTAGAAGAATGTGAGTCGTTGAATCCTATGTCCTACAAAATTAGGGAATTGACTTGTCTAAAGACGTTGAATGTGTTCATAGTGGGTGATAAAATAGGCCATCAACTGGATGAGTTGGAACACTTGAATCTTGGAGGAGGCCTTAAAATTAGGCATTTGGAGAGAGTCCAAAACAACAAGAATGCGAATCTTGTTGAGAAACCAAAACTTCGTGATTTACACTTTTGGTGGGAACGCGGGTATGGCACAGTGTCAGACTTGACAACAAGGATGGATGACGAGAAGGCACTTGAAGCTCTTGAACCTCACCAAAATTTGGCAACTTTAAAAATAGATGGGTTTCAAGGTTGCTAGTTGGCTCTTTGGATGAAAAATATGACAAGTTTAACTCTGATAGTGATGGAAGATTGCAGAAATTGCACGCGTCTTCCACCATTTGGAGATCTTCCTCTTCTTAAGTTCTTGAAATTAACATCTTTTGATGCATTAGAGTATATTGTGGAGAAGGATGAGAATATAGGGTGTCAAAATTCATTGGGTGTGAAATTCCCATCATTGGAAGATCTCCATTTGTATTGGTTGCCCAATCTGAAAGGGTTGTTAAAGGAGGAGCTGGAAGTGGGAGTAGAAATGTTCCCAAATCTTCAAAGGCTAGCTATTTGGACGTGTCCGTCGATGATACTGACATCAACCTCCGTCTCCGCTACCCTGAAAAATGTTAAAGAAGTGACATGTAACTACTCCATTCTGCCTTCAATCTCTTCAAACCTTGAAAATCTTTCATCTCTTCTACTGGATTTTACAGAGATAAATGGCCCAACATGCAACAATATTCCAGAAGACGCGCTCCAAGGTCTCTTTAGTCTCAAGAGTTTGGCGTTCTGGAATGCAGCGAAGCAGCCTTTGCCAGGAAAATGGTCTCGAGACTTGAGTTCTCTTGCACGGTTGGAGTTCTCTCATTGCGCGATGGAGAGCTTTTTACCAGTTGGGTGGTTGGGCCACCTCACTTCTCTAGATGAACTGCATATACTCAACTGCAGGGAGTTTGTAGACATTGCAGAGGAGTTTAAACACCTCAACTTCCTTAAACGTCTCACACTTGGAAATGTTGATGGCATGATCTCCCTACCACAAGGCTTACAACAAATCCCCTCTCTCCAATCTCTACATTTACGTCAACTTCACCAACTGATTTCACTCCCAGATTGGTTGGCTGATCTTGCGTCCCTCACGCGTTTGGAAATTGAAGACTGCCCGAAGATTGAGTCACTCCCATCAAGTGTCCAAGGAATGACAAATCTCAGGTATCTTCGGATCTCAGGATGCCCAGAACTCCAAAGGCGGTCTGAGAAGGCATGTGGTGAGGATTGGCCTAAGATTGCCCACATTCCCCAATTGTACACTGCATAATCTCCTTACTAGATGCACAGGTACTGTCCCTTCATTTTCTTGTTACTCTTCTTATCATTCATTACATTGTCTTGTTACTTTTCAAAAAAATCTTGTTAAGGAATGGCTTATTTGTACTTTCCCTATCGTCTGCTAAGCCAATATGTTCTGCCTTTTGTTTTTTTTACTTTTCTGGCAGGAAATTCTGATACTCCAAGGTCTCACAGACAATGTTGTCACCCTTCATTAAAGATGGTCTCTTTGCTGTTGGCTTGAGCTCTCTAGTTGATGTATCGTCCAATTTATCTTGTCTCGTGTCAATGTGGTAGCTTACGTGAACCAGCTTCCTAATTCATGTTGTGTGTATGTGTGGCATGTTTTGTTTTCTGCAATTGTTGGAGTTCTTTAAGAAAGATTGGGTGTTACAAGTAGATTAATTTTGGTTTGTGTGTTTGATCCCATTGCTTGGGGTTTAATTTGTTTGTTCAAGGATGATTTTGCCACTATTATGCTTTCAATCTTCAACTATTCTATAAGATATTAGGATCACTCCTCGAGGATTGTATTTTCCGTACAATCACCCCCTCCGTACAGCTCTACTTGGGAGTGTTATGAAAGCTAAAAATCCTGCATCTCATGAATTTGTCAGAGGACACTTTTTGCTTCCAAATTTTGAAACTGAAATTCAAGGAAAATTGAAAAGAAATAACTCAACAAGAAAACCGAAAGGAACAAACAAAAGTTTAGAAAGAGATGGCTGATTACCCTAATTTCTTCTTCTCTATTTGGTTCTCATATCTTTAGTCCCTTCTAAGGCCAATGTCCTAAGAAACAGACAGCATTGTGTTTACGGATCAAAAGTGTCATATGGAGAGGTAGAAACGCGCTAGACGCGGAGCAGGTCTGTTTATCGGATCATGATCGTCATCATCATACGAAATAGCTCAAAAAAGATCCAGAGAATCAGAAATTATTGAGTTTATACACAATAAGAGCTGCATTGTGATGGTACACAATGATGACTTTTCCGTTTTTATGAAGTTGTTCATACTTCATAATGAAACTTTAAACTCAAGTATTATGGAAGAAACCCTCCTCTATCTTGGCCTACACTAACTAAAACAAATCAGGCTTAAATAGGTAAGAAATAAGAAGTTGTGAGACAAGAATAACAAGAAGATGAGTAAACCAATTCAAAACTGCTGTGATTTAGCCCATTAGAAAAGTATGATGAATAGAAGCAACAGTTGAGGCAAAATGAGAGGAGGGTGTAAAACATCACCCAACCACCCAAAGTTGCAACTAGTTTGTACAAAATAAATAAACCGCGATCAACATGAAATGTTGTAATCTCGCTCCTCATGTAAGATCAGAGCTTGTTAACAGATGCCTCAAAGTTAAGCATCAACATTAGATATTATCATATTACAAACACTAAAAAAAGGTACAGATATTGATTCAGGTAAAACAAGAGCATATATACTGAAATTTATGATACGAAATCTGAGTTAACATGAATATTTCAAATATTACTAACTTACCAAAACTTCTTCCATGAATCTGCTGAACGGTTTTGTGCCTGCTGAAAAACGTATCCGGTGAATCCATTTTCAAGAACTCATAAACAGGAAGTCCCCATAACTAATTCACATAATTCACTTGCATAGCAAGAAAGTAAAAGGTTGAAATTGAGTTTAAATCAACAACAATGACTTGCAACGGTTTTATCCTGTACAAATATGAACACAATCACGCACACTTGCATGTATACGTGAGAATTTACACAATCATACACATACTCACATGTATATGAAGAAACCAGGAAAATAGCATTTACAACCAGATAAACTACCAAAAACTTTGTTACAGACATGGAAACTACATAGAAACACGATGAAATGGACGAAGCAAGATATCATCTTAAAGACACCAAGATGTCCACATAATGATTGGCTCTATTGGCTTTGCAAGTACAACATAGCTAAAAGCTATCCACTGTATCAGATTCACACATGGAGTGTCATCTAACAAACACTGAGGTAGACCATATTATTCAGAAAAAATGGTATAATTGTTCTGGTAAACAGAGGTTTTACAGTTTCTTTCAAAACAAGATAGCAATGTACATACACAACTTGAGGTATGAAACCACGACGAGAATCATTCTTCTTTAGCCTTACTGTTCTCGTCATTCTCCGATGTACCAGATTGTTTTTCAATTGCTGGAGAGGACGACTCCATCAAGCTAGCAGCAATTGCAGCTTTCAGATCCTCATCTTCACCATCTAGAAACGTGTCTGGCTCCTCAAATGGATTGTAGGGATCAGAAATCTGTTGTTGACGGCTTCTCTTGTTTGTTGAGTTACACGATTTGGTGATCCTTTCTGCATCTTCAGGCAAAAGCCACTGGCCATAACCATTGGAGGACTCAGCTGAGGACATAGGACACTCCTTAGGGAAGTTTCCTTTCACCAGAAAAATACTCCACCCGAAGCCTTTCAAAGAGTCGAGATAGGCTGAAAGATAGAACTTCGAGAGGTGCTCTGGTGCTGGATAGAGGCTGTCAAAGTTGTACCATTCTCCATTTACTTTTCGAATACAGAACCAATGGTCTTGCAAATGGCAAATAAATGCATTTTCCTTTTCTGGGTCTATCTGAGCCGGCTCAGCCACCGGACTCTCCAGGGGAATAACTTGCAAATCCCACACTTCCAAAGCTTTCTGTAGAACCTGCCACCCAAAAAACCCATACATTCAGTACAGGTTATACTTTTTGTAGTTCGTAAAGAATGTTTTGGTAGTAAAATAGGCAATTCTAGCATCTATGATTATACGAACTTGATTGGTGTATAATATATGATTATACGAACTTGAAAATGAATTTATAGTCTCTAGAGCCCAACCCACATAGTCTAAAGAAAAATTTGCAGCTTTTAAATTCAGTGGAATAAGTTAGTTTCGAATTTGATAATTTAAATTACTTGACATTATAAAATCAAAAGGTGAAGCTCAAATTATACCAATTCCCCTGAACAGGGTAACCAAATATGCACCAAAAAGGATGTAGAGATGGGATTATTTCTACATTACTACTGCTGACATCTTCTATAATGAATTATGTATGGCCCTAATCATCCTTCAGTGTTGCTATATATGCCAACTCATGAATCATTCAAGGGATTGATATCTTTGGCAAAGTATTGTTCATCCTTAAACGTCTTGCTAATTCATCGTCTCATGAAAGTTCCCTCTCTTCGTTACTCTTGGGAATCTAAGGATCACATTCACCTTAATCCTCAGCTCCATTTAGCAGATAATTATAGCATATGAACATAGGAAGAAAGAAGCCTAAAACGCACAAGGGTGTGCACGAGCAAAACAAAGGTATTCCAGAAAGAGAAACAACAAAGAGCTTTGCAGCTGTTTAGTTGTAATAGATACGCCACGTGGAATCTTCTTTTTCTTTTCTTTTTTGTAATAGCTGGCTTAGCTAGATGTTAATTTATATCGTCAAGTACCATTCGGAACTTTTAGCTAAATGAGGATATATATAAATATACTTCTAGCTAAATCTCTAACTATTCCAGCTATTACGAACAAATAAGAAGATTCCACGTGGCTAATCAGTTACATCTAACTCTACTAGCAGCTTCCAACGGGGACTCATAATCACTAACATGCAGCACAAAATATATGTGCCACGCTGCAACTTGCAGGGTTTACATATGCTAATGATTCTCCAACATAAATGGCATCGCAGAAATCTTATAATTCCATTTGAGCATATTTGAAATGGTATTCGAGAAATCCCAAGTGAGCAGGTTTGAAAGCGTTACAAATAGTTTCCTAGCATCAGTATTGCTCAATACCGTAGGTTCTGAGAATTCAGTTATAATATATCTCACTAGGTGAAAAACACAAAAAACAACCACACATGAGCAACCCTAGTGCAAAGAGAAAAATTTGTTTCATGTCACCTCCTTTAGTTAAATATCTTCTTCAACTCAAATTATCATCTTCCACCAAATACAATAAAAATCACAAAACATGAAGCTCCAATTGCACCGAATCATGAAGATTAAATCCCACACACAGTAATTAAAAAAGTATCCATCTAATCCAACAAAAAGGAAACCCGAAATAACACATGTACAAACCATACATTCTTAAGAAAATTGAGAAAAGAAAACCGGAGAAACAGCAATTACTTTCCAAAAACCTAACCTGTATGCTGAAATCTCCATCGAGGGAGACGTTATGCGAGTGTTCGGGGAGGAAATCTCCAGTGACGACGGAGCCGAGCATCATCTGCCGCTCCGTTAGATCTAGATCGGAAGCCAACGCCGCCAAATCGAACTCCGAGAAAAAGGGGCCTTGCAACACCGTGTTCACGCAATGCACAGCACACAGCTTCGACTCTTGTACTTCGTGGTACAACATTCCCCCATTGCTGACTCCTCCTCCACCTTCTCCTACGCTAAAACTCATTTTTATAGATTTATCTCTCTAAACCCTAATTATGGAGGAATATATATACAGCGATGATAGAATTCAGATTCCAAAGAAGAAGGAAAGGAATTGCATATACAAAAATAGGGCAATATGCTGGGTTTTTTATTTGAAACCACAAGGCAAGGGAAGCCAAGCATGGTTTGGCAATTTTGCATTTGCGTCCCCAATTTGTCTATAATTCCAGTTATTGCACAAAAGTTGGAGCATCATTACACTTCCCTCCATTATTTTGATTTAAAACCCAAGATCGTCAAAATAACTATAATAAACCTAAATTTAAAAAAGAATCATGAATATAAACTCTAGAATTCTTGTGGGATTTATTGGGATTCCCCATTAAACAAAGAAATGTTGAATTTGGATGGAAGGATATGAAATATAAGAATTTGAAATATAAGATATTTAGATTTAACTAGAAATTAAGGTGAATTTCTTAGTTCAAAAAATAAGTCATAGATTATTTGTTCAAGTCAATTTAAACAACTTCAAGTATTTACTAAGAATTTCAAATTCATCCCCACATCCAACACAAACTCTCCTGTAAAATTTACTATAATATAAATTTAATATTATTATACTTATAAGCTAATATCATTAAATTTATAGACTAATATTCATGGTATTAGTTTAAATTTAATTTTCTTTTTGGTACATTCTGGCATTCTGCAATTTAGCCGGATACGACCATCCTTATGTGCAAATATAAGTTCCAAACCTTAACATCAAATTCTTCGATCAAAATGCAATATCAATGTACTAAATTTGAAGCAATGTATTACATCTATTTGTTATACATTACAAACAAACATTACATGCTCTGCAAATGTTAAGTCTCAGACAAGAAGGTCATAATGATTTCTTCCTGAGTATAGTAATCGCACAGCCTTCTGATGCTTTCCTTTTGTCATGCCTTTATGAAACTCGATTCCATATTCTTGAATAGGAATGAAACCGGATCCCCATCCTCCATGCTGCAAGTTTACCATCAACCGTCAGAGGATTCACAACTAGTAATGCCTTATCGCGTACGATGTATCAAGTATTAGTGATTTCGAGAACAAATACTTATAAAATCAAACATTTTACTGAAACGTATTTTACTTTGGAAAAGATAATTCACATGAACCTGGTTACAGGAAACCTACTTGAACAAGAAAATTACCTCATGTTCAGGAATATATACAACTATCGGCTGGCAGCATAACTTTGATAGCACCTATTATCGAAGAAATTCATAAATAAACAAGAGAGATCTGAGTACGTTAGCAGTGAAATCATCGTCAAGAATAGTAACACAATTGAACACATGTTATCGTAATTATAGAAAGCCATAGGAGGAGAGAAGACCTTGAAGTTACATATAATTTTCTTTTCCACCTCTTTACGTTAAAAACATGGAGGGGGCGCTTGGTCCAGAATTCCGAGATGAAAATAGTAACGGAAATGAGTATAAGGTAATTCTTGTGAATAATGAGAATTAATAATGATTAATTCACCTTCATCATACTTTTTACGGGGTGATGAGACAAAAAATAAGTTAATCTTAACTCATTTTGATTACCGCTTCTCCCCGTATAATCATTTCTCATCAATCATTTTACTATTCCTTAACCAAACAATCTTTTATTATCCTCACTTATTCCAAAATTAGCAAAACACTAACAACATAACGATCATTCTCATTGTAATTCAATATTCAATGATTCTCATTACCATTTCCATTGAAAATTTTGAAATTTTGAACCAAGCGCCCCCTAAGTGCACAAAGCAAGCCTCCAACACCCCTCGTTATCTCAGCCACGCACACCCAACAGCATTAGAGACAGAGAGAAAGGTATGCTAATCCTCTCTAAATTTTAGTGTGTCAACTTGCCTTGCCATTTGTTCAAAAGAAAAGATAAATATAAAAATAAAATTGTTAATATTCCATCCAAGCACAACCATACTAGGTTTGAGCTATTGCAACCACTCACCAAAGGAAGAGGAAAGGCTAAAGAAAGATAAAACAGTAGACGGATGCCAATTTTTTGAGTCAAACAAAGAATAAGATACTGTACCAACCAGAAGTTCAGCTTCTCCGCCCCAAAAATCTGGCCTTGTAATTCGTTGGCAGTAACTGCAAAGGCATTATACATTATGATTGAATATCACGTGAAACATCTTAAATCAGGATAAAGAAGATGACCTAAGCAATTATTTACAAATTTTAAGGCCTCACCGTCTCAGAGGTTCCTCAACCGTTATTGCAATCAATGCCTCTTCATATTGACTACGCTCTTTAGCACTATCACATATAACTTCTTTGACAGCCATCCGCAATTCATCTGTCATAAGTTACCATTTTATAGAAATGCAAATAAACAAATTGAACGGAAATGGTATGTTGGCATCTTAGGACACTAGCACAAATTATAACTCCTTGTGTATGTAGCGAATACAACAAAGAATCGGGATAAAGATCTTCACAAGCAAGACTTTTTGAGCAAGAAATCAACTTAAAACTTGTTAAACATCACAATGTAGAAGACTAAAAGAATCAAACATAACAATTATTTGCACAATCCTAGGTCATATAAACGGACCTGCACTTTCTCTTTCTTCCCGTGGACCAAGTCTCATTCCCTTGTTGAGAGCCATTCCTTTTACCTGATTCCAAGAAATGTCAAAAGCCAAAAGAACAAGACTAAAATTTTCAAGTTGATCACTAATTATAACACAGGGTATAATCCATAAGTACAAAATCAAGAATTGGAACTTCGAGATATGGCCACAGAGATCAAACTATACATAATGAAGCAAGAACAGGTACCTAGCTGCTATCAAATTCCACTTTTCATCATTTTCTAACGAAAAGCATTCAAACAATAGAAGGTTTAACAATATCTAACTACTATAACATACAATTCACCCGTACCAGGGCGCGAAAAAGACAGCGGCCATCACCCGTAACTTTCTGAACAGAATACCGTTCCACTTTCTTCGTCACCGGAGAACCCCCATCTCTGAATAGCACAACAACAACAGAATTTCAAATACCCACTTAAAAAAAGCAATACATTTCACTCATTATGCCCTAAAGTAAGTACGCACGCGAGGTGTTTGATGAAATGCAAGAGAAAAAATCACATACCCTTGGCTCCCAATCCGGGCGAAGAAACTAGGCGAGACACTGGATACGGAGGCGAAAGGAGGTGGAATTCGCCGGCAGTGACCGGAAACCGGAGGAACGGAGGAAGAGGTGATCTCGAAGATCGCAATGCCATCCCTGAGTTGTTGGAGAATAGCTTCTGTTGAACGAATACATATTATATATAGTTGGAAAAAATAGAATTTGGTATATTGAAAATGAATTCGCTGATGAGTTACCGTTGGAGTAACTGCCGGCCATGTTGTGATTGCCGGAATGTGGCGGCGGAGTGCGGAATGCGGGCTCTGAACTCAATCCAAGCGCCAAACTCTGATTCGCCTAAGCAATGTTTGGGGGAAAACTAAATAAACGACAACTTAAAATAACAGTACCCATCTTTGCGCTAATTGCATTTTTAGGACTGAATTTTTAATTTTGGCAGGTGAAACCAAACTTTTAAAATCTAAAAATTGATTAATTTGTTTTCTCATTTTGTTCATATAATTATTTGTTTAACCTTATACCCCATTTGGATTTTGGATTCATTAAATTGAAATCTATGAATTTCACACACAAATCATCATTCACCAATGAATTTACAAATACGTTAAATTTGAGAGTCTAATTTAAAATGGAGAGATTTCAAATACTCATCAAAACTTAGTCATTTGAAATCTCTTCATCTCTACCCCTTCACTTTCTTCCCTAAACTTTCAAATCTAACTATTTATGAACCCATTGGAGGGTAATAATTTGTGTGTGAATTTCATAGTTTTAAATTTATCCATCCAAATGGAGCCTATTAGAGACAAAATTGAATTGAAATCATGTGTTGGTGAAAAGTTGCATATTATCTAAAATGTTAAAATCTTCTGTTAATTTATATTAACTTCTTTTTACGAAATTTATAATTATGATTAGCGGTGAGCGTTTCACCTGATTTTGTTCGATTTTCTCAATCGAATCAAGTTATGCTTATATTGAATAAAAAATTGAATCGTTTTGCAAACAAATCAAACTCAACGAAGCCAGAATTAAAACCTTGATGTAGGGTTTTTTTGGTCACTCTAATTTATGATTCATCAACTCCATCTTCTGTTAGGAATATTTGAAATTGCTTTTAACGAGATTTGAAAATATGATATGAACATTAGTAAAAAATTCTAATATTATAAAAATTATAAATTATTCATTCGTTGTCCTAAAAATACCTCAATCCATCGGACCAATTATAACCCCAATAATTATTTGGTCCGAGTAGAAACGGTGGTGCATAAACAAAATATTATGTTATTCAATTATAACCCCAAACTGGAAAATTGGGGTTTTTCTTTCGGAAAAAAGAAAATAAAAAAAGCTGTCATTAATGCAGTAGTTAATACTTGTCAACTGCCACCTTGCTCTATAATTAATAAATAGTGAATCTCACCTAAAAATAACCTACCCTAATCAAATTTATTTGACTAAACTTGTAAAAACTCTAGACACTATTTGTAATTTTAACTCTAGAAATGCTTTTTGGTTTAATTACATTATAATTTGTTTATCAACTAGCTAACCTTTTTTATACAGTACATTTTTATTCTGGGGCATATTAATTATGTAGCAGACGAATAACATTTCATAAGAATAAAAAAATTGTGTTAATTAAGTCTAGCATTTGCATTTCTGCACAAAACATAATAAAATAGAAAGTTTATGGTGTGAGAAGGTTTTATATATAAAATTGTACTACTATATTTAATTATTTTAGTCATAATCTCAATTTAAACATTTTGCTGAAGCCTATGTCATATATTGAGATACAAGTTTTTGTCAATAAAATTTATTCATATAATATAGGCTAAACGATAAAACTAAATCCAAAAAAAAGCGTTCTAATTTGTACCAATATGTCTTAACGAACTGACGTGTGATATGTGTTTGTATCTGTTAAGAAATTAAATAAATAAATTAATTTAACATCGTGTATAAAGTTTGGACTTTTAGATGAGTCGTTCAGTATATATGGTTTATTGTTTCATATTTTCATTTTTTTTACTCATTAACAAAATTAAAAATTACAAGAAAAATTTAATATGAGAAAAGGCTGCTGCAAAAGAAGTGAGTTTGGTGTCAACGGCAAAACCGAAAAACGCTGCCACTCTTATTTCGTTATTTACAACGCTCCAAACACACTCATACATTTTTCTCTCTCTAAATTTTTATATTTCGCATAGAAACCATCGAAAAAAATTATATGTGAATGTATATAACTAGTTTATTGTTTTTTCAGTGTGAGTGTGAATGAGCACAAAGGCGGCGATCTCCCCTATGCTCCCTCCGTTGTAATACCCCCCTCTCTCTCATAATTTCGAAACCTTACTTCGAGCATTCCGATCGGTTCCTCAGATCTCTTTATCTATACGGCGCGGCTCTCGTTTTTCGCCGCATTCGATCTCTTCTTAGGTTTGTTTGCCTCTTTTAATATATTGGTGTATATGCGGTTGTTTAATGGGAATCGAATTGCTTTAGTGTTGTTGATTTGAATTTGAAGCTGAGTTTGTGTGTTTTATTTTGAGGTAATTCATTTTCTCGAATTTGTATTTGCGTTATTGTTCTGTTGAAACCTTGGTTGAGGAAATTAAGCTTTTTGGTGTTAATTGTAGAATCGTGTCGTTGTTTCTTCTGATTCATGTGCTATTGGAGCTTGATATACTGTGAAGTTTCTTTAATTTTGATTTGCCTAATTTTCAGTGTATTTGAATTCAGTGTTTCAATTACATGCCCATATCTTAGTTCTATGTAGTAAGTAAATATATCTGCGTAATCTTTGGATAATTACTAAGTTTATTATTGCTTAGGCATGTGAGCTTACTGGATTGAGCATTAGACTGCACTTTACGCTTCTTTATTTCCTAACTAGAATTTGTGTTTAGTTCCACTCACGTAGTCAGTATTTTATTATGATTTTTGGAAAACATGTATACAGTATTTATATGCCTTAAATTTGCAATTTTTCTAACCCGAGGCTTCTATCCAGTGCATGTAATCATGGTTGTTGAAAGGATTCCGAGTTTTGTTCATCTGCCTTTCAGTCAATATTCTCAATGGTTTTATCTCATATATATTGTTGCTTTTATCATGTTCGTTGTCTCTCCTAATTGACCTCTCCTTACTTTTTTTCTCAGTGGAAAAATGACTTCCATAACCCAATCTCCAGTGGCATTCACTGGGAATTTGGCTTCAGACCTTCTTAGGAGCTCAATTAATGATCTTTATGGTGTGCCCCTCAAAGCCCTCGGAAGATCCCAGCTAGGAGCAAAACGGAGAGATCTCACAATAACCTCGAAGGTTAGGAAAGGGAAAAACCATGAATATCCATGGCCAAAAGATCCTGACCCCAATGTGAAGGGAGGAATCCTTAGCCACCTCTCACATTTCAAGCCTTTGAAAGAGAAGCCGAAGCCAGTTACTTTGGAGTTTGAGAAGCCTCTCATGGATCTGCAGAAAAAAATAGTTGATGTATGGGTTTTTTACCTCTTACATTAATACTTGACATAGAAAAAGTGATGTCATGAGTTAATCCTATTGCTTTTCTTGATATAGGTGCAAAAGATGGCCAATGAGACTGGTCTGGATTTCAGTGATCAGATTATCTCACTAGAAAATAAATATCAACAGGTTTTTAGCCAGTAGTGTTTAGCTCTTGCTCTCTTTCCTTCTTATATTAGCCGCTCCATATACCATCATGAGCAAGATATTTGCTGCCTTTATAACTTACTATGTCTTTGATACTTGGGGTGCAAAATTTATCATTTTGACTTGAAACTTCAAAGTATAGTGTTATTTCCAATACATTTGCTGCTGCCTATTTAATCATATTTACATATCCATTGCAGGCTCTGAAAGATCTGTATAAACATTTGGCTCCTATACAACGAGTGCAAATTGCAAGGCATCCCAATAGGCCAACATTTCTGGATCATATCTTCAACATAACAGAAAAGGTATGACACTCCAAGTCTTTATCTGCTACATTTTTCCTTTGTAGATACTCTTTGCTTCAAAATCGACATTTCTATGTGAAAAACAATTAAATGTGGGAAGGAAGAGAGTCCTTCTTCTGTTTGGAATGCTTGATAAGATATTGCAATTTTAATGTCTAGTTTGTGGAACTCCATGGTGACCGAGCTGGATATGATGATCCTGCTATTGTTACTGGGCTTGGTACAATAAATGGCAGAAGCTACATGTTCATTGGCCAGCAAAAAGGCAGGAACACGAAAGAGAATATCCAGAGGAACTTTGGGATGCCCACTCCTCATGGGTATGCATATAAGGAAGAGATTGTTATGTTCATCACTTTTGCATGAACTTATGCTGTATGAAATTTGCCTAGGAATAAACTGTGACAATCTAATTGAATTACATCGTTTTAAGGAAAATTACAATTTCCAACTTCTTATATAGTTAATACTTAAATGAGATAATCATTTTTGTATCTGTTGCTAATAGTAGTATATTATTTTCAACAGTTACAGGAAGGCACTACGAATGATGTATTATGCAGATCATCATGGATTTCCTATTGTCACTTTCATTGACACTCCTGGGGCATATGCTGATCTCAAGTCTGAGGAACTGGGCCAAGTACTATCTATCTCAAGCATTTCCTTATTGTTATTCATTATTATTATTATTATTAATTTGTTTTCATAAATATCAATAGGGAGAAGCCATTGCTCAAAATTTGAGGACTATGTTTGGTCTTAAAGTACCAATTCTGTCAATTGTTATTGGCGAAGGTGGCTCTGGTGGAGCTCTAGCTATTGGTTGTGGAAACAAGCTTTTAATGCTTGAAAATGCAGTCTTTTATGTTGCCAGGTGCGTTTGCATCTAAGTTTATGCTACTACTTTATGCCTTGAAAAGATTTCCTAGTGTTTTCATGTTCTAGTATATATTTCCATTAATTACGTTGATGAGAGTCCTTTCAATTCCAACGTGACAGCCCTGAAGCATGTGCTGCCATCTTGTGGAAAACTGCCAAAGCTTCTCCAAAGGTGGTTTAACCATTTATGAACGTAGATTCTTATTTGCGTGTAAGGTTTTGATGCAACAATTGTATCTTGATCTTCTTCTTTTTCATTACAGGCTGCTGAGAAGCTAAGAATTACAGCTACAGAGCTTATAAATCTACAAGTTGCTGATGGCACAATCCCTGTAATATTCATTTACCTTCTTTTCCTTCATTGTCTTTCTCTCCTTGTGTGACCTGTATCTGTTATCGTTTCTTTAAAAAAAAAAAGGGTAAACATATCACAGGGTTTGGTCATGGCTTATCCTTCGAACTTGATTTTTGAAAAGATAACATGAAAAAGTTGTACGTTTCAGCATTGCTAGAAATGTGCATCATCTTCAATATGATCATAAAATTCACATGGACCATCTATTTTGGCACCTTTTTCAGTCAACATTAATTTCTATAAATATGTGCAATATGCTTTTTAACTCTCTGGCTCCTTCCTTTAGGAACCTCTTGGTGGCGCACATGCAGATCCGTATTGGACTTCGCAACAGATTAAAAATGCGATTGTTGAAAATATGGATGTAAGTGGAACATTAATTATTTCAATACTTGAGAGTGTTTGTGCCTAAATTTATCAGTAGCATCAGATATTTGGTGTTTCTGTAGGAACTTGTGAAGATGGATACTGAAACCTTATTAAAACACAGGGCTCAAAAGTTCCGTAAAATTGGTGGAATTATTGAGGGAATGCCTATCGAGCCAAAAAGGAAGGCCAACATGAAAAAGAAAGAAGACCCTATAGTTCCAATAAGCATGACTTCAGAATCGGAGTTGAGGGATGAGGTTGAGAAACTGAAACTTAAGGTATTGGAAGCCAGTAAGTCATCAGCAGAGCCCCCGAATATGGGATTAAAGGAGATGTTTGACAAATTGGAGAGAGAGATTGACTACGAATATGATGAGGCTGCAAAAGCTTTAGGTATGGAGGACAAAATTGTGATGTTGAGGGAAGAAATTGCAAAAGGAAGGAATCTAAATGATCAGCTTGCCCATTCCGCAATAGATGAAAAGATTGAACAATTGAAGGAGGAATTTGACAGAAAACTTCCTTCAGCTTCTAATTACCCCAGTCTTGTGTCTAAAATTGAAATGCGGGATGAGTTATCCAAAAAATTCAATCTCTCCAAAAAGAGTCCCAGCAAAGATGAATTGAGACTCGAAATTAATAAGAGATTCGGTGAAGTCATGGATCGGCCAGATTTAAAACAAAAGATCGAGACGCTAAAGGCTGAAATTGCTAACTCGGGAGTGTCGGATCTTGATTCAAGTCCAGAGCTTAAGGAGAAGGTTTTGCAGTTGAATGGAGAATTGGAGGTGGAATTTAAGGCGGTTCTTCAATCTGTGGGTTTGCAGGTGGTCCCTACAAACCAAGAAGCTTTGGAAAAAATAAATGCATTCGATGAAGAACTTAAAATGATAATAGACTATTCTGTTAACTCGTCGGATTTGAAAGAAAGGATTGAGTTGCTTAAGGCAGAAGTAGAAAAAGCTGGAAATGCACCAGATGAAAGCTCGAAAATTAAGATTCAGTCTATGGTTGTGGAAATCAAGCAAGCAATTGCAGAGGCTATAAGTTCTCCAGAGTTGAAAGAAAAACATGAAATGCTGGCAGCTGAGATAATCAAAGCCACCAAACCTTCGGTAGGATCTAGTGGAAGTTTGGGTAAAGGGGACAACGAAGATGCTCAAGTAAAAGTCAATCTGGACCCCAACCGCAGCTTTGTCTAATGTAAGATTACTCATCTTTTTAATATTTTGTGATTCTTTTAATTCAAATGAATATATTGGGCCTTATATGCCATGTAAGCAACACTCATTAGTGCTGTTGCTACATGGAACTCCGGCAGCTCACATGATATAATTCTTTCAGTTAAGTCCCATAACTAATAACATGTCGCAATTTTTACTCCTATGTTGACAATTTTTGGTTCAGGAAGATAATGTATTTTTTATTTTAAAAAATTGAAATTAATATATTGGGGTCTCATTGTGCCACGTAAGCAACACCAAGTCATTAGTCCGGTTGCTACATGGAATTCCGGCTGCTCACATGAGTGGCATGTGCAAAAATCCTGCAACTTTGTCAATATAGAACTAAAATTGCACCATATTAAACGTTATGGACTTGATTGAAAAATTAATTCTTATGAGACTAAAATTGCCAACACCCAATAGATACGGAACCAATTTTGCATTATACAAGAAAGGGTCTAGAAATATTTTACTCTCTTTTTCCGAGATTTGTCTGAGTCAATTTTCATCTATTGCAATGATTTTGTTAGGAATAATTGTGTTTCTGATGACGATTGCAGGAAACTGATGGTAGGCATGGAAATGGATAAATCTGTTGAAATTACATCAGGATACTCAAGAGCATTTTCTTCAACCTGCTGTTAATCTACCAGTACTCAGTATTAGCTTCTTCAGGAGACTTTTTCTTTCTGAATTTTCATAAACAGAAACGTAGAATCAAAATCTGCTTGTTCGGGCTTATAACATTTATAGACCTCTCAATTATGTTACTTTTGGTTCAATTGTTTGGCTTTGTTTTCCAGTTTCTAGAGAGAGAAATGTATAAATGACTTTCTGAGTATCTGGTGAGTGAGTTGAGTGATATTCAGTGTCTCAAGAAACCTTCAATAATCGGTCTATGCTCTCATATTTAATGCAGTCAAGTTTTGAGGACAAATCTGTTTTAAGTTTGTTCACATGCTACTTCCTTCATTTTGTGATTGTTGACATTTCTATTATCTGGAATCTACAATGGGCAAATCAAAGGTGGTAGTAAATTTACAACTAGTGTTTTGATGTGTGTTGGTTATCGTGTATGAGATCGTCTCATACAAGTTTTTGCCCAAGTTAGGGTGAGACATTGTTATGTACTAGATGAAACTCATTCTCATTTTTTTGTTTAGACATTATTTTGCTTTAAGACATGATTCTGGTAGGATTATAATATATATGTGATGGGTACTCGTTTCATATAATTCTTGCCAAGTTGTATAAATTTACATCATATCAGGGCATACTTTATAGAGGATTTTTTTTTTATTTTTTTGACAGGATTCTTTATAGAGGAAATTTGAAAAGAAAAAAAATGTAAAATTGGTCCTGTAATTGTGGAGGTTTGTTATTTGGTCCACCCTACACGCATAATATGACAATTTAGTTCCACATATAAGATTCCGGTCCGGACATAAGTGATATTTAGTACGACCAATGCGAGTCCTGTCTCAGTGAAAACTTAGAATTACAAAATAAATTAGTCTCAAATTATACATGTGCAGATGGAGGTGAGAGTGAGACCAATTTTAAGTGAAAAAATAACACTAGCTTTAATTGGAACCTTTAGACTAATATCATTGAAACGTGACACTAATTTTAACTGAAAACGCTGCGCAATTCGCAGGTCATACTTGTATTCAGGAATTAAAATTGAAGTATAAATTAATACAACCATCCACAGTAAGACCAGCATAATCACTCTTTCCCATAATAGCCTATTATCGTTTGTTCATAACATAAATCATCAACTAATTTTTCACTTAGATACAAAACATCAACAAAGTCCTACATTATAAAATCACCAAACAATCAAAATTCCCACCTTCAAAAAATTATTATTTAACTAAAATAAAAGTCCACAGAATCTCAATACACAAATGGAATTACAGCCTTCCTATTCTTCGGATAATCTTCCCCAAATTTCTCCAAATACCACCTATGATTCGCCCCGGCACGTGGCACCAAATTGGCGCACGTGTACACAAAGAACCCCAGCCCGGCCCAAGACCAAGTCATCACGGCCCAGCCCAACCACTCCAAAATCTCCCCCAAATAATTCGGACAACTGACCCACTCAAAAAGCCCACCCCTAGGTATCTTATACCCACCCCCACCCTCTTTCAAGCCAATCAACAAATTATCCGCCCAAACATTCACCCACGCGCCGCCGATGAACACCGCAACGCCGCCGCCCATCCGCCACCAGAACCACCGATCGCCGTCGAGATCGCCGTACTCCGACACCCATCTAGCTTGCAAGTAAGCATTCAACAAATTGAACCCAAACGCCATCGCCGCCACACTCACCGGAAAACCCGGTTTCTTGATTTTCCGGCGACGGTCTTGGAGGAAGAGGCGGAGGGGGTAGATGAAGGTGCGGTGGAGGTAGTGGAGGAGGAAGGGGGAGATGAGGACGGCGGCGCGTGGGTTCCGGCTGTTCCGGCCGTGGGGGAAGAGGAGGAACGTGAGCCACACGGTGGGGCTTTCCATTAGACACCAGGCGAGCGGCGGCGGGATGGTGGGCCCCCATCCGGCGCGGTGGTGCTTGCCGTAGGGGGCGGTGAGGAAGAGGAGGGAGATGATGGTTGGGGGTGTGATTAGGAAGAGGGAAAGAAGGCAGGAATTGTAGAATTCTTGATCGGAAAACATAATTGGGGGCGGATATTTGGGTTTGGGATCAGATCTTGGGTTATATATAGTGGTTTTTTTTGTAATTTATGAGGGTTTTTTTTTTTTGAATGATGATTGATGTATTAGTTGACAATTGGGAATCTGCAGCGGAGTTTGCAAATGAATGTAATTTGGATTTTGGGAGAGTAAAAAAGAAAGAAACAATAACTCAATCATTAAGTACAATTTAATACAAATCAAAATCTATTATATTACATTTTATATAAGTGTGCCCAAATAAAATCACAAATATTTATTATCACTTTTATTTTACAAAATTCATAGGTTATAATCATTTAAGACTGTGTTTGGAAAGGGGTGTGTCATCCAATTGAATATGAGATGAAAATTAAAAAAATTGGATTGACGCAATCTAGTTAATAGATAAATCTATATTTGATTCTGGATAGATAAATATGGGTTGAGCGAGCTTTATGTTAAGTAAAAATTAATATTGTATAATTTTATTGTTGTTAATTAATAGATAATGATTAGGGAAAAACTGAAAAGAAGTAGAAGAGAAAATAATTTAATAATAATTTGGTGTATGAAAAATAAAAAAGATAACGATGTCGAAATTATATGGTGCATAATTGAGGTAGATGAAGATTTTGATGTGCAAATCCAAAATATAGATAATATCATTTCTTTCCATACACAACATTATATTGTACTACCTTCGGATAGAGATAGCCCTCCCTCATCTAATTTTGAATAGGCACGTCCAATTCTCCATCTAAACATTCTTCCACCTTTATATTATACAGTTATACTTGCAAATTTTTTTCATATGATTAAGTCTTGTATGCATTTAATTGTACCGTGTATTCATAGCGCAGTTTAGAATATAATTTATTATATTGAAATATGCAATTTGTTTATACTGAATCGTGTAATCATTAATATGAAAAAATAACTACATGATTAAGTATAACCAAATTGCATTTTTCAATATAATACCTTGTATTTTAAAATGCATTACGAACGTACGATACACTTAAATACACATGAACTCTTTTAACATAATTAATTTTATATAATCATGTCCCCCATCCATTAGTATTACTTCTTCCACTTTTCTTTCACACATTTACTCTCATTTTTTTCTACACAACATTAAGTAACAATAATAAAATAATATAATATTACTTTTAACTTAATATAAAACTTAATTCACCCCTAACTAAACATGTACTTACTGTGCATTGGATTAACGTCATATATTTTTTTTCCATCTCCATTTATATCCAACACCGTCCCTTATCAAACACAAACACCTTCATTCCTAATTATCTGTCTTTTTTCTATACAAAGTAGTGTTCTTAAATAAAGTATTTGTTCCTTTGCAAATACCAACAAAACAATGTATATTTTTTTCTCCGCCAATACTATCAACTTTTTGTAATTGTAAGCTTTAATATCATTACATAGTAAATAATTTAAAGATGTAATAGTCGTGCAATATTCTAATTAGTGAAAAATTGACTTATATGGATAGGTAAAATTTGCACAAAAATAATTAGCATTGGAGGGAATATAAAATTTTGAAAATATTCTTACTAGGTCTGAAATTCACCATTTATAAATCACACTGCAAGAATCAATTATTCCATTTCTTAATTGATAAATAATGATAAGTTCATTTTCCTCAATGTATGTATGTCATATCTTTTTAATTCACAATCAATGCTAAAAATTTATAAAATTCATCTCTTGATTTATGGTTCTGATAATTTAAATCATAGAAGAAATTCCAAAAAAAATAAAAAACACAAAAGGTAATAATACCTTTTTTTTTTTAAATGTGGATATTTACCGTATTTATAACATTATTTGTAATTACACAAGTTTTGACCTAACTGATTTGAAGGCCGCTCTCCTATTTGGCCAAAATTACCATATTGGCCCTCTGTTCCTAGATCACCCACCTAGATGATTTGCATTTCCATCCCTCAACTATATCCTTTTTGCACTTACAATATAAATCCTCGCGGATTTATTTAATTCAACCCCTATAAATACACATACAACCCCCCATATATCTGCATATACACACATCAACGGCTCCCTGTAATTTTACGTATTTAATAAGCACTTTTTTTCCTCTGTTGCCCCATGGATTGAATTACTCTTCCGTGATCTTTCTCTCTCTACGCCGGGCGCTTTTTTCATCTCCCTCTAGGGTTTTGTGAAGAAGTTGAAGTCCGATTGATTTAGGTTTGATTGTAGGGTTTTAGTCTTGCCGAGAATTGGGGGAGGAGTTTGCTTGATTTTTTTAATTTTTTTTTGGCGGAGGGTTCCTATCGACAAGTTCGAAAGTCTTCAGGTGCGAATTGCGGCTCGCTTTTGTGATTTGACTGTCCTTTTGTTTCGAAGATTGAGTTAATTTTATTGTTCTCGAATGTGTTTACTTGTTTATTTTCTTTTCATTTGGTGTATGATTGGTATTAACTTTTGTGCTTATTGTAATTAGGATTTAGTTGATGGGTTAATTGTTTCCCTTTCCATTAACGTTTTTGCAATAAAAAAAAAAAAACAAGTTCTTGATGAATAGGCAATAGATTTTTACTGATTTTGGAGGTGAAGGCTTCTGTTCTTGTTTTCACTTGGAGAGAGCGAGAAACTAGTGAAGCTGCGGATATTTTGTATCCATTGTTGTGTGAGTTAATTATTTTCTCGTGTGCTTTATGGAAATTGCATTTCATTTTAATTAGAATATAAAGAGTTGGTATGTTCCTTAGTTATTGCATCTTTAACTTGTTTCTCTAGGTAATTTTTTAAAATTAAATAAACATAATATCTACTATTACTTGGAGTGGGTTGTGGAATATAACCGCTTGGAGCCCACCGGAAATTTTTGTTGTGTGATAATATATGCTAATATATAGTTCTAAATTATCATATGAGAAAGAGATCAGCACTGCCGTGGGAGAATCGATTCATTTGCATATCTAGTTGGCTATGAGTATTAGATGTATATTGTTATTTAGTATTGTTTCCGTATCGGCAATAAAATTCTATAATTATTTTTATTTCAGGAAAACAACAGTAATAATCTTCACCTGTGCATTTGGAAATGCTTCTGATTGGGCTCGAATAATTGCCAGCATGGACTTGAATGCCTCCCCGTACCCAGAAGAAGATGAAGTGTTTCCCGAATGGCATTCAGAAGAATATTTTGCGCCAGAAGAAAAAGTACAATACGATGAACATTTGGATCACCGAGAAAGTGGTGCCCAGATTAGACGCCGGGTATCACTATGTCTTAATTTTGTGGCTCCAAATAGTTTCTAATTCTTTTTTATAAGGTTTTAGGGCGTATGCTAGGCCTTTTGAAGTTACTACCAGTAGGCATATTTTTATTGTAGTTCTACTTTTGAAGCCTGTTGTGGGAATATAATAATTGTAATAAATACATCCTGGACTAAATTCTAATTTACATTATCATTATTGAATTTCACACTCCAGTGAGCAGAGCAGTTACTTGGTTTCGATCCTGTTGCTTTAGGGCATGACAGTAGTTGCTTATAGTGAAATCACCTACTAGTCTACTACCTTCTTTTGTTAAATGCTATGGAAATCACACATTACATTATCTAAAGTGTGCTTGGCAAGTCTATGATGCATACACTTTCTTGGCCCTTGGAGTACCGTGCCTTCTTACTTATTTGGTAGCTGATAACTGTGACTGACATACTGGTCCACTTTTATGGAAGCAAATAAAAATAAGGAAAATGAAAGAGTAGAATCTTCAGAAACGTACTTCTGAATGCAATGTTTTTGGTATAAAAGTGGACAAATGATATTTCTTCAGTTTAAGGTTGAATTCAGTATCTTCTCTGATTGTGTTCTTTTCCATCAGGAGCGTGAGGAAAGGACACAACGAATCCGTAAAACTCATCCTGATGATAAACCATCTTACGGGTATCGGCCTACTCAGCATGATGATGGCTATCAAGTAAAAAGACAGAGACCTAATAATAGACTTCCTCCAGGTAAAGTAATGGTCTTTTATGTGGGTTTCTTGTGTAATCCAGTCATCAATATTATATTTTAAGGGAGCAAAAGAAGAAGGAAATTGAGAAGGTTAAATTATGTTGTGATTTCGAGTCTCTCCAACCTTGTGACAAATTATCTGGGTGCGGGTTTTTCTTGTGCAGTTTGATGTCCATACTGTCTTGCACATAAAAGTATATTGGGGTCTACTCCTTGGAACACTACTTCAATAAATTTGACCAATAATCCCCGCCATACCTTGTTATTGATATTTTCTAATTTTATTTTTCGGATGACAGGTTGGATAGACTGCCCTCCAATTGGACAAGATATTGGATATTTGGTCCCTTCAAAAGTTCCTTTAGGTGAATCTTTCAATGACTGTATCATCCCTGGTAAAAGATACTCATTTAGGCAGGTGATCCATCACCAGAGGGTTTTAGGAAGAACAGTGAGCAACTTTATTGCTACCTTTTGTTATCTTCATTGAAATTGTTAAGGTTATACACATAGTAGTTAGCTCATCATTGTTTAAGAATAATTCAACTGGTCAAACGTGGGAGCAGCATACAGAAAAGTACCTTATCCATGCCGACTTTAAATTGGTTGCTAACTGTACCTAGATATTGCAATTAGTCTAAGGGCCTTTATAGCCAATTAATAGTACTCCCTCAGTGGCTCAGTCCCATATACTCAATTGGACATTTTCCATTTTGGTTCATCCCATCCCCTTCCATAAATGACAATAAAGCAACATTACTTTTTACAACTATATCCTTCCAAAATCTCAAAATTTACATCTCATGCCATTACTTTATACACGCTAAAAACCACTTTATCCTCTAATCTGCTTTAATAATAAAGTTGACAGGTCTACAATACCCTCAAACCGCTTTATCTCCTCAAATAATAATAAACAATTCTTACATTAAATATCGTGTAAACAGTAAATGTCCAATTGATTAATGGGACGGAGGGAGTACTATTTATAAGTGATGTATTTATTTATGCATTTATGATGAATCTCCATTACCATACATTAGTATAAATAATAGCACACCCATTTTTAGTTAAGGGGATGTACTGCTGCCAATTGGTTTTTTTAATTTTTTACTAAATATTTTCAGCTTGGTTTGGTGATTGATCTGACCAATTCAACCAGATACTATAATTTTAGTGAGTTGAGGAAAGAAGGTGGCATTAAGCATGTCAAGGTGCTGTATTTTTCGCTCTGCATCCCTGGATAATTATTCATTTTTCTGTTACTTCTCGACTTGTGATTCTTCTACTCCTTATCATTGCCTTATTCTTCAGATTGCTTGCAAGGGGCGTGATTCAGTGCCTGATAATGAGGCTGTAAATAAGTTTGTGTATGAGGTACCTATATCTTTGTGGAACAATTGGTTTACTGAATCCACTTAATTTATTTGTAACAAAAAAATTAACTGTTCACATTAGAACATAGATTACTGAATGGTAAGCTGTATTTATGTTTTATCAGGTCTTGCAGTTTTTTTGTTCGGCAGAAGCAACCGAAAAAATATGTTCTTGTTCATTGCACGCATGGGCATAATCGTACAGGATTTATGATTGTCCATTATCTCATGCGTACACAACCTATATCTGTCACACAGGTAAGTTGATTGTTTGTTCTCACTTTTTCGAAGTAGAATGATGGTATGTCTCTATCAATGTTTAGTTAGGGATGTAACCGAACCGAGACGAACCTTGGAGTGTTTGAGCTTGGTTTGTTATTGTCGAGCTCGAGCTTAATTATCGAATATTCACTAGCTTTTTCGATATTAAACGAGCTTTAATGATATCAGTCTTAAATTTGATTGTTCATCAAATAATTATGTAAATAAAATTATATATTTCCAAAAATAATATATAGATACTAATTTCATATATATTAAGTGTGAAAATTATATATTAAAATCAAACTAATTAAAATTTATACGAGGTAGCTGAGCTTATTGACGAACATGTTCATGAGCTAATGAATTGAATACCATTGAGTTTGAGTTTGTTTATGTTCACAAGCTTTATTATGAGTTGGAATGAATATTTTTCGAGCCAAGTCCCGAATAGTTTGCTAACGGCTAGTGTTTTCTCTAACAGGCAATCAAGACATTTTCTGATGCACGTCCCCCAGGGATTTACAAACCGGACTATATTGACGCCTTGTATGATTTCTATCATGAGAATAAGCCGGATATGGTCGTTTGCCCTCCGACTCCGGAGTGGAAACGATCTTCTGATCTTGATCTAAATGGTGATGCACTTCCCGATGATGATGATGATGATGAAGGATATTCTGCAGCTCCTTTAGATGTACGTATATTCTATTTTCTGAAAGTCTAATTCCTTTGAAGTTGCCACTTTGAAAAAAAGCTTGCACTTTAAGATTCTTTGCCTGAAATGATCATCAACGCTTCCCCCCCCCCCCCCCCCCGGGTCTTTAAGCAGTATTCGAGTTCGGTAACTTTTAGGCCTTCTTTGCTAATGGATTTGAGGAGATTTCATACCCTGTAAGGTTAATTTGAAATAAAGTAAAACTTGTATTTGAATTTTGTATATGTTTGGGAGTATGGATTTTGTAGGATTTAATAGGGTAGTATTTTAAAAAGTATGTGTTAGACGATTGATTGTACATTGGGAATTGTGTGTAAAGTATGAGAGGTAGTATGTAAAGTAAAAAATGAGGAGATAGAACGCTCAATTGGGTAGATAATGTTATAATAATAATTAAAAAGTCACTGATAGATGATTGCAGTGTGTTGGAAATTGTGTCTGCAAAAGTAAGATAAGTGCATTATAGAGTAGGATTTTAGAGGATTTGAAATCCTACTAAACAAACAACGCCTTAGGGCTATTGCCCAGTTTTGGTATAAATGACCCTATGATTGTATCTTGTATCCCATGAAATTAGTATATCTCCTGTGTCCGGGTTTGGTAGTGGCCCCATCTAGTAATTCTTGACAAACTGGATCAACAAATATGTGTTATTTATTTTTCGTTCCTATTATTCTCTCGATAATTGCACCTTAATTCCTAACATATAAACCTGGGAATGTTCAGGAGAGTCATGCGACACAATCAGTCTTGACAAATGACGATATTCTGGGAGATAAAATCCCCAGTGACCAAGAAATAGCAATGCGGCAGTTTTGCTATCAAACCTTGAAGTTGCCTGTAGGAGGGGTAAGAATTTTAATCTTGTTTCAGCATTCAAGTGGTGGTTTGGTCCAGTTTATCTGAATTCTTCTTTTGATATTATATGCTCTTGTTTCTGCTATGAATGCTTATTGCTTAAGATATGCATGCTATTTCTTATTAAAAAATTAAAAAGAATATGCATGGCATTTGTTAAATATGTTTAATTTATAGGTCTGCGGCATCTGGTTCGAATAACTCATGCAAAGTGTAATTGTTGATCTACAGGGTAGAGGACCTCAACAATTTCCTGGCTCGCATCCAGTTTCTCTCAACAGGTCTTAGTCAACCCTCTTTCTAATGGGCACTTTGTGTATTTAGGCTGTACATAATTGTTTGGTTCTGAAATGGCATGTGCATCATATGTCTTGTGATCTCTTTATTTGATTTCATGAATATAGTTTAAAGATGACGATTGAGCAAATTTTAACTGAAATAGATTAGTCTTCACTTACCTTTTTGAGGGAGTAAGGGTTATCCACAAATCTATACATGTAGCATGGTTTCTAGATCTAGTTGACTCTGTATTTTTATGAGCAAATTTTATGGGATTTTTTTAAATTGTTTTTTTTTATATGTACATGAACACTGATGAAGTAAAGGGAATGACACTCAAAATAAACTGATAATATTAATCGAACGTGAAGTGCAACCACCAAGCTTATTGACATTTCCCAAAATCTTATTACCCCTCTGGATAGCCTAGGTCCTAACGATCTAAACAACACAATATAAATGAGACTCAAAAGCTAACTCTAACTTAGCCCACAAGCAATAAATCCCATGGGATGTTTATTAAAGACTTGAATTTAAAATGCCTTAACAGTAATAATATTTATAGTAAGACTTAAATGCATTGTATCAGACACTGTTGGGGATCTTTCTAGATTTAGCATCTGCATAAGTGGGAGTAAATTAGTTTTCAAGGTTAGAATCAACCTGGGGAGAATTGAGCATACTGGGGTTTATCGATGAACCTGCCCATAAACCATGGTGAAGTTCTTGAGCAATTTTAACACCTCAATTTGGACATTGAGGTTTGACTGAATCAACCTTAAATTTGTCTTTTTGGTTTTCTGAAGGTCGTTATCTATCTTCTACGAGTGTAATTGTAAATTCTATTAATAGCTAAGGGTTAATGGTCAATTTGCCCATCCAGCAACGATACTATTATGCGACATGGAAAGCTGATGGGACAAGATATATGATGCTTATCACCATGGATGGCTGTTACTTGATAGATAGGCATTTTAGTTTTCGCAGAGTGCAGATGAGATTTCCTTGCCGGCATTTTAATGAAGTATGTATTCTATTATATCTATTTAGAATATGTGGATATCTGTTTTTCTTTTCTGCCTTATTTTTTAGCTGTGAAATTTTATCTGCAGAAGGCAGTAACAGAGAGGACGTTCCATCATTTTACTTTACTTGATGGGGAGATGGTACTCGATAGCTTGCCTGGTTCACAGAAGAAAGAAAGAAGATATCTTGTCTATGATATGATGGCCATTAATCAGGTGTCCATTGTAGAGGTAATATATGAAAATTGGCTCGAGTGATGAAATTATTTGTACTTCCTAAATATCTCTAAAATGGGTGAATTTTTTTAATATATTGGTTATGCCATAACTGACTTAGGCCACTCTGCCAATATTTAATTTGGTAACTTATTTAGAAAAATTAATAACCTATATACTTGATACTTGTGATTAATAAATTACTCTGAAAAGTTTTCACTTGTGTACCTTCCTGCCTGCTTGAATTACCTTGGATGCAAGACAGGTAGCAATGAAGCACTTGGATGTAAAATATGTTTTACTGGTTACAAAGAAACGGTGTTTCCTTTTTTAAACGGTGTTACAAAGGAATTAACTTTATTTAGGATCTAGTGGCTGTGGATTGTTGTGAAACATTTATCATCTCTTGCATATGAAGTTCTTTATGCAATATGGAAACTCATAAAGGGACATACAATTGATTTTATGTAATTTTAAACTCAAGCGTTTGATTTTGTCATTTAAACAATGTCTTATCCCTTTTAATAGCGTCATTTTTGTCTTGTTCCATTAGTTCAACATTCAGGACATAGAAATTATGGATCCTGGGTTAATCTTTTTCACAATTGTTTGTCTTGTTCTTTTTTTCGTTGTTTTCAATGAGTCAATACCTATCTAAACTAAACTACTTGCATGCAGCGTCCATTTTATGAACGTTGGAAAATGCTTGAGAAGGAAGTGATTGAACCTCGGAATTACGAAAGGCAGCGTATATCCAAGAGCTCAAATCCTTATTATAGATATGAATTGGAATCGTTCAGGGTTTGCAATCATCTCACCTGTGTCTATCAATCCACTTATGGTTATTTTCTGAGTTCTTATTATGCTACCTAAACCTGATAGGTAAGGAGAAAAGACTTTTGGCTGCTTTCTACTGTGAAGAAACTGTTAAAAGGATTTATTCCGAAGCTTTCACATGAAGCTGATGGTCTTATTTTTCAGGTGCTTGTGAAAATTAAAACCTATACCTAACATCGATTATCTTTTTTCTTGGATTACGATGTTCCAGTATCAATTTTGTTCGAATTCAACAATGTTTGTCTATTGCTGCTAAATACTGAAGAAAAATACATTTTTCATTGATGTTTGGGTTGAATATAGTTAGGGAATTAATATGAATGATTGATGGCACACCTTTCTACAAGTACGAGTTTTTAGATGAGATTGAATTTTTTTTTATGGTATCAGAGTCCACATACTGGGTTCAAATTCCATAGAAAGCAACTCTCCACCATAGTTTCAGAGGGTAGAGTCGAAAATCTAGCCCACGAGAGTGTTGGAGAATTAATAAAGATTTATTGATTTCCCACCTCTCTACAAGTTCGAGGTTTTAGATGAGATGAAATTCGTTCAAATATAATATAATTGATGGATATTTAAGACTCATGACCGAGTCTTGATTTGTATGACTGGCTATGCTTCTGCTGGACAGCCATGCAAAAGATTTTAGGGGTGATTCGTACCTAGAATTATGTGGGATGGGTTTAATGGTGGTGTGGTATATTCTTGTTAACATCTATTGTAATAAATATTTGTTGCCCTTCAATGCCAGGGTTGGGACGATCCATATGTTCCTCGAACACATGAGGGCCTTTTGAAGTGGAAATACTCCTCGATGAATTCAGTGGATTTTCTCTTTGAGGTTGCTCTGCCACTATTGGGAACTTTATCTTTGTTCTCCATTTCTAAAGCAAAATTCATTTGCACCCATAATAATATTTTTTGGGGTTGTGTGTTTCTTGCTCAATGCTAACAGGTGGTTGACAATCGCCAGTTACTTTATCTGTTCGAACGAGGGAAGAAAAAATTGATGGATTATAGGGTTATCTTCCCCGGTTAGTAGTTCATTTTTTATTCTCTAGCTATTCTTTAGTTGCATAGCTTATTTTCTAGCTTTTTTTTTAGTTGCATAGCCTTATTATTCATCTTACTTACAAGATCTTATTTTAATAAACTCCTTTACATTTTCCATGCTTCGTTTGCCACTACTGACATCCTATTTTCCGAACACTTACAACAACTCATTTTTAATGTAATTTATAACATCTATATCATATTTTTTATAAGATATAGGAGCTTATGGGATCTTTTAAATAGGCTTAACAAACATTTTCTCTCACCTTCTTAGATGAAATGTTGGTTCTCTGAATGATATGAGAAATCATTTCATGAGACATGTTTATATCCAGAATGCATCATTAAATTTTTATATTTTTCCTAGACACAAATTTCACCTGTTGAATGGAGTTTCTCTAAGAAAATATGAACTTAGAGTGAGTACTCGTAATTTTAAAATGTAATTATGGCATTATATTTTATCATACCTCAAGAGTAGTCCTTGTAATTTACTCTATTCGTTATCATGAGAATCGCTGCTCAGTGCTCACATTAGTTGTTTCCTTCTTTTATGATATTCAGACGGTTTTGATGAATCGTCATACTCTGGTAAGATTATCGAGTGTACTTGGAACTCAGAGGAAAATTCATGGGTGTTTATGAGGGAGAGGGTAGACAAAGGGACCCCTAATGAATTTAACACCTACAGGAAGGTAATGTTATCATCATATCCTGTGCTTTTTCCTAAATTTACTCGAAATTTCTATTTTCAGTATCAAATATGTTCCAAAATTGAAAACAGGTTATGAGAAGTATAAATGACAATATCACGGAGGAAGTATTGTTAAATGACATCAATGAGATCATCCGTCTCCCAATGTATGCTGATAGAATACAGAACGAGAGCAAAGCCCTGTTACGCTGTAGGTGAAAATTTGATTAATAAACGATGGTACAAATGGAAAATCAGTAAGGTGGCGTCTTGTTTGATTTCTTTCATTAATATTGCTTTTAGTGGTCTAGATTGTATTTGTAGGACTAGTTGATAGGATAATGCCCTTGTATATTATTGTTCTCAGCTGGAGTTGGTTTTTCTGCTCTATAAAAAATAGCTGGTGGTAAATTTGTCCAAACATGTAGTTTTTTTGGGATAACGATTTATATTTTAATCAATTTGGTTATAGACGAGTTTCGTTCTGTGTGTCATTTTTCGACGCAAGGGCAGATATGTGGATATGTTGCAATGATGTTTCTTCGACTGCTGAGACTTGTTAATTTGATGCATTTAGCGGAATAATTTATATGATTTTTGGTTTGATTTGTTTATCATCATAGTTGGTATGTATATCTTGAATGTTGTAGATATGATTTAAATTTCAGTTTGAGTCGATGATTATAATTCTATGGGAAATAGTTCTATATATTCTTAGGGCTTTTGTCTGGAAAACTTGGATATATTTACTTTGCCAAGCCTTGATGATTTGTTCTTTTCACGACCGTTTGATAACCTGTTTATATTGTTTGATAACCTTTTCACAAATAAAACCCAATTGATTTTAAAACCAAGGATTTGATATGAAATTATTTACGTCCGCCCAGATCGTGGTGGATTTTAAGCTAGAGTAATCTCTTAAAATATTTGTGTCTTTTATTTTCATCTAAAATTTTCGTTTGTCTAATTTAATTTTTTGGATAGAATTTCAAATCTCATAAATTCAACTTTATAATACATTTATTCATCTCCCTGGAAAGAATATATAATAATGACACTACAAAAACTTGTATGAGTGGTCTTCCAGGGACATTGATCCTCAGCAATAGCTATACAGACGGTGCAGGGAACTATACGCTGCAGTTCACTGCAGAGCCGTCAGCTATTCTTGGTCTTGCCAAAGGAGGTCTAAATAGGGACAAAGTATTATTTCATACACGGATTTATTTCGTGTGACGCTTCTTTAATTACATAATCACTTCTATACTTTCTCTATTTAGTTTTTTCAATTTCACATTACTTTTTTTTTATCTTACTATCATCTAATTTTTAAAAAATGCTGGCAAATCCCAAAACAAACAAGTCTTATACTCATCTCCATCTTGGGTCCAAAATACTAGGATATTGATTTTCCTCATCAAATTGGAGTGAAATTATCATCCCTATCTACTGCAATTGACAAAATAATACACCATGGAAAGGCCATATGAGAAGATGACCCAAAGTATCATATACAAAACGTATAAAACCACATTGCAAATGAAAATTCCCATATTCTTACAATTATGTTTTCCAAAAACAGCTAAGTTATAATATCAAGAAAACTGAAAAACAAAAAAAGTGAGATTAATATGCTTGCAGTATAGGCCTTTTACCAAGTCTCTTGATTTCTCTATCCATTTGACCAGTAATCGTCAATCCAAACATCTTGAAATCACACATCAGAGACCAAATTGGGTTGCAGGCGAATTTCCTTCAATAAAGAAATTACTATACCAAACCAATCCATACCCCAACAAAGGCACAAAAATCAAGAACCACCAATTGAAGAACAGTGCATATACCAAACAAATAATACTGCAAACTGTCCCTGAAAATGCCAACGCATTGTAGCTGGTTTTGAGTGCTGGTATCAGTTCGCCAAGTAACGGTCGGCTCGTGCACGTCTCGTGCATCCTTCACGCGTACGGCACGTGTTTTGGTCAGCAGAATAAGTCATTGGGGCCCATTTAGTTGTGGGCCTTATTGTAATGTGTTTGGGCCGGTATTATATATAGCGGATCCCCAGTTCTTATAAATCACTTTTTGATGAAATAAAAATATATCTTTTCTGACCCAATCCTCTCTATTCTTCCGCAATAACCGTTTTACGGGATTCTTCGATCTTCAAACATTCAACGTGAATGTTTTGAATGTTTCAGGCGGGCTTGCTTTTTTGGTTTTGTGAAGAAGTTGAAGTCCGGTTGATTTAGGTTTGATTGTAGGGTTTTAGTAATTGGGGAAGGAGTTTGGTTGAATTTTTTTTTTTTTTTTTGTTGCCAGAGGGTTCTTATCGACAAGTTCGAAAGTCTTCAGGTGCGAATTGCGGCTCGCTTTTGTGATTTGATTGTCCTTTTGTTTCGTAGATTGAGTTAATTTTATTGTTCTCGAATGTGTTTACTTGTTTATTTTCCTTTCATTTGGTGTATGATTGGTGTTAACTTTTGTGCTTATTGTAATTAGGATTTAGTTGATGTGTTAATTGTTTCCCTTTCCATTAACGTTTTTGCAATTAAAAAAATGCAAATTCTTGATGAATAAGCAATAGATTTTTACTGATTTTGGAGGTGAAGGCTTATGTTCTTGTTTTCGCTTGGAGAGAGCGAGAAACTAGTGAGGTTTTTTTAAATTGTTACTTGTTGAGGTTGAATTAATTGAAAACTAGATGCTGTAGTGAGTTTTGTGTTATCGATTGAATGTAGTTGATGGCGTTGTATCTTCTCTTATTTATAAGCACAAAGCTGAATGAACTAAATTAAATGTGGATTACATTTAACACACCACTGTTGGAAGTTGTAGGTGGTACACCTTGCCATTCAATATGCTTAGCTTTATACAGTTTGTTAATTCACCCTTTTTATAGTTGATCTTATAACACTTCACTTCAATGATGTTGCGGAGATTTTGTATCCATTGTTGTGCGAGTTAATTCTTTTCTCGTGTGCTTTATGTAAATTGCATTTCACTTTAATTAGAATATAAAGAGTTGGTATATTCCTTAGATATTGCATCTTTAACTTTTTTCTCTAGGTATTTTTTTGAAATTAAATAAACATAAAATCGGCTATTGCTTGTAGTGGGTTTGTGAAATATAATCTTTTGGAGATCGCTGGAAATATTTGTTGTGTGATAATATATGCTAATATATAGTTGTTCTAAATTATAATACGAGAAAGAGATCAGCACTGCCGTGGGAGAATTAAAGTTGGCTATGACTATTATATGTATATTTTATTTAGTATTGCTTCCGCATAGGCAATAAAATTCTATAATTACTTTTATGTCAGGAGAACAGCAGTAATAATCTTCACCTGTGCATTTGGAAATGCTTCTGATTGGACTCGAATAATTGCCAGCATGGACTTGAATGCCTCCCCTGAACCAGAAGAATATTTTGTGCCAGAAGAAAAAGTACAATACAATGAACATTTGGATCACCGAGAAAGTGGTGCTCAGATTAGACGACGGGTATTACTATGTCTTAATTTTGTGGGTCCAAATAGTTTCTAGTTCTTTTTTTACAAGGTTTTAGCGTGTACGCTAGGCCTTTTGAACTTACTACCAGTAGGCATATTTTTATTGTAGTTCTACTTTTGAAGCCTGTGGTGGGAATATAATAATTGTAATATATAAATCCTGGACTAAATTCTAGTTTACGCTATCATTATTGAATTTCACAATCCAGTGAGCAGAGCAGTTACTTGATTTCGATCCTGTTGCTTTAGGGCTTAACAGTAGTTGCTTATAGTGAAATCACCTTCTACCTTCTTTTGTTAAATGCGTATGAAAATCACACATTACATTATCTAAAGTGTGCTTGACAAGTCTATGATGCATACACTTTCTTGGCCCTTGGAGTACCGTGCCTTCTTTACTTATTTGGTAGCTGATAACTGTGACTGATCTACTGGTCCACTTTTATGGTACGTGTCCTTCTTAATGAAGCAAATAAAAATAAGGAAAATGAAAGGGTAGAATCTTCAGAAGCGTATCTTCTGAATGCAATGTTTTTGATAAACCATCTTACTGTATAAAATGGAAAAATAAAATGAGATTTCTTCAGTTTAATTATGTTGAATTCAGTATCTTCTCTGATTGTGTTCTGTCTTGCACTGTGGAGAATCTGTTGAAGAAATTTATTCAGGTGCTTTTGAAAATTAAAACCATCCCTGGTATACCTAACATCGATCATCCTTTTCTTGGATTATCGATATTCCTGGTCAAACATGGGAGCATCAACTTTGTTAACTGTAATTCAACAATGTTTGTCTATTGCTGCTAAATACTGGAGAAAAAACTACATTTTTCATGGATGTTTGGGTTGAATATTGTTTATGATGAATTAATATAAATGAATTGATGTCATGTACATTTTTTACCAAATATTTTCAGCTTGGTTTGGTGATTGATCTGACCTATAATTTTAGTGAGTTGAGGAAAGAAGGTGGCATTCTATCAATTTTCTGTTACTTCTCGACGATTCTTTTAGATGAGGTTTTTAATTTTTTTTTGTGGTAATTTATTTGTAACAAAAAAAAATTAACTGTTAACCATAGATTATCCTTGTAAGCTGTATTTATGTTTTATCAGGTCTTGCAGTTTCTTGATCGGCAGAAGCAACCAAAAAATATGTTCCTCAAATTCCATTTAGAAAGCAACTCTCCACCATATTTTTTGTTTTCAGAGGGTAGAGTCTCTATTAATGTTTAGTTAGGGATATAACCCGAATCTAGCCCACGAGAGTAATGGAGAACTAATAAAAAGTTTAATTGATTTTCATCAAATAATTATAAAAATAAAATTATATATTTCAATAATCTATATATAATATATTTAATATTTAATTATATTTAATTAGATGAGAAATTTTATTTTTCTCATATATATTAAGTGTTTCAAATATAATATAATTGATGGATCTTTAAGACTAATGACCGAGTCTTGATTTGTTTTTTTGACTGGCTATGCTTCAACTGGATAGTCATACAAAAGATGAGTTGAAATTTATTATTTGAGTTGGAAATTATAATATTTTGAATAATTAGTGACCCAACTAATACCATTGGATTTGATGTCCCCAGGGATTTACAAACCGATTATATTGATGCTTTGTAGATTTCTACCATGTGAATAAGCCGGAGTGGAAACGATCTTCTGTTGTTGATCTAAATGGTGATGCACTTCCCGATTTGAAGTTGCCAAAAATTTTAAGCCTTCTTTGCTAATGGATTTGAGGAGATTTCATACCCTGTGTATTTGAATTTTGTATATATTTGAGAGTATGAATTTTGTAGGATTTAATAGGGCAGGATTTTTTTTTAAAAATATGTGATAGATTTATTGATTGTACATTGGGTATTGTGTGTAAAAATGAGAGATAGTATGTAAAGTAAAAAATGAGGAGATAGAGCGCTGAATCTTACTTATATCTAATTAGTCTTCCTACGGCCTATGTGGCATTTTTTATTTTCATCTATTTCACTTAATCTCTATTTTAACCATTTCATATTTTAGAAATGTGTGGGATGGGTTTAATGGTGGTGTGGTATATTCTTGTTAACATCTATTGTAATAGTTATTTGTTGCCTTTTAATGCCAGGGTTGGGACGATCCTTATGTTCCTCGAACACATGAGGGCCTTTTGCAGTGGAAATACTCCTCGATGAATTCAGTGGATTTTCTCTTTGAGGTTGCTGCCACTCATTTTTTGATTTATTTATTATTATTAAATTTTTTTTTTATTAGAAATTTTTTATCTTTCTTTTCTCCTTTTTATTTTCTAAAGCAAAATTCATTGGCTCCCAGTTTTTCTGTTTATATATATATATATATATATAATGATATTTTTCGTGGCTTGCTCAATGCTAACAGGTGGTTGACAATCGCCAGTTACTTTATCTGTTCGAGCGAGGGAAGAAAAAATTGATGGATTATAGGGTTATCTTCCCAGGTTAGTAGTTCGTTTTTTATTCTCTAGCTATTCTTTAGTTACATAGCTTATTTTCTAGCTTTATTTAAGTTGCATAGTCTTTTTATTCATCTTACTTGCAAGATCTTATTTTAATAAACTCCTTTACATTTGACATCCTAATTTCCGAACACTTCCAACAACTCATTTTTAATGTAATTTATAACATCTATATAATATTTTTTTATAAGATATAGGAGCTTTAAATATGCTTAACAAACACTTTCTCTCACCTTCTTAGATGAAATGTTGGTTCTCTGATTGATATAAGAAATCATTTCATGAAACATGCTTATATCCAGAATGCGTCATTAAATTTTTATATATTTCCTAGACACAAATTGCACCTGTTGAGTGAAGTTTCTCTTAAGAAAAAATGAACAAAGAGGGAGTACTCATAATTTTAAAATGTAATTATGTTATTATCTTTTAACATACCTCAAGAGTAGTCCTTGTAATTTGCTCTATTCGTTATCGTGAGAATCGCTGGTCAGTGCTCACTGATAGTTGTGATATGCAGACAGTTTTGATGAATCGACATACTCTGGTAAGATTATCGAGTGTTCTTGGAACTCAGAGGAAAACGCATGGGTGTTTATGAGGGAGAGGGTACACAAAGGGACCCCTAAAGGAAGGTAATGTTAATCATCATTTCCTGTATTTTTTTCCTAAATTTACTTGAAATTTCTATTATCAGTATCAAATATGTTCCGAAATTGAAAACAGGTTATGAGAAGTATAAATGACAATATCACGGAGGAAGTATTGTTAAATGACACCAATGAGATCATCCGTCTCCCAATGTATTCTGATAGAATACAGAACGAGAGCAAAGCCCTGTTACGCCGTAGGTGAAAGTTTGATTAATAATTGAAACGAACATACAAATGGAATATCAGCAAGGTGGCGTCTCCTTTGATTTCTTTTATTAATATTGCTCAGATTGTAGGAATAGTTGATATCATAATGTCCTTGTATATTATTGTTTTTAGCTGGAGTTGGTTTTTCTGCCCTATAAAAAATAGCTGGTGGTAAATTTGTCCAAAACTGTAGAGTTTTGGGATAACGATTTTTGTCCAAAATAGGTCTATATATTTAAATGTACTGGATATGATTTAGATTTAGGATATATTGAAAGTCACGACTTTTCTGGGTTTTTGCATTTCTAGTTTGTTTCTGCTCAAGGAATTACTTTATTTAGTAGAGTGTAGAATCTATGAAGAAAACTTGGATATATGATTTATACCTAGAAATGTGTGGGATGGGTTTTTAATGGTGGTGTGGTATATTCTTGTTAACATCTATTGTAATAGTTATTTTATTGCCTACCAAGCCTTGATGATTTGTTTTTTTCACGTCTTGTACCGTTTGATATTGAACAAAAGAAGTAAGATTTCACATATATAAAATCCAAGGATTTGATAGGAAATGATTCACTTCCACACAGATTGTGGTGGATTTAAGCTAGCGTAATATCTTAACACAGCTGTGATTTTTTTTTTTCATAAATCTGAATTTTCCGTTTATCAAAATGAATTTTAGTAGGACTTCATTTTCATATCTCACAAAATTCAACTTTATAATACATTTATGATTTATCTATCTCCCTCTTAAAAGTATATAATATTTTTTTTCAAAAATTTCTATTATCAGTATCAAATATGTTCAAATTGAAAACAGGTTATGAGAAGTATAAAATGACAATTCACGGAGGAAGTATTGTTAAATATAAATGAGATTAACACAAATGTATTCTGATAGAATACAATACCCTGTTCTTTTTGAGGTGAAAGTTTGATTAACAATTGAAACGAACAAAGGTGGCGTCTCCTTTGATTTCTTTTATTATTGCTCAGATTGTATTAATATGATATTAAAAAGTCCAATTTAGCTGGAGTTGATTTTTCTGCCCTATAAAAAATAGCTGGTGGTAAATTTGTCCAAAACTGTAGAGTTTTGGGATAACGATTTTTGGAATATCCAAAATAGGTCTATATATTTAAATGTACTGGATATGATTTAGATTTAGGATATGTTGAAAGTCACGACCGCGATTTGTTTTTTTCACGTCTTGAACCGTTTGATATTGAACAAAAAAGTAAGATTTCACGCAAGGATTTGATAGGAAATGATTCACTTCCACACAGATTGTCTAGCGTAATATCTTAACACAGTTGTAATAATTACACTAAAAAAACTTGTACGAGTGATCCTGTATAGATACACGAATGTGTCTTACATAAAACTCCTTTAATTACATCATCACTTTCAAAGTTTCTCTTTTCTTTTCAATTTCACATTACTTTTTCCTCATACTATCATCTACTTTTTCTAAAATCCTACCCTATCAAAACCTGTCCAACCTTCAGAACATATGTAAAATCAATTTTTTTTTACTAAGCATGAATTTCAAATGCTAGCAAATCCCAAAACAAACAGAGCCTTATCTCAATTTTGGGTCAATTTTTTTTACATAAAATCCTCCTCATGAGTAGGATTACTAGATGTTGATTTTCCTCAACGAATTCAAGTGAAATCATCATATAAGAAGATGACCCAAAGTATCATATACAAAATGTATAAAACCACATTGCAAATGAAAACTCCCATACTCTTGCAATTATGTTTTCCAAAAACAGCTAAATAATGATAACAAAAAAACTCAAAAAAAAAGAAAAGAGATTAATATGCTTGCAATATAGGCCTTTTACCAAGTCTCTTGATTTCTCTATCCATTTGACCAGTAATCATCAATCCAAACATCTTGAAATCACACATCAGAGACCAAATTGGGTGCCCAAAAGTTGCAGGCAAATTTCCTTCAATAAAGAAATGACTATACCAAGCCAATCCATACCCCAACAAAGGCACAAAAATCAAGAACCACCAATTGAAGAACAATGCATATACCAAACAAATAATACTGCAAACTGTCCCTGCAAAATGCCAACGCCTTGTAGCTGGTTTTGAGTGCTGGTTCATGTAAAATGGCCAGAACTCTTCCATGTTCCTGAAATTCATATCTTTAAAAGAAATCTGAAGTGACCCCAGATCAGAATCTTTGATGAAAATTTGGGGGTTTGATTGAAAATTCACTAGAAGTTCATATTTTGAAGACTTTCAACTAAAAAAAAAAAGGGTTCTTGTATTTCATATATTTGAAGCGATTTGAAGTGAGACCAGATCAGAATTTCAATAAAAAGGTGAGTTCTTTATGGAACAAAAGACGAATTTACCTGAAGTTCATATCTTTGAAGCAATTTGAAGTGATCCCAGATCAGAATTTTCTAGTAAATTTTGGATTTTTGAATTCAAGAGAAATCAATTTAAAGAATAAACGAGCGGAGTCAAGAAAATCTTTGATTCTAAAGAAAATCCTCAATTGGGAATAGAATCAAGAACCCTGATTGCATGAGAAACTCAATCTTGCAAAATTGAACTCCAAAGAAAGGTATGGAAAGTCAGCAAGAATCTGTTTTGAGTTTACTTTAGATTTGCTGAAAAATGAAAACCAGCGTGGCTGAATTAATGAAAGGAATAAATGCGAGAGTTGCGTAATAAAGGAATACCAGAAAATATGGGGCTCTCATTTGAAAAGACAGAGAGAAGGAGATGAGCTTGACGAGAAAAAATCAAATATGGGACCCATTCATCAAACCATTGTAATTTTGTCCAATTATAGCTTTGTGATAAATTATTTATTTGATTTTCTGGCCTAGTTGAGTTATTATTTATCAGCAGCAAATGTGGATAAGATAATTAATTGATTCAGAATTTAAACAAAAATGCAAAATGATATGAAGAAGTCCAGCTTTGAATCAATACGAGTACTTGCAAAATTTCACTTAAATATTTTATTTTATTTATAATTATGCTATACATAGTAAAGTAAGAGTACAATAACAAAATATATTTAAATTTATAAGTCTCGAGTCGACTATAAACTTGAGGTCGATCTCGATAAAATTTAAATTGAGCCTTACACTTTTTTAATTGATATTTCATCTTATCTTTAATTAATACATTTACTATGTTAATTAATAGAGTGTTTTCTAGTTATTTTAAAATAATTAATGACACCTTGAGTGATAAGTTCACTTACAAAGATAAAAAAATTATATGGACGTGAATTACTGATCCAAGATCCGTGAATTTCATTGACATGCTATTTAGAATTTAGTATCATCATTCATTGATTCATTTCATTTCCATGATAGTTAACAGGTAACAAGACAAATAAAAATGACACATATTTTCATAGAATTATAAACAACTTGTCTCAAAGATAGAACTACAAATATATGAGTATATAGTTGATGATGGATAAGAAGTAGTTGAAATCAGTTAAACTAGATTTTCAACGAGCAAGGAACTGTGGGGCCTTCAATAATGGAGTCCTCCATTTTTATATAGATTGGATCTTTTGCTGTATTTGGCTCTCCAATTTGATCCCATCTAAATATTATATCCTCTCATAATCAAGCTTATCCGACTGCAAATTTGCAACAACATTTAACGACACAAAGGATAATTGTACCTTATCAAAGTTGCAATAAACCAAAAGGCCAAATTTGGAGAATTAATTAATTACCTTGATAAGCATCTCTGTTGAATAAATGGTGCTTGGTAAAACCGATTAATCTGCTTTAATAAATAAAATCGAAAATATATGAAATAGATTTTTATATTAAAATGGTACATATATATATAGTATATTGAGAGATTTTTTTTTGTCTCATAACTTTTCTATAATTCGTTTTTTGTCCCAAAAAATTTAACTTTCCAATATTAGTCCCATAATTATCTCGATTGTTCAATTTTGGTCCTATTTTTGCCGAAAAACATTAAATTGTCTTTTTTTTTCTTATCACACACAAGTCACATGCCGGTTAAAATTGAGGTTTCCCGAACTCGTAGTTGACGTGGATGTTAAAAAATCATTTTTTCTGCACTTAGGAGAAATTTTCTTGTTCTTTCAAATTTTTTAGAAAAATGAACTTTTCTTTTAATAGATAGTGTCCACATCATATACGAGCTCGGAAACCTGCATTTTTAATCGATACGTGACTTGCGCATGACTGAAAATGATAAAATTTTCTAACCTTTAATAAAAATGGGACCAAAATTGGACAATCGAGATAATTAAAAAATAAAAATTGAATAATTAAATTTTTTGAAATAAAAAATAAATTACAGAAAAATTATGCAACCAAAAAACTTTTTTTTATCAGGATATTGACTTACAAGTGCATATTCGCCTGTCTCAAACACGCGCAAGTCCAACACCTAGCTAATACAAAATAATGTATTAGATCTTCTAGATGTCACTACTTCAAACTGACACTAAAATTTCTATGTTGTTTGATATTTTATCCCACTTTTCAGCAACTTTTAGTATGTATCGCGTATATTAAATAACATCTTCAATCATCTATTGTAGCTTAGTCTAATTGGATCCAATTATAATTGTAATATTGGTTTTGAATGATACTATCTCCGTCCCAAACTCGATTGTCACATTACTGTGTATTCAAGTTTTAAGAAAAAATAATAAAGTATTAGGTTAGAAAGTGTTGTTTATTAGTATTTTATGTGATAATGTGATAAAGTGATGTGTAGTTGAGGTTAAAAAGAGTTATTTATTAAAATTTTATGTAATAAAATGATAAAGTGAGTATTTTCATTTAAGAAAAGTGGTAATCAAGTATGAGACGCCCGAAAGGAAATATGTCAATCGAGTTTGGGACGGATGGAGTAGTATTTATTTATTTGATCTGATTAGTAAATTATGATATTTCTATAGATCAACTCAAAATCTTCTTAATAATATATTTATGGAAAAAAAAAATTATGGTATATTATTATGAGTGAATTTCACGTGCATTTAGGTGCACTGTGCATTTATAATGCATTTTAAAACCCTTCAACTTATTATATTGAAAGACTTAGCCATTATTCTTTCTTTCATGAAATCTGTATATATGCACAATTCAATACATTAGACGGTATTATAGGGATGTCAATTTGTCCCGGCCCCGCGGTGATCCGCCCGGACCCCGCCCCAATCGGGGCAGTTATTTTGAATATTTTCGGGTTTTGGTTCGGTTTCGGGAAAAATCGATAAAATTTAAATCGGGGACGGGGCGGGACGGTATTTATATACCTCGCCCCGAACCCGTCCCTATACATATTATATTAATATTTTTTATATTTATATATGTATATATTATTATATATATTTAAGTATTTGTTTGATTATTTACATTTTGTTCTTTTAAGTTAATTTATAAAAAATAATTTTATAACATAATTGGCTTTCCATTCTTTTTAGGAAGATAAAATAATTATGATAATAAAAAAATAAAAATTAAATATGTTAGTCGGTTTTCGGGTCGGGTTTGGGGATTTCCGAAAACTTTAGGGGCGGGGATGTGGACTAAAAAAAATTCCCCGTCGGGGTTCGGGTCAGTTTCGGGGACAAAAATTCCCCGTCGTGGCCGGGGGAGGCATAAACCGGCCCCGCCCCCCATTGCCACTCCTAGAAGGTAAAAAACAAAGCTCGTGTTAAAAATCATAGGTAATCCTTTCTCCCTGTTTTCCAACATTATCGTCAATCAACGTGTAACATAAATTTAAAGCAATAGAAATGAAGATGAAAAGTAATTAATCTAATGCATAGATGATACCTCTCCCCTGTCTTCGTATATGTAATCAAGGCCTTTGTAATAAGGTGGATGCCCAACTGATAAGTACTGAAATGTACAAAAAATATCAGAGCAAAATGAATCATATTAGTGCATAAGTGAACGAATTTAATACATTCTAATTAACTATACAGTCCGTTTAAGAATCAAACTAATAAAAGGGCGACTTACATTTACACTATTGAGATACATTTCTTTGTCGACTCTCACAATCTGCCCCTTTTTCACTAACAAAACAGAGGAAAACAGAGTATATATATGTAAACTAAGTAAATAGATAAAAACATATAATAAATTAGAGGCATTATTATTTAAACTAACTGGAATAGACAGGTTTGGTGGGTTTTGGGGGTGCTTTAGTAGTGGTTGAAGCTTCAGTCTTAGTTGTTGTAGTCTCATTTTCTGAAGACGAATTTAGAGCAGCTTTGATGAAGATGAGAGGCAATCGAGTAGGGGTTCTTTTGGTATTTGCTGAAAATAATTTAGAGAGAGAAGCATGATGATGAGAGAGAGGGGCTGAGAATGCCATTGCCATGGCTGTTTTGTGTAGATAAGTTTTGTTATCTTTATACACCAAAACCACATACCAGTTTTTGTACTTAGGGATGAAAACGGATTGGTGACTTTTAAAAACGATTTCTGTTATTTTTTAAATTCTGATGATGATAGTATGTGTGCTTCTTTTGGGTTTCCAATAGCGAGATTTTATATTTTATTTTTTAAAATTAATGTGTAAGAATGAATGATATTTTATTATTATATTATTAATATTGAATGGATTTTATGTTAAAAAAAAATTTGAGCGCTGTTAAATTAATGTATCAGAGTGAATAATATTGTATTATTGTTGAGATTGTAATAATTTGAGGATCATGTAATGAATAAAGTTTATAGGTATTGATAGGGTTGGTTTTTTAAAATTGATTTATAAACTTTCAAATTAAAATCGATTTAAATTTTTATAGTATATAATAAAACATGATACTACATTTAATTAAAAATGTAAAATCTCCCTTACATCTATTTCCCAATTTTCTTCATTCTACATGTCACTCTTTAAATTCCAATACTCAAAATCTTAATTTTCTCATTAATTTGTTTTTTTTATTTTATATTTCTATGATTAAAATCTCTTGTGAATTCCTAATTTTTTTCATTATTTTACACTTTTTAAATTTCTAATTAAAACTTTCAAATTTAATCTTATCTTAACTGCTTAAAAAAAAAACCATCGTCATTTTTTTTATGTATATCTTAACCGCCCGTTTTTATCTCCTCATCTTAACCATCTCCATTTCTACGGTTTTTTATTCTCAGTCTGTGTCTCTCATTTTTTTTACCTTTTTTTTCCTTTCTTCTTCCACCATTTATGCACTTTTTAATTCTCTCAATTTTTGCATATTTCTTATTCTTTTTATGTTTATTTTTTTCCTTTCTTCTTCCACCATCTATTTGACTGTCACCCCTTAAAAAAGAGCATATCACGTTGTCACCCCTTAAAAAGAGCATATCACAATACGGTATAAAATCGTGTAGTGTTTTTTTTAAGTTTTAATTTGATATTGTTTCATATATTTTTCGTTCACAATTTTTTCTTACTTCTTCCACCATCTATTTGGACTGCCGCCCTCTTAAAAATGAGCATATCACAATAAGGTATGAAATTGTGTAGTCTTTGTTTGTTTGTTTTTTTCTTAAGTTTTAATCTGATTTTGCGCCTTTGATATTGTTTCATATATTTTTCGTTTCACTGTTTTTTCTTAATTTATTTATTATTACCAAATAAAAATAATGGCGAAATATGTGAATCGTCTCTCTGTTTTTTTTTAATTTATTCATCATTACCAAATAAAAATAATGGCGAAATATGTGAATCGTCTCTCACAATTTTTTAATATACTTTTAGTAGATGTTTTTTTATGTATATATTTATTATCGATGTTTGCTCATTATCTTTTGTTACTAATTCATTATCTTTGATACACTTAACTTTATATTTTTTAAATTTTTATTTGATACTGATTCATACTAATTTTTTTGCAGGTTTAAAATAATACATAATCATCTTTTTTAAGTTTTGATTATTATTTATTAAATTTTTTATTTGTCAAATTCTGAACTTTATCTATACATGTTATGGAGAATTTAATCCGTAAGTATTCAAATTTTCTTATTAACGAAATCTTTGAATCTGCCCTATAAAAAAATATATCGTTATTTATTGTTAAGTAAATATTAAAAAAAAATATTCTTATAATTTTTAGATATATGCATATCTGTGTTGCACGGGTGCGGGGTGCAGATACGATACGATTCGAGTGCGGGGATTCGTAGATTTTCAAATTTTTATGATACGATACGGCCAGGATACACCAATTTTTTTAATTTAATTATATATATCACCTGTAATAATATTAAAAAATTTACAACAATTATATATAACACATGTAATAATATCAAGAGTATTTAAAACACAAGTACTAATATCAAGGAATTCATCCCATAAATAACAAAACAACAATTAAATCAAATATCATTAACCTATACAAGTCATAAATCATAATAAAAGATTAATAAATTTTAATATTTAATAAGTTTTAGAGTGTGTCCTTCAAATTATTAATAAGTTTTAATTTTTTACAAAAAAAAAAAAAACCCAAAATTTAATAAATTTTACAAAAAAATCCCGATACGTATCCGATATGCGTATCCTCTAACAGATATCTGCCATCCGATAATAAAAAAATATTGGGATTCGCCATTTAGGCGAATCGGATCTGCGAATCTCGGCGCGAATCCCAATTCAAATCGCACTCCCGCGCTAATTTGATCTCGATAATCGTTAATTTGTTAAGAATCCGTGCATTAGAGATGCATATTAATTCTTTTTATTTTTAAGTTTTTATAAAACCAAGTCAATTATGATAATGATTATCCCAACAATTTCTCAACAAAAAATTATTCCCTCAATGTCTCAATCTCGATTTAGTTTGTTTTTTATTTAAAAAAAAAGTCCTATCAATTTAAAAAATTCTTACGTTTGTTATTAAAGTTAAAAAAAACACCACTAACAAAATCAATAATAAATGGATAATTAAATGATTAAGGAATTTTTTCGGAAAAAAAAATGATTAAGGATTAAAATTTGGAATTGGAAAATTTGTTTGGTAATTTGACAATCTCGAGCTTATTGTAATGTATCACTAACATTACAAACTCATGATTTATATTATAAACATGTATGTTAAAAGATTTAGTGTTTTTTTTATGATATATAGATAAATGAAATAATAAAATTGTATATATGGGTAAACAATATCTATGGACAAAATCACCATTGTCGGATGATTTCGACATTTTTTAAAAATTCTCTTCGCAAAATATGATATCTCATTTCCCTTAATGTTGTGTTTGTTGTTTATGTGAAAAAAAATGTAAGAGGGGCATAGAAAAAACCCTTTCATTAAATTTGTCTCATACTTAATTTTTAAAAAACCATTAAAAAACAATAAAAATGTTATGTTTTCTTTAAATAATATTTAACATTATTGTTCAATTTTAATCCTGAAACATCTTAATGTTAGATTATATCTATTAGATATGGACTCAATTCTTAATACTTTACCGTGTAAATGTGTAATTATATTTGTTGTTGTGCAAATTATTTCAAACAATGTTGTAAGACGAAATAAATATTCGATAAACTAAAACGGATGTTCCACTATTTTATTTAATATTTTTGTAATATTAATAAGTCATGGGACTTGACCGCTATTAGTGAATTTTGTAGATGGATTTTTTCTGGAATGAGAGCTTTATTAATTTTACATTATGTGCATTTACTCATGTTGTGAGCACATCGCGCGAGGTGGACTACAACCCAATTCGCATCGGCCCATTATGGGTCGATAACCAGGCAAGACATTGGTGAAGATAGGATGCGACGGGATAATGGGAAAGCCCGGACGAGGCGCGAGCTCATCAACCTCGCAACTACCCGAGCTCCGCATATTAATTATGACAAGACGTGTGTCAGACAATAGGTATTGGCGATCACTCCTAAAGGGGGATTAAATCAGACAGAATCCAGCAAAGGACGAAGCAAATCGGCGTGTTAGAACAAAAAAGTGGCTAATCCCCAGTAAATCCGGGAATTACTTAGATCGAGGTACAAATCTGGGTCACGAGATCCTTTTTACATTGAGCGACCTCCCGCGACCTCCAGAGCAGATCACATCAGTCTTGTAACATTTAATGCTAATCAGGGCTACTTTCGACCCTATAGATTTGTATTCCGGGAGAGTGAGCACCACTCTCTCAACTGCTATAAATACAGGTCATTTATGACCAGAAAAATGAGAGAATTTATGATCCTACCCAACCTCTTGCAAAATTATTATTCGACGCTTATTCTCCAATCCAATCATACGACATAAATACAACCTATATAACTCATTTATTGTTTGTGTCACTAAGATCCGTAAGCCACATCACTATCCGTAATCAACATATTTTGGTGCACAACAACTCACTTACAAATGAAGACTACGAATTAAAATAGCATCAATACCATTATTTTATAAACACTTTTAATTTTATAAAGTATTCATAAAAAATAATAATATAATTTATCTTCAACCCAGCGTATTACACGGGTTTTATACTAGTAGAGTATGTATGCGAAAATATAAGGTGCGTGACGTCTACACTCCTGAAGTGTTATCTCAACCATCTATTTTATTACTGGAATTAATTTTGGTCTTTAATTAGATTTATAAGATAATTAGATTGGGGATTTTGGGTTTTGGGGAGATCTCCCTAGGGTTTTTACTAGCGTATCTTGGCTATTATAGCGTCTTAGGATCGCATTTTGGTGTATCTTTTCTCACAATTCTTTCTGTGAGTTGTTGCCTTTTTGTGAGATCTTGTTTTCGTTTTGGATGGAGCGTTTGATGGAGGATTTAAGTCTGTCTGGTGATGAGGATGATCTGGGAGTCCAGGCTGTGATTGTTAATCTATGTGTCGTTGAAATCCTAATCTGAAATCCTTCTACGCCTTATGATTCATTGTATCTTGTATCCCATGAAATTACTATGTCTCCCAGGGTCCGGGTAGGTTTGGTTGTGGTAATTCTTGACAAATTGGATCAACAAATATGTGTTATTCTTATTATTCTCTCGATAATTGCACCTTAATTCCTAACATTTAACCCTGGGAATGTTCAGGAGAGACAATCAGTCTTGACAAATGACGATATTCTGGGAGATAAAATCCCCAGTGACCAAGAAATAACAATGCGGCAGTTTTGCTATCAAACCTTGAAGTTGCCTGTAGGAGGGGTAATAATTTTAATCTTGTTTCAGCATTCAAGTGTCGGTTTGGTCCAGTTTATCCGAATTCTTCTTTTTATATTATATGCTCTTGTTTCTGCTATGAATGCAGCTTAAGATATGCATGCTATTTCTCATTTTAAAAAATTAAAAAGAATATGCGTGGTATTTGTTAAATATGTTTAATTTATAGGTCTGGTTCGACTAACTCATGCAAAGTGTAATTGTGTATCTACAGGGTAGAGGACCTCAGCAATTTCCTGGCTCACATCCAGTTTCTCTCAACAGGTCTTAGTCAACCCTCTTTCTAATTGGCATTTGTGTATTTAGGCTCTTCATATTTAATTGTTTGGTTCTCAAATGGCATGTGCATAATATGTCTTGTGATCTCTTTATTTGATTCCATGAATGTAGTTTAAAGATGACAATTGAGCAAATTTTAACTGAAATAGATTAATCTTCACTTACCTTTTTGAGGAAGTAAGGGTTATCCACAAATCTGTACCTGTAGCATGGTTTCTAGTTCTAGTTGAGTCTGTATTTTTATTATTAATTTTATGGGATTTTTTTAAATTTTTTTTTTTTTTTTAATACGTACATGAACCCTGATGAAGTAAAGGGAATGACACTCAAAATAAACTGATAATATTAATCGAACGTGAAGTGCAACCACCAAGCTTATTGACATTTCCCAAAATCTTATTACCCCTCTGGATAGCCTAGGTGCTAACGATCTAAACAACACAATATAAATGAGACTCAAAACCTAACTCTAACTTAGCCCACAAGCAATAAATCCCATGGGATGTTTATTAAAGACTTGAATTTAAAATGCCTTAACAGTAATAATATTTATAGTAAGACTTAAATGCATTGTATCAGACACTGTTGGGGATCTTTCAAGATTTAGCATCTGCATAAGTGGGAGTAAATTAGTTTTCAAGGTTAGAATCAACCTCGGGAGAATCGAGCATGCTGGGGTTTATCGATGAACCTGCCCATATACCATAGTGAATTTCTTGAGCAATTTTAACACCTCAATTTGGACATTGAGGTTTGACTGAATCAACCTTAAATTTGTCTTTTTGGTTTTCTGAAGGTAGTTATCTATCTTCTACGAGTGTAATTGTAAATTCTAATAATAGCTAAGGGTTAATGGTCGATTTGCCCATCCAGCGAAAACTTACAGCTGTTACTGCAACGATACTATTATGCGACATGGAAAGCTGATGGGACAAGATATATGATGCTTATCACCATGGATGGCTGTTACTTGATAGATAGGCATTTTAGTTTTCGCAGGGTGCAGATGAGATTTCCTTGCCGGTATTTTAATGAAGTATGTATTCTAATATATCTATTTAGAATATGTGGATATCTGTTTTTCTTTTCTGCCTCATTTTTTAGCTGTGCAATTTTATCTGCAGAAGGCAGTAACAGAGAGGACGTTCCATCATTTTACTTTACTTGATGGGGAGATGGTACTCGATAGCTTGCCTGGTTCACAGAAGAAAGAAAGAAGATATCTTGTCTATGATATGATGGCCATTAATCAGGTGTCCTTTGTAGAGGTAATATATGAAAATTGGCTCGAGTGATTAAATTATTTGTACTTTCTAAATATCTCTAAAATGGGTGAATATTTTTTATATATTGGTTATGCCATAACTAACTTAGGCCACTCTGCCAGTATTTAATTTGGTAAACTTATTTAGAAAAATTAATAACCTATATACTTGATACCTCTGATTAATAAACTACTCTGAAAAGTTCACTTGTGTACCTTCCTGCCTGCTTGAATTACCTTGGATGCAAGACAGGTAGCAATGAAGCACTTGGATGTAAAATAAGTTTTACTGGTTACAAAGAAACCGGTGTTTCCTTTTTTAAACGGTGTTACAAAGGAATTAACTTCATTTAGGTTCTAGTGACTTTGGATTGTTGTGAAACATTTATCATCTCTTGCATATGAAGTTCTTTATGCAATATGGAAACTCATAAGGGGACATACAATTGATTTTATGTAATTTTAAACTCAAGCATTTGATTTTGTCATTTTTGTCTTGTTCCATTAGTTCAACATTCAGGACATAGAAATTATGGATCCTGGGTTAATCTTTTTTCACAGTTGTTTGTCTTGTTCTTTTTTTCATGGTTTTAAATGAGTCAATACCTATCTAAACTAAACTACTTGCATGCAGCGGCCATTTTATGAACGTTGGAAAATGCTTGAGAAGGAAGTGATTGAACCTCGGAATTACGAAAGGCAGCATGTATCCAAGAGCTCAAATCCTTATTATAGATATGAATTGGAATCGTTCAGGGCTTTGCAATCATCTCACCTGTGTCTATCAATCCACTTATGTTTATTTTCTGAGTTCTTATTATGCTACCTAAACCTGGTAGGTAAGGAGAAAAGACTTTTGGCTGCTTTCTACTGTGGAGAAACTGTTGAAGGGATTTATTCCGAAGCTTACACATGAAGCTGATGGTCTTATTTTTCAGGTGCTTGTGAAAATTAAAACCTATACCTAACATCGATTATCTTTTTTCTTGGATTACGATGTTCCAGTATCAATTTTGTTCGAATTCAACAATGTTTGTCTATTGCTGCTAAATACTGAAGAAAGATACATTTTTCATGGATTTTTCGGTTGAATATTGTTAGGGAATTAATATAAATGATTGACGCCACACCTCTCTACAAGTACGAATTTTTAGATGAGGTTGATTTTTTTTTTTAATGGTATCAGAGTTCACATATTGGGTTCAAATTCCATAGAAAGCAACTCCACCATAGTTTCAGAGGGTAGAGTCGAGAATCTAGCCCACGAGAGTGTTGGAGAATTAATAAAAAATAATTGATTTCCCACCTCTCTATAAGTTTGAGCTTTTAGATATGATGAAATTCGTTCAGATATAATATAATTGATGGATATTTAAAACTCATGACCTAATCTTGATTTGTATGACTTGCTATGCTTCAGCTGGATAGTCATGCAAAAGATTTTAGGGGTTGGGACGGGTTTAATGGTGGTGTGGTATATTCTTGTTAACATCTATTGTAATAGTTATTTGTTGCCCTTCAATGTCAGGGTTGGGACGATCCTTATATTCCTCGAACACATGAGGGCCTTTTGAAGTGGAAATACTCCTTGGTGAATTCAGTGGATTTTCTCTTTGAGGTTGCTGCCACTTTGAGGAACTTTATCTTTGTTCTCCATTTCTAAAGCAAAATTCATTGGCTCCCAGTTTTTCTGTTTGTCTATTTATATATATGATATAATATTTTTTGTGGTTGTGTGCTTCTTGCTCAATGCTATCAGGTGGTTGACAATCGCCGGTTACTTTATCTGTTCGAGCGAGGGAATAAAAAATTGATGGATTATAGGGTTATCTTCCCTGGTCAGTAGTTCATTTTTTATTCTCTAGCTATTCTTTAGTTGCATAACTTATTTTCTAGTTTGTTTGTTTTTTTAAAAGTTGCATAGCCTTATTATTCATCTTACTTGCAAGATCTTATTTTAATAAACTCCTTTACATTTTCCATTCTTCGTTTGCCATTACTGACATCCTATTTTCCGAACACTTACAATTCATTTTTAATGTAATTTATAAGTATGTAATAATTTTTATAAGATATAGGAGCTTATGAGATATTTTAAATAGGCTTAACAAACACTTTCTCTTACCTTCTTAGATGAAATGTTGGTTCTCTGAATGATATGAGAAATCATTTCATGAGACATGTTTATATCCAGAATGCGTCATTAAATTTTTATATGATCTTAGAGGGAGTACTCGTAATTTTAAAATGTAATTATGGTATTATATTTTATCATACCTCAATAGTAGTCCTTTGTAATTTGCTCTATTCGTTATCATGAGAATCGCTGGTCAGTGCTCACTGATAGTTGTTCCCTTCTTTTATGACATTCAGACGGTTTTGATGCTTCGACGTACTCGGGTAAGATTATCGAGTGTACTTGGAACTCAGAGGAAAATGCATGGGTGTTTATGAGGGAGAGGGTTGACAAAGGGACCCCTAATGAATTTAACACCTACAGGAAGGTAATGTTAATCATCATTTCCTGTATTTTTTTCCTAAATTTACTTGAAATTTCTATTATCAGTATCAAATATGTTCCGAAATTGAAACAAGGTTATGAGAATTATAAATGACAATATCACAGAGGAAGTATTGTTAAATGACATCAATGAGATCATCCGTCTCCCAATGTATTCTGATAGAATACAGAACGAGAGCAGAGCTGTTACGCCGTAGGTGAAAGTTTGATTAATAATTGAAACAAAAGCCTCTTTACTGGATATTTGATTTTACTGCATGCTATTTTGATCAATTAGATACTATTGGGCCACGGATCCAGTTTGGTTTCTTTTAACAGGCCTCTTTGTTAATTGGGCTTTTTGCTTTGAGAGCAGTCTCAAAAGTTTTGGGCTTCTACAGATATATATCTGCTTTCTATCTCAACAAATATATGTATATAAAAATGAACACGTATTTTCATAGACATGAGGTTTTGTGGGAGGCCACGAAAACAAATCTCTATAGTCTCAAATCTAAAATTAGATTATATCATACCAAAAGAAAACATATACATATTGAAGTTGTTTTCAAGTTTAATAATCAATTTTTTTTTTTTTTTTTTTTTTTTTTGTGACAGGAAACTTAATAATCAAATTATATCCAACATACTGAACTAAATATAACATCTATGAGCATTAATTAGGCCAGGGAAATTATGGTACAATTTTTTGGCACTGAATTTAATACGTGGAAAGGTTTGTGTGCATTTTTCAAGTTAGCTGGGGTCTGTCTAAATGTGGGCTTAAAGTTGGTCTATATTAGTCTCTGAAATATGGAATACTCAGCTTGTAAAGCTCTGTTTGGGCCCATTAATAATACACTGCACCAATTCAACTTCACATCAAATTAAATTCCTTTAATCAAGAAAACAAAATATACTCTAAATCACTACAATACTCTCACTGTTATTTGAATCTGCTTATAATTAAAATTTTACTGAGTTTTAATAATAATGTTGACATGTGATTTTTATTTTAAATCTTGTAAATAATGAAAATCACTTCTGAAAGAGGGATTTTAAAGAAAGTGATTCTTTCTTCCTCCAAGACATCAATTGCAAAGTGCAGACAGCCATAAATGTGTTTCAAATTATAAATCTTATCAAATCAGATATACAATAATTTGATGTGATTTTCATCCTTATAGTACTTAATTCTCCATGCATCAAATCAAAGAATTATGAGTACCTTTAAAAAATAAAAAGATCGATGTATGCAGTTTCTTTTTCTCTCTCATCACTTATCTCTTCAGTTGTACAGTTTTCAAAGGAAAGGTGGGGAAGAAAAGCAGACGGCCATCTTAGCTTTTTTCCTCATAACTTTGAAAAGAACACACACATATATTTATACTTTTTACATCTTCTATTTGGATATGATATTTCATCTGGGTTAATTGCATTTTCAGTCCCATAAAAATTTCGTCTCACAAAATTAGTCCCTTTTTCACCAATTTTGACCCAACAACAAATTTTCATCCGAAACAAACGGATATTGTTCATGCGCTTACCGTTAGGAAATTTATGAAATTGGTCCTCTTTTGATTAATTTTGGTCCTATTGGAAGTTTGACATTTTAGTCCACTAACGCATATGTTATTCTGTCAAATAGTTAGCGATTTGGGACCAAAATTGATAAAAAGAAAAATGATCATTTTCGAACATGATACCAAAATTTTTCGAATAATTATCAGATGTTTATTGACTTTAATCCATATCACGTGTTACATTAATTGGCGCGATTCATGATGATATCATTTAATCGCGTCGTATGTATTAAATACAATAAATTAAAACACAAGATGAAACGATAATTAATTCTCTCTCCTTACACATACATGTATATGCACCAAATAATAATAAAAAAACTTTAGTAAAGATCAATCTAGCTAACATCATACATTATGATCATGATCGTTTAGGGTTTGTTGGAATCTTTGTCAATCCCCAAGAGATGTACATATAGTACGTAAAACCTAGAAATCTGTTTGTTCTAGGTTTGTCTTGCTTTAGTAATATGCTAAAATTTTAGTACAACATTCTTTCTTGGGATTCCTTCACTCAATTCATGCTATAAAAGTTAGAATTATGATCGACCTACTTTAATTAGTTCGCTGGATTTTGACACTCCCTTCGTTCTCAACTCTATCTTCACATGCTTTTTTTCTCGTATTTTAACGAGCGAATTGTTCATTAATATTTAAAATGATAAAATGACTTTTAAAAATGGGTATGATAGATATATTTACTCCTCTATTATATGTCTTTTTAAAAATTACTTTATCATTTTAAATACTAATAAAAAAATTTGTTCACTAAAACACGAGAAAACAATAATTGTGAAGATAGAGTTGAATAACATTTTAGGGTTTCTTTGTACATCTTGAAAAGCTAAATCCCTTACACCCAAATTAATTTTTATTGCAATGTAAAATCAGCTTTAGTCCGTAATCTTTTTGCTGCTTTGCATGTGGGAGATTCTTTTCTTGACCGAACATGAATCTGTTTAATGGATTTATAGATGTTTTAAATTTTTAATATAGGTTGTGTTCGTAATAAATAATTTGATGGTCGAATTCATACTACAAATTCCGAATTGATATAAATTTGAAATTCGTCACATTCATGCAAAATTCATACATAGTGACAAATGTATAATCGTTTTCATTTGATATGAGTTTAAAATGTTTTACTTTAATTTTAATTAATTTAATAATTAGGTGGATTAATTAATTTGACTATTATTCCCATTATTTTAATTTAACAATTGAACGCACTACACAATGTAAGCCACATATGATCTTATTAGGTCAAAATACTTTTCCACTTCTTTTATAGTACAATTGTTTTGATTAGCTAGTCAATAAAATCATAAAAAAGTAATCCTTAAATGCTGTAATCAATATGAATAAAATTAAAATAAAGTGATGACATCCAATTATCAAAAGAAGTGGAGTCATATATATTGCTGTCGACATCCACATAGAGTTTTTTTATTTTTTTTGGCAATATGCACGTATAGTATATTCGTTAATTTCTATATTCCAAAGGAACATCTAATGTTAGTCCAAATGTTAGGCAACAAAATTATATATTTCCCTATTTAGCGTAGCATGAAAAACAATATTTTGAATAGGTATCTGAGGGCCTCTTTATAGATAGTGGGATATCATTCAACAAAATGTTCTTTATTCGACAAAATGCACTTCGTGGGGCAAAGGGGACCAAATCAAGGGTCCTAACATTTCATTGCAATGATGAAGGCCTCCTTTAATTTATGCTCTGGTTACCATAATAAAATTGATGAAAAGAATGAGAAATATATACAGATACAATGTGTGAAACTAACTAGAGAAACACGACGTGGGATACTATACAATGTATCAACAATTAAGTAGTATATTCAGTTTGCAGGTATTCGTAATACATATATGATGTATATAAAATGAGTGATCAATTTTGAGGTAACTACGATTAGTAATAATTAGTGAAATAGGTAATCAGTTTGAACAACAGCGACTCCCAAACATGTGGAAGCACATATACTATCTATCAATATCATCATTGAACTTACCAAACAGATGAAAATGAAACAATACAGCAGCAACCAAAGCTAAAACAAAGATATGGATCAACAAGCAGATTATATGTATATGCAGAGCAAATAGGACCTCATTATTGAAAAACTCAGATAGTAACCCTGATCAAAGTTTCAAACAACAAGAACCAGATCATTCCATGCTTACACAACAAAGGACCTTGAATCAGTAGAGGCGTAAGACACTCCTTGCAATCGACTGCGAGTTGGAGGGCTTGATTTTACAAAGGACCCCTAAAGTAGAATCTAAGTAGCCCATTATCAAAATGACCACTCCCATTCCTCTCCAAAACGAACTCATTCTTCTTCTACTTCTTTCCATGGCTGCTACTCAATTCCACATTCGATTTCCCACGTTATCAAAGGGATGATGATTCCCATTTCTCCAGCTCACACTGCTGTTGCTTCTAAACATGCTCCCCCCTCTCACGTCCCCATTCCCGTCTCTCCAAGACTCGGATAAAGACCTCTCCACCCCATTCACTCGGCTGTATTTCTCATCCTCCTCCTCATCCTTAGTCCCACCATTACGCCTTTGTATAAACCCCCATATCTTCCAACCCCATCTCCTACCCTTTTTCAACTCCCGTCTTTCCCCATTCCCATTCCCATTCACAGAGTTTACATCTCTAAGCCCACTACCTAACTCAAAAGTCTCCGAGAGATCATCTCTCAAAGAGTTGGAATTCAAGTCCCTTTCCCCTACTAATACTTTAGCCCCATGTAAGTAATCAGTTGCAACATTAGCTGCCATTTTCATGTCATCAATCTCAGCAACCACAGCAGCTGCAGTCTTCCTAATTGAACTAGACCTATCAAGACTCTTCCTTCTTCTGGAAGAAGAGGAATCCAAGTAATACTCCTTAGTCTGCAAAGACCCTCCAGGCACACTCTCGTCCGATTCCTCCACCGGAATTTGCATATCGAAACGCGCCACGGGCAAAGTTGGGGCATCCTCTAGCAAAGAAACCATAGGGGCCATTCTTGGAAAACTCCTCCCAATCAAATGGCCATCCCAAGAAGCTCGAGGCTCATCGAAGGAGTATCGTGGATCTTCGAAGCTCATTCTGCCAGCATCAATGTCACATGACCTCCTTCCATAACCATAATCAGCAACCTCAGATTGAGTCTCCCTGTATTGCCTGGAAATCGGCTTCTCAACAGGCAATGTACCTAGGTTTTCCCCATTGTTCTGTTTCTTCATCTTCTGTTTCCGCCTCCAATTGTTCCATTTCTTGCTGAAAATGGAAGCCGCGGACCAAAACACCCCTCCCGTACTCTTCTTCGTATTGAGATCTATATTATCCTTCAAATTAGTCGCACTCACTACGTCTTCTTCCACAATCTCACCGCTATTCACGTTTAATTCAACCGCGTTTCTCAAATGTGAATCTCCAACGGGCCTAATTTCATCTCCAGAATCACCCACACTAATTTCAGGGTCTATAAAACCCTCCTCATTTTCGAAAACGGGCTTATTCGCTACACAGGATTCAGATTTTTTGCTAATTTGATGCGAGGAAGAAGAAAAAGCAGAGGCGGAAACAGAGATGGGTTTATTGCTATTAACACCGCTGCTTTTATTAGCTTCTTCGTCGAGTGAAAACAAGGACCAAAGAGTAATATTCCTCACTCTAACATCACACGATTTTCTCTGTGGCTCAAAAGAAAGCCCTAACGCCTCATTCTTCGAAGCCGAAAACGATTTCGTGCGACGAAGTTCAGGGATAATCGAGGCGGGCTTCGGAGGGGGGAAATTGCTAGGTTTAGGGTTAGACGAGAAGAGGGATTTGATTGCGGCGGCGGCGGCGGAGGAAGGGCGGCGGGATGACGAGGGCGTGTTGGTGGATGACTGATCTAGCGTAGTGAGGCGTTCGCAGAGGCAGGATGGGCAGAATCCGGTGAACTGCTCGTCGGGGTGGCGGTCGCAGATGAAGGAGGACCGCGGCGGCTGCAGCGGCGGCGGAGGCGCTGTTGGGTCTGCACAAGTGGTATTCATAACCGTCGGAATCGGGTATAAGCACCGCACCCCCCGCTCATGTTAGTAACTATGACGCCATTGTTGCATTTCGCAATGTGCGTGATTTAGAGAGTGTATAGTGCGTGAGAGAGAAAAATTGTGAATTGGATTTGGTGGTGAAACGGGGAGAGTGTGTTGTTGAAACTTGAAAGACGGGAGAGAGAGAGAGAGAGCTTAATTCCAATCTCTCTAGATTTATTGGAATTTTTTTTAAAATAAATTTTTAATACTCGTATACGCTTTTTTATTTTTTTAATATTTGTGATTCTTGATAGCAAGATATCGTAATATTTAATTATTCTCTTACTTTTTTTTTTGGAAGGATTTAATTCCCTTATTTAATTATTAGGACGTGTTAAATTATTTCCTTGTATTTGTGATTATGTAAAATATTTCTAAATTAGAGATTTGCTTTCGATTAAATTTATTATAAGTATTACTTCCTTCTTCCAAAAATAAAATAAAATAAAAATTATTATAGTTGAAATATTAAATTATGCTTTATTTTTCTATTTTGCCCCTAATCCTACTCATTTTTCAAGATAATTATTAGGGAGAAAATACATTAAGTAGGGGGAAATGATGAAAATAAATATTAATGATATTTTAAATATAATAACGGATCTATTTTTATGGGATAAATGAAAATAGAAAACAAGTTTATCTTTTTAGTACGGAATGAGTATGATAAGTAATATTATTAATTAACTTTTCAACTGTAAATAGTATGAATGAGTCATTAATATCCTTACATGCAACACTTTTTGCATTATAGAGAATTCTAATTAGTACTAGGTATCTCGTGAAAGATTTTTATTTATAGTTTGAATTCAAGTATAACTTGCGACGCATTCTGCGTTACAGGGAATTTTGATTATTGGATATATGAAATATATTTATTTGTATTTTGAATTTAAGTACGATTTGCCATACATTTTGTATTAACGAGAATTTTGATTATTAAATATCACGTGAAAGATTTTTATTTGTACTATAAATTCAAGTATGATTCACAACACATTTTACACTATGGAGAGTGCTTTTTTTTTTTTTTTTTTTAAAGACGCTATGGAGAGATGATCAACATTGCATCAGCAAAATAAGGACTATCACACTCAAATACGTACGTGATTCTTTTACATTCAACCGAATTAGGTAACCGTCTATGGACCTAACAACATCTAGGTAGGAGCAAGAATTGCTTGATTTTGCAAATAATTGTAATCGTCCATCATATTTTTTAAATTATGATAAATATTGTCAATAATAGTACCGACCGGATCATCGTCACCTCTCAACAAGATATCATCCGGAATTCGCACATCAGATCCATATTCGATTTATGATTCTACACTGCCGTCTCCAATAAAAAAAAAACTTTTAGTTCTTGAAAACTTTATGATGATTCCAAATTCTGCAACCGCATGCTCTTTGTGAGTTTCAATAACGTACAATCGTTCCACAAAATAGATGAATTTATTAGCATGAACAATATCATGTCTCGTTCCTTTTGGTATAACCGATAAAATATGTCGAAAATCACCTCCAAACACAACAGTCTTACCACCAAAGGCAATGCAGAAGATAACAAATCGATCAGTTGCATAATATACTTCAAAGTAGTAGAGCTTCAATAGAATATCTATTTATCATTGATGCTTCATCCTATATAATGAGATCGGTTTTAATCTAAAACTCGACAAGATGACTACCTTAATTAATATTGTAAGTAGAATCTTCGGTAGCATTTATTGGAATGTCAAACCTAGAATAGACAGTACGTCACCTGGGAAGAAGAAGTAAATCTATACTACTAGATGTTATATTGTTTTCGTTCCACTGTATTTGTACATAAAAAATATTTCCAATGGCCTCGGAAGGGGTTTCTTTCTTTTTTTATTTATTTAATTCAAGTGGAAGCAAAATGGAAATAGGGCTAAGATGGGACCCACACCGCAGAGAGAATTTTTGTCTCCAATCTTTTATCTATGGAATTATTGTGAACTACATAAAAACAAACAAGAACATGAAAAGACAAGCCCTAGTGATAGAAAGACAAATATTAATACTTTTATTTTATTTTGTTGACAGAAAAAGAAAAAAAATAAATAAAAAAAACAAAAGGCTAAAGACAGATTCTCTCTTTACGTCTAATTTCATGCACACTTACATACATATTTCATACCCCATCCACATGGGTTGTAATATAATTATTTTATTATTAATTTTTGTAAATAAATAAGAGTTAATGGGCCCGCGTGAAATACAACAGAATGAATGTGGGGCCTACGGCCTGATTATAGGTAGAAATCTCGAACCGGCGGGCTTATGCAACTCGTGATCTAGCGGCGAGTCACGGTCCATAATTAATTATTTATGATTATTCATCTTGCAAAAACTCATATTATTTCTCTTTGAAAAAGTGGTTTTTATATGTAAATTTTCTAATAGTGTATATTGCGCATCAAATTTGTTATTTTAATTATTTTCATGATCAAACTCATATTTTGCCTAAAAAAATCTATACATTTTTGAGTTTATACTTTATACAAACAAACAAGTTTACATGTGAGGAGGTTTAATTTAGTGCCCAATTTCCCATCTCAAGTTTACATTATATTATGTGCATGATAAATGTTAAATTATTCAATTTTATTAATTGCCACCAATTAATCCATACCATTATTTAATAAAAATCGAAATACCCAAAAACACACACATAGATAGACCACGTCAGAAAATTGGCAGCCATAAAATCAGCAGACAATAATAATAAAATAACAGTACATGCGCTTCAACCTATATACACACGTCTATACATACACAAACACACACACTGACAGGTGAAATGCACGCACTGAAAAAATCTGTTGAGAAAACACACACTTATATGCGTGTATATCGGTATGGTTGTGTATTTTTTTAGATTCACGTGGATGGACTTAAAGACTTTGCGCTTCTCGTTTCATATGAGTTTGGGATTTAAGTCTGGTTTTTAAATTTCACATTCAATCCACATCTACAAATACCTATAAAACCTATTACTCCATCCGTCCCAATCTTTAAAGTTTTCTTTCCATTTTTTTTGTCCCAATCTTTAAGGTTTCTATCCTAAAATGGAAATACACTTTATCACATCACTTTATCATTTTATTACATAAAATACTAATAAACAATTCTTTCTACCCCCAACTACCCATCACTTTATCACATAAAATACTAATAAACAACTCTTTCTAATCACTATTCCCATAAATCCTTATGAACAGTCAGAAAACCCTAAAGAACGGGACGGATGTAGTATTATTCTTCTCAATACATTACACTTTATACACTTTATTAGTCTTCTCAATATAATATAATAATACAACATCAATCACTATTAAAAATTGATTTGACATAAAATTAAATCTCACCTTACTCAAATCCCAAAACAAACACATATATTTATTATTCATCAAGGATTCTAAATCCTTGAATTCTAAAACCTTAACTTGCTCCGCATACTTAAATCCCAAAACAAACATAGCCATATGTTTGTGTGTGTATATAATTTTCAGTGTGTGTAGAGTACGGAATACCCACCTTGCAAATTAAATTAATTCAATTTCCATTTTTTTATGTGATTCTTTTTTATAATAATTGGAGTGGCTAGTAGCTTTAATGTAGAGTATGCGGATTATTAATGCATAGATTTAATGGCTATTAATACTACTAATTAATTAGTCGTCGTAGTTTTTGTTGTTGTTGACATGTTGTAACAGCTTTAGCGGTATTAAAATTTTGGTGGTAATAATTTTGGAATTAGGTCAATATTGCCGCATGCCTAATTATGATAAAAGGTATATTCTACTTAAATAAATAAAATAACATTATTTGATTAACAAATTAAAATGACAACTTTAAATTAATGAGATTGCTGAATGGTATGTATGCAACACATCGACACATGCATATTATATTAATCCTCTAATCTCACGTTTAAATCTAGAATAAACTATAGAAGGTATATATAGATATATATATATGTCTCATTTTTAATTGGATTTGTTTTAAATTAAATAAAATTAGTGTTGTGAATGGCAGGGTCATTTATTTATCAGGTCGAATCCCCAGGAAACACAATTTGGATTCATTATTTGAACATTGTCCCCACAGTCCTTTCATTCCTTACCCTAGCTAGCATATTTTCTTATTTTTATTACTTGTTATATATATAAGTATTAGTATCATCTATTAAATGACTTCACATAATCTTTCGTATAGTGCTAATAATATATACACACATTTTTTAATTGATTACTTGAAGTGTTGATTCAATTTCATAAGTAGTAATTGAGTTAACAAAAGATATTACGAGGCAATATTATACTCCTATATAGTAAAATATCAAATCATATTTAAAGTTTAAACACCTCAAAAGTGTTGTATTATTCGAGGTTTTTGTTAAAACTTTAATTAATTATTGTACTAACTTGTTTATTACATGCCAAGACCCTCAAACCTCGGCATCGAGACAAACCCCCCTTTGTCATCCCTATTAAACACACATTCGTATACAAGTGTATTTAAATAATTAACTAATATTATATTCAATGTATTACATAGTAACCAAGAAATTTAAACCAAATTTGTTTCATAATTTTTCACCTTTATTGAAATGGTCTTGTGGCTATTAAATTTTTCAATTTAATCCCATATGTATTCAATTTATTCCAATTTAGCTTCAGACTGTCGGAGATCGATCAAAACGACGTCGTTTTGGGTGTTTTTGGTCGATATCCGGCAGTTTTGGCTTGTAACCCAAATGGGGGCATTAAGGTGTCTAGATGTTGGGGCCGAAGCAGCCGCCTGGGCCTTGGAACCGCACGTTCCAAGTGGAGTGTTGAGCCGCGTGGCCCATGCAAAGGTGTGGGATTTGTTGCTGATTTCACATAGCAACGATCACATTATGCAGTGGAAGGATAACGGGCTGGTGCTTCCTCGGCCACTAAAGGTTATTGGATCAATTAAACAAACACTTTTTTATATCAATTTTGTTTGTGTCAAAATAAAATGTTATATTTTCCCAATGTTATAAATGAATGAACATTGAATGGGAGGTGGGAGTGTAATTTGTTTTAAAAATTGTTTTGTGATCTAAAATGCCAAATAATTTATTTTTTTTTCGAATGAACATGAAATGTTTTTGTCTGAGTAAGAAGAGTGTATTTTTTTGGTTAGTTTTCAATCGTTTTATGTTTGAGCTTGTATGATTAATAAACTCGTAAACTTATTTATAGTATAATATCAAACGGCAAAACCTTCATTGAATTTCCTCCTTGATTTAATGATATGATTAAACTTTAAAGCATGATATGTAATATACGTTCAACTCAAAATTTGACTTATTAAGCCCACCATGGAAACTTGGAAAAAGAAGTCACCATAAAGATTCTTGGGAATTCCAGGGACCAATTTACACTGTATTTCATATATTTGTTCATTAATATTGAGTTTAATGAACTTAATATAGACTATATGTAATGTTACACATGTGAAAGCTCGAAGATAGAGAAAAGCAAAGAAAATAAAGTAAAAAACTGGCAATAAAAACATCCCAATATGCTCCAGTTGTCGAAAAATAATTTACACAACATGTGAGAGAAAATCTTGCTAGAAAAGAAATCCCACATCGAAGAAAAAGTAGCACTCGTATTTTTTTATAATAGGTCGAATAATCAACTTATATCGCCGAGCCTAGTAATGTGGGCTTGTAACCCAAATGGGGGCATTAAGGTGTTTGGATGTTGGGCCAAAGCAGCCTCCTGGGCCAGGGCGGCGACTTCCTATCCCGCCCGTTCCAAGCAGAGAGTTGGGCCGTGCGGACCATGCGAAAGTGCGGTCTTCGTGGCTCCTAAAGTGGAGGGCACTGCGTGAGGCTGGTTTCACAGAGCAACGATAACCTCCCACCCCTTGCAGTGGAAGGATTACGGGCTGGTGCTTTCTTAGCCCATAAAAGGTGGCTGGATTGGGCCAATTAAACACACACTTTTTTAATATTAATTTTAGTTGGGCTGCTGCTTCCTTGGCCACTTTTTTAATATTAATTTTTAGTTGGGCTGCTGCTTCCTTGGCCAAAAAATGAGGATTGAGTATTGATGTCGAAATTTATTGGAACAGAAATTGATTTTAATCCTGGCAAAATTGGGCTCAAAATGAGAATTGAATGATAAAATTTTAAGCATGTTAGGACGAAAATCTGAAAAGAGATGTCACCATAAAAGATTCTTGGAAATTCATGGCATATATAATGTGTTGGGATTTTTCTTTTTAACATATTATGAGAATTGAATGATAAAATTTTAAGCATGTTGAGCGAAAATCTGAAAAGAAATAGTCACCATAAAAGATTCTTGGAAATTCCATGGTCCAATTTGATCCATAAAATACATAATGTGTTGGGATTTTTTCTTTTTCACATATTTATCGTAAATTCGCGGTCACTAATTCATTTTAAAACAAATTATTTGTATTATACTAGCTTAAAACTCTAAAAAGTTGTTCATAAGCGCTTATACTAACAACTTTAAAAATAAGTGATTATTCCTTTTTACTCGAGTTTCAAAACACCTCCTTAGTATATCAACATGATACTAATTTATATAAGACAAACTCATATGAAACGGGTACAAATAAGCACAAATTACACTCACCCCTTCTAAAGTGTTAAAGTGTCAATATCCAACTTATGCCCTGTTTCACCGTGAAACCGTCTAATGCAAGTCTGTCTCTCTATATAAATACATCCATACGTGTGTACGGAATCGACAATAAACTTGCAGATAAGATATAAAAACCTATGATCCGTCAATTCTTAGTCCGGCTTAAACTCCTCCCGTTATCATCCCAAACTCTATAGTCTAACAATTAACATCATCTTTGATTGAATAATTATATACTTCAACTCAATGAAGAAATATGTGACAAATCAACAACCAGCAGTACAATGAAACATATTTTTAGAATTCCAACATTAAGCAAACCGTTGATTTTATAAAATGTGATCAATTCCAACCCCTAATCAAAACCATTGAAATAGAATCCACTGTATATAATCACTTAAAACAACCAAGAGAATTCTTACAAATGAGCATCAAGAAAAGGAATTAGAAAGAGAGAAATCAATCAATGTATGTACAAAGTACTAGAACCAAGTAAATTAAACGTTCTACTTATTCCTTTTGATCAGCAACTTTCTTGTAAACATACCATTTTGCAATCACCATGTAGACTAAAAAGTTGATCAAACTAAGGATAGCCAGAAGCCAATAGAAGTAATCGAGATGACCTCGGTTGAGATTGTCGGGAATCCACCCTAGTTTCCCGTTCGCAGTTGTCACATCGGTGACAACTGTAACGAGAAAAGTACTCAAATAATTACCCAGAGCGGTAGTCGTAAGCGAAAGAGCCGAGCACAGGCTCCGCATAGCGTCAGGCGCTTGGTCGTAGAAAAACTCGAGCTGCCCAATAAAGGTAAAAACTTCCGCACATCCAACGAGAAAGTACTGAGGGACTTGCCAGAAAATGGTCATGGGGATGGTCTCGAGATCATAGAAGTTATTCTTTCTGACATAATCGAGGCGAATAACCTCGAGTATGCCAGCAACGAGCATGGCGAGAATCGAGATCACGAGCCCGATTCCCATTCTTTGAAGGGTCGTGAACCCCCTCTCGTGGCCCGTATACTTTCTTGCTATACCTATAAGTACATGGTCGTATACGGGCACCCAAAATATGACACTCAACGTGTCAAAGAGCGAAAGAGACGCGGACGGGATCTTGAATTTGGGGCCCAAATGCTGATCCATGGTGTTTCCTTGAATAACAAACATTGTGCTCATTTGACTGTATACGGCTGAGAAAACTATCCCGGTAGCCCAGACGGGGAGGAGACGGGCGATGGATTTCAATTCCTCGACTTGAGTCGTCGTGCAAAGCTTCCATGGATTCACATTTGTTATATCATCGTCATCTGTCTTTACTGCAGCTTTGTCCAGAAACCTACGAACATTGACATGTTGAAATAATTAGTGATATCATATTATAGACAACCCTGTTTAATCTCTAAAATTTGCTAATGCAAATCAGACCATGTAATTCGATATTCAACTCGAGAACGTTCAGTGAAAAAAAGCTATTCGATATTCAATTCGAAATTGCACGAAAAAAGCCAATTTCAACTCAATTCGACATGGATTCATACTCCGTAAAACAAGCTAAGACGGACTTTAATATTTGTTTAAGTATGAAGTTCAACTCGAACTCAATAAGTAAATAAAGATATAGTTTTATATCTGCCCGACAAACGAAAATATCAAACAAATCAAGCTCGATTAAAGCTCAACTCAATTAATCATCAACCTCAAACACAAGTTTTTGAAGGTTTGTAACACTTATTTCGTCCTATGATCATAAAACTAACAAATAATTGCATAGTTTAACATAAAGATGCATTTCATTTAGTAATAAAAGAAAATAATACACATAAAAGTACCTGAATTTCTCAGTATGCTCAAGCTTACGGCTACCTTGAATGTTAGATTCCTCATCACTAGTTTCATAAAGAAGAGACTTATCAGCTGGAACTTTCACACTAAACTTTCTCACACTCGCAACCAACACTTGAACGATTCGTGTCAGGGGGCTCCCCCCGGGTTTCTGCAGCCGATAAAGGCTACTTCCGAAGTAGAATGCAGCAACCGCAATGGCCATAGCGACGGCTGGAACTCCGAACCCCCAACCCCACCCGACATTCATCTGTACCCACACGAGCACGGACGAGGCAATCAGAGCACCGATGTTGATCGAGAGATAGAACCAGTTGAAGAACGAGCTCTTCTTTTTCTTCTCCGATACGTCGTTGTCGTCAAACTGATCCGCCCCGAACGACGACACGCACGGCTTGATCCCGCCAGTTCCGAGCGCGATCAAGTAGAGCGCGATGAAGCAAGTGGTCGTTTGCAATGTCGATGGGTGGCAAACGTCCCCTACGCATTCCGGTTTTAGCCCCTTAACGGAGGCGGATAACGTCAAGAGTGTCATCCCCTGCATCATAACCGTAGTAAGAACAGAATAACGTTCCTGTAATTACTGCGTAACTAATACTCTTCAGTAGTTCAACTAATACTTGTTAGTGAAACAACTAATACAAAACCAAACTCAGCACCATAACCTTATTTTGAACAAAGTAACAATTGATGCATAACTATCACCTTTTAGTTATACAACAAATACTTTTTAGTGAAACAACTAATACAAATCCAAACTCTTCATCATAACCTTATTTACAACAGAGTCACACTCCAGTTGCACACTGTAACTAGTGCATTACTATAACCTTTTAGTAAACAAAACTAATACTTTTTAGTGAAACAACTAATACAGAACCAAACAAGTAATAAGTACTTACAAGAACGTAGATGGTGCTGAAGGTGGCAATGGTCCAATACCTTCCTATGTAGGAATCAGCTAGAAACGCCCCGATTAGAGGCGTGACGTAACACGTCCCCGACCAATTTGTGACATTCTTCGACGCAGTCGCATTGCCTTGGTTAAATTGGACTATGAGGTAGTTAACCAAATTGGTGCTCATCCCATAGTATGCCAACCTTTCACAGCACTCAGTTACTGTTAAGGTTAAAAATCAGTTTCTACTAATCGAAAAAAATTCTATTACACATCTTAGACGAACGACACGTAACAGACAAATAGGAAACCACAAAAAAAAGAGACAAAAGATGGGAAAACTCACTTAGAATGAAACGGCATGCTTTCCATTTTCCGGTTTTCTGTTTGTTAGCCGGGTTTTTGTGGATATCAGTTGTTCCATCGCTCGTATAGATGTCACTTTCACCCATCGCAGCAACTTAATTTACGAGTGCAAACCTACAATGGTAGAATGTACTATAATCAGGGACGGATTCAGGATTTTACTTTAACAGAGACGAAAAATCCAAATATACAATGCAGTGTATAATTTCAATTCAAGCGGATGAATTCTTATAAAATAAAAATCTAAACACAAAATGAAGAATTCAATTTTCAAACCCCTAAATCCATCCTTGGCCATAATCCTAAAGATGGTCTCTTCATCACTTAAACATATTACATATATATTTACCAAATCAAGAAATTAAGAAAACAGAATTATAGCACAGAATTCTTGCAATTTAATTAGTAATCAAACAGCAGCGATTACCAGTGTACAATGTGTTCAAGTTGTAACAATTTATCTATATAGTAACACAAATTAGTAATCAAGAATTACCCTTATTTTTATATCAAACAATCAAGGTTCTAGCAATTAATTAATTGTTCAATCAGTCTGAAAAGCAAAACCCAACGAAACAACTTATTTTTGCACACCTTAATTTTCCTCGCACATGATCAAAAATTTCAGTTCAAAAGAAGCACATCAAGAGATAAAACTTATTAAATAACACGATTATCACTCCACCGAAAAAAAAAATTATTGCCACAAAACCTAGAAGATTATATGGAATTATAAGAAATTGCATGCAAATACTAAAAAGGTCTTCCTCTCAGACCTAATCGTGTACCAATTCGACGCGATTAAGAATGAGATCGCACAAATATTTATATATTATATAAGAATTTACAAGAATGTATGTAGACTCTGTAAACAAAATTAATATGCACATGTAAAATAGGACTCGTTAATTAATTAATATTTGACAAACTTTACGGATGGGATTCCGAATCATTAATTTGCTCCAGCTGGCATATTATTAATTATTAATGATCAATTTGGATGTCCAAATTTAATCCTCGAAATCCCAAATATATACAGCTTTGAAAAAGGTTCCAAAAACATGAGATACATTGTTGGTCAAATTACCAAAATAAGTAATCATTATTTTGAATGTTGATCCGAATTTCTAAAATGGAAGATTGTATGATTGGTCAAAATTACTAAAATATGAGTATATAATAACTATGTGTCGCAAATTTTATAAGTGGTGAATTTTTATTACTTGAACAAATTAATTTGATTATAAAAATATTTATCACAGTGAAATTTTATTGGACAATGATATTTACCCATGACCATGTTTCCCAGCTCCTAAAAAAAGAAAGCACGATTTATTATATTCAATTGATTAAACTGATAAACTTTATGGTTATATTAAGATAGTTTGCAAATTTTACAAAATAATGAAGAGTCACTCAATTTCAAAAATTACTTCTTATTGTTTTTTAAAATAAGTTATTTTAAAAATTAATAGTAGAGTTTGCAAACACACCCTCAACCTCAATAGACCATTTTATGTATTATTTATAAACTACTACCTCTTATAAACAATAAATTTTACATAGTTGAAATATTCACTACCTTTTCTTTATTGTAATCATTTTCATCATTCATATATATGCATGCATTATTTAGTAGTGTTATGAGTCGAATGTAATAAAATGAGTGGGTCTCAATTCCATCGAATATATCAAGCCCAAGACAAAGAACTAGATTGGTCTCGGCCCAAAATATGCCCATTGAAACGGCCCAAGACAGCAAAACGATAAAGCTCCAGGGGCACATAAAATCCACAAGAATATATGAAAAATAAATTTCTTCAGAATAAGTGAATAAGATATATATAAAAAAATAATAATAGAAGATGGCTTAACTTTTCTTTCCCCATTTGGGATTAATTAATTTCCGCTAAAGACATCAAGAAAATAAAAAGTGTGATTCACCTAAAATGTCAACAATGATGTTAATTGGTTGTAACTATATATCGAGAAAGTGGAGCTTAGCAAAAGTGGAGCTTAGCAACTACACCTAATCCAAGTTCTAATTAACCCTTCGCACCAAATTATGGTAGCTCTATATATACTTTGCATTTTACATTATCTACATGACATTTATAATGATGTTATTATTGCATACTAATATTTCATACTAATAAAAGTATAAAACCAAATGCAAGATTAATTAAAACATTTAAAACTTAAAATTCATAGAGAGATGTGAAATTAATTTATTAACTCATATTAATTCTCTTAACTGTTAAGAAAATTAAATAAATTAATTAATTCCACAATTCTCTATAGGTTTGAACTTTTAGATGTGATATAATTCTTTCATGGTATCAGAGCCTTCAGACTCACACTCACGTCCTGAGTTCGATTAACGTTAAAGCAACTCTACACATATTAAATTGTCAATTTGATGGGTCTTCTCCCAATGATGGAGTAAGAGAAGCCTAGGAGTGAGGGAGAGTGTTAGAGAAATTAAATAAAAAATAATTCATTTCATATTAAATTGTTCACTCGATAGGTCTCCTTCAAATGATGGAGTAAGAGAATTCAATTCGCGAGTGGTGAATGATGTTAAAAAAAATTAATAAACGAATTAATTCTATAAATTTGGACTTTTAGATGAGATAAATTCTTTTCATTAACTTATGTATATTTTGGTTAATAGTACAATCATTCATATGCATTGTTAATATTAACATTAATTTTAAGCTATTTCTAGAATGTAAATGGACGTGGAACCAAGAATTAGGACTGATGTGTGTATCTCATCATCAAGACAAAGACTCTTTCCAAATCGTTTGACTACAATATTTAAAGAAACACAAGTAGTTAATTCGTTACCAAAAAGGACCACAATTTGGCAAAATAGTGGTATTAGATAATTTAATTCTTAGCTTTCAAACAATTACTTGATTGCTGGCGATTAGCTATTGATATGTACGTGAAAGACCTCTTCCAACTACGATTTACTATGTAAACTTGAATAGTCTCCTGCTTTATATATATTTAATAAATTAAATTTGTTAAATTATAGTCTAATTCAAAACTACCATAAATGGAAAGTGCGATTTTGGCCTACCAAAAGCACTTTCATTAACTGTCATTTTAAGGGAAAGGTTAGGGCAAAAACTTGTATGACTAAGTCTCTTGTACACTAATTATATAATGCAACTGATACTTGAAAAATATAATATGCATATGAATGCACGACAACGAGACACGTTTTTTGTTGCTTCATTTCTAGATTAAGAGGAGCTCTTTTTCTAACATTCCAAATTTTTATTTGTTAATAGAAGTCCAATATATATAGCGGGGTGTTTGCAAAATCTTAAAGTTTTAAAAAAGTGATTAAAATTAGTGATTGTGGAAAAAGTGATTAATAGTAGAAGTTGATAGGATTTGTAAAAAAATTCACATAAAAGTTGATAGTAGTTTCAAAAAAAGTTAAAAAAAAACAAAACTAATAAGCTACTAAAAGCACCATCTTTAAAGTTTATAACTTATAGCTTATGAGAACTTATTTAAACTACTAAAAGAAAAATAAAACACTTAAAATTGATTCTGCACACAATTCTAGGTGATTACAATCACTTATAAATTTTTCAAACACCCACATATTTTAATAGTTTGATTCCAAGTCTTTTTAAGTCGTGTCTTGTCCCTTTAAGTACTTGGAGTTGATGATAAGTGGATTTTTTCAAACAGACTCATTAATTTCAAAGTGCGTAAACATGATTTTAATTCTTAAACAAAAAAGTAAGAAAAGTAAAGAGCTATAATTATCACTAAATAATGATAATTTCTCATGTTGTCCTTCACAACTCTACAATCACTATAATCCTATTTAATTAATTTGTATTTTGTATCACCTTATCCCACACGTACAATGCTACAACATTTTTTCATAATAAATACTACCTCCGTCCCGAAAAACTTTGCACACTTACTGTTCCGCTCGTGTTGTAGCGAGCGAGTTTTTTATTACTATTTGAAATGGTAGAGTAATTTTAAAAAATACGTATGACAGAGGAGGGTAAAGACTATCATACCCCACCTTAAAAGTCACTTTATTATTTCAAATATTAATAAACAACTCGCACACAAAAATACGAGCAAAAAGTAAGTATGTTAAGTCTTGTGGGACGGAGGGAGTACAATAGAGCACCATGTAACTCAAATATATTTGAAACATGCAACTTGTTCCATTATTTAAAACATTCAACTTGTTTATAAAGAAATCTACAATTTACCAATGAAACCAAATTGCATGCATGTTTAGTATAAAAAAGTTGTATTAAAAATAACACTTGGATTAGATGGTGCATCACTGTACCTGATGCATACAAAATCTTATCCGACAGAAATATATACTCTATGAGTGAAATAGACAAATTATTGGGCCATTTTCTTAACTCTACAATATAACATTAATTTCATATGAAAATACCAAAAAAAGAAAAAAGAAAAATACACTTTATGTAACAATAAAGAAACATATATAAATGTTTATACGCACATATATATGTGGAGAAAAAGAGGGGGAGAATTTTAGGGTAAAAAGGCTTATATATGAAGGATCACGGTTTCACCTACCGAAGGAACAATGACGTTATGGCAGCAGCATGCATCACCTATATCTATATAATATATCTGCATTCGCCTTTCATTCCTCACTGCAACAATTCAAAAACATATTTTTCTACAAAACCTGATTTTCCATACATAAAAATACACACATATTTGCACCTAGAATTGGTGCAAAATGGATTCTTGGGTTATAAGGGGTTTGATCCTGATAGCATGCTTGTTTCCTGTCTTGGTCGAATGCCGAGTTCGTCATTACAAGTTCAATGTAAGTTTTTGCAAACCTCGAAAATTTCATATTACATTCAGTTTGGCTCATTTCAAAATAAATCTTTTATATTTATGCTTTATCATTTTCTGTTCTAGGTGTACGATTTTCATCCTTTTCTGACCAATTTAGGTCCTAGGGTGTACGATTTTCATCATTTATGTTTCTGCTTTATCATTTCTGGTCCTAGGGTATACAATTTTCATCGTTTTTTGACCGATTTAGGTCCTTTTTCGTGTGGCTTTCCGACCACTTTAAAATTTTCCAACGAAAAAGAACCAAAATTGGTCAAAAAATGATGAAAATCGTACACTTAGAATAAAAAATGATAAAAGGAGAAACATAAAGGATTTATTTTGGAATTGACCAAACTTACAGGACGTAAAATGAAATATTCCCTCTTTTACTCTAATATATATTTCACATTAATTTAACCAATTTTAATTTGTTTTCACACTTTAAGTTGGTTTGCAATATAAGTTAATTTCATCTATATATATGTTAGTACGTACCTCAATCTTGGCTTGGTAATTAACACATATTTGAAGAAGTTGACATTGTTTTGTTGTCAACTTGTTGAGCTGAAATTAACTTGGAAAACGAATCAGCGTAACTTATATCATAATAATTAATTATTTGTTAAACGAATAAACGAAATTTTAAATAATTTTTGTGTTTTATGAGTACTGGTGCATGTGCTTTAAACACAAAATGATGCAACAAATTGAAATAGGAGATTTGGTGCTATTAAAAATGTTTCCTTTTTTGCATGTACAAGATAGTAATTGTTGGTATATTTGCAAGTTCTGTTAGTATCCCGATGAATTTATGTTTTCTAAAATTTGAGGCAATTACATAAAAAATGCGTATTTTATCAACTAACATCTAGATTTATTTTATATGTTATTTGATCACCTAACAAAAAATAATTTCCAGTCCATCAGGCTGGTAGTGCTAATTCTGACAGTGATTTAAGAGCTAATAATTGGTATATATTTTATTATTGCACCTAGACATAATTAGCTGAGTTTGTTGGCCCGAAATGCAAGCAAATTGTGTTGTAAGAAGTCAAATTAGTATGTAAAAGGTTTGTCCGTTGTGATGGGGTTGTCAATTTGCAAGAATCATTTTACCTGAACATGCGAATTTTCTACATTGGAATATTTTTTAAATTTCAAAATTCTTTAAAACAAACTAGCCGATTTTATATTAGTACATGTATCGCATGGAAATAGACGAGGATAGTTTGAAAAATTCGTATACTTGGCAGGTTGTAATGCAAAACACTAGTCGACTCTGCTCGTCCAAACCTATTGTAACCGTAAACGGACAGTTCCCCGGACCAACCGTTTACGCTAGGGAAGACGACACCGTGCTCATTAAGGTCGTCAATCATGTCAAGTACAATGTCTCCATCCATTGGTAAGCAACTCCAAACATGATACACACCCGATGTGTATATATACGCGTTCTGACATAGAACACGAGACCCTTAACGAGTTTAATTTGGCGATGAATACAGGCATGGAATCAGGCAAATACGATCAGGGTGGTCTGATGGCCCCGCATATATCACCCAATGCCCCATTCAGCCAGGGCAGAGCTACGTCTACAACTTCACCATCACAGGCCAAAGAGGCACTCTCTTATGGCACGCACACATTCTATGGCTAAGGGCCACCGTCCATGGTGCCCTTGTCATCTTGCCTAAGCTCGGCGTCCCTTATCCTTTCCCAAAACCCGACCACGAAAGAGTCATCGTCTTAGGTTAGCCACTCGATTTAATCACATTCTAGATCCTCTTCTTATTCAATTTATTATTGTGTGAGTGTTTGCAAACTCAACTAGACGGGCAGAATCACTTTTTATTTTTAGATTTTGAGACGTGCTTTTAAGTTGCAAGTTACATATATATATATTGTTTGTCGTGGTTCTTGGAATTGATCGTATGATTGGTTTTCAATCGATCAGCGGAATGGTGGAAATCGGACACTGAAGCCGTAATCAACGAGGCTCAGAAATCCGGCCAAGCACCTAATGTCTCTGACGCCCACACAATCAACGGCCATCCAGGGCCGGTCCAAAATTGTACCTCTACAGGTATGGAGCTCGATAGTGAGTTTCTCAATTCGTAAAACAAAACACAATATTACTTATTAAAAATTGACATTCATAATACAGGTGGCTACAAACTAGACGTCACACCGGGAAAAACGTACCTCCTCCGCATGATCAACGCTGCACTCAACGAAGAGCTCTTCTTCAAAATCGCAGGCCACAAACTGACGGTCGTCGACGTAGACGCCACCTACGTAAAGCCCTTCAAAACCGAGACAATCGTGATCGCGCCAGGCCAAACCACCACCGCAATCCTAACTGCCAACAAAGGCTCCGGCAAATACATCATAACAGCCTCCCCATTCATGGACACACCAATAGTCGCCGTCGACAACCTAACCGCCATGGCCACCGTGCACTACTCCGGCACACTATCCGCCGCCCCAACGACTCTAACCGCCGTCCCTGCCCGAAATGCCACCCCCACCGCCAACAGCTTCACCGACTCCCTCCGAAGCCTAAACACAATCACCTACCCTGCAAAACTCCCGCGAACGGTGCAGCATTCCCTGCTCTTCGCTATTGGGCTGGGCGTCAACCCGTGCCCGTCGTGTAACAAGTTCGGGAACGGGTCCAGGGTCGTCGCGAGCGTGAACAACGTCACGTTCGCAATGCCCTCCATTGCTCTGCTCCAGGCGCATTTTTCGAATATTAAGGGGGTTTTCACTACTGATTTTCCGGGGAACCCGCCGGCACCGTTTAATTACACGGGGGCCCCGCCGGGAAGCTTGGCTACCACCACCGGGACGAAGGTTTACAGGCTATCGTACAATGACACTGTTCAGGTGGTTCTGCAGGATACGGGGATCATTGCGCCTGAAAACCACCCCATTCATCTGCATGGATTCAATTTCTTCGTGGTTGGAAAGGGATTGGGGAATTTTAATTCCACAACGGATTCTAAAAAGTTTAATCTTGTGGATCCGGTTGAGAGGAACACCGTTGGTGTTCCGTCCGGTGGGTGGGTGGCCATCAGATTCATCGCGGATAATCCAGGTAAACATCGGATATTCTCAGGACAAATTGCAAAAACAGGACTTATCTTTGTTACAGAACTTTCAAAATATTGCAAAAATAGGGACTCAAACAAATTCATAGGCAAAATAAGGGGTTATTTTCATCAATTTGCGTGTGACTTTTTTGCCTGTGAATTTGCTGGATGTCCTTTTCTTTGCAGCAATTTGAAAGCTTGGTACTGCTCCGCAAAAGTCGAAATTAAGTTCTATCCGCAGTTAGTGACAAGGATAATTCCTGATTTTGGTGTACAATGTTTTTACCACAATCAATTTAACAGTTTTTCGTTTTTTTTTTTTTTCTGATTGAAATTGGAAATTTGGCAGGAGTGTGGTTTATGCATTGCCATTTGGAAGTACACACAACATGGGGGCTAAAAATGGCGTTCTTGGTGGATAATGGAAAGGCCGCAAATCAGTCTCTGTTGCCGCCTCCTAAAGATTTGCCAAAGTGTTGAAATGTGATAAAGCTGTTTCTGTTTTTTGAGCTTGACGTTTGACAATGGAGGATAATTTTCTGGAAGAAAGAGATGTATTATTCAATCAAGCATATACAAATTTGTTTCTTGAGTAAACAAAATTATTGCTCAAGTTAAATTCAGTAATTATACATTGTAATTTTACATTTTTTGTTCTTTTCTATTTTGAAATAAAATTTCTGCAAGATTTCTCGATTTGTTGCATGATATTGTATCTTTGCGTGGATATTCATTTGAGCTTGCACAGTTTAAATAATTCTTGATAATTGAGTAATTTAAATTAAAATGAATTACTAGATTAAGATTTAGGAATGAGGTGTGCAAGTATATATGATTTTCTTACAATTTAAATCATGTCCAATATCCTAAATTTGTTTTGAAAAATTGTATTAATATTAATAAATTGAAATATTATGGTTGTAATTTTATTAAATTATTGATTCTTGAAAGTAGTCCAAATTCTTTGTTTTTCGGGCCCTCCTTTCAGATTTTGTCATGGAAAATTGGAAATATCAAATAAACCACTTCACTACTTCAGTATTAGATTGAAACAAAATTTGATAGTTATGATACAACAGTATATCAAAGTGGGGTAGCATCACTACCTAGGCCGCACTACCTAGGCCGAGAGGTCCTGTGTTCGAGACATTATAAAACCTTTCCAAATTAAATTTGAAAATTATTTTATTAGTATTTCATTCTGACACCGATTAAAACACTCTACAATTCACATACCTTTACAAGCTTTCCTAAATCTTTATACTAAGAAAACGATTACGCTTGAGTTGCAGGGGCCCGGTTAGAGCGACGAAACATTAACCATTGAAACGGTCTTAAGAACATCGCTCTCTTCTTCCTCCAGAACCCAATGGCAGCATTGTACTGTTCGTTCCGTATCTTCCTTGTAGCTGCCCTCCAATCATACTTCTCCATTTCTGTCCTTGCTGCTTTCCCTATCGTCTCTCGTAGTTCTTGATCATGCAGTAAAGGCTTCAGTTTGCTCAAGCAGTCATCAACATCTCCAGGATTATAAAGATACCCGATTTTGCCCTCCTGATCTTCGGGAATGATATCCGGGATTCCTCCTGCACGAGCTGCAACTACAGGAAGGCCCGATGACATTGCCTCCAAAACCACGAACCCTAGCGTCTCCGATTCTGAAGGCATGACAAAAACATCTCCACTAGCGTACGCCTGCGAAAGCTCGTCCCCGTGTAGCGTCCCTGTGAATACGGCCGGCAGGCCAACGAACATCTGTTCCAACTCCCCCCTATTGGAAAGAAACGATGCCCGGTTAATCATTTCTACAAAAAAAATATGTAAAGCTGAAACCTAAGATTTCAACATTATGGAACAAATTTATCCAGAGGGCGCTATTTGTACCAACCAAATTACTTAGTACACCCACAAGTCCACAACTTGGTTGAACTTGTTTTGAAAAAGTCAAATATACCCTTTAGCGATAATTATACGGGAACCATTGCACAAACTTAAATATGAATTAAACACCAATATTCTAGCAATATAACAGAGTGCAACACCAATTCACCTGAATGGCCCGTCCCCGATGAAAGCTATTCGAGCTTCAGGCAGCTGACCCATGACCCTGTTTCAAGTACAACACCTTCATAGTCAATGATAAAAGTAGTCCCAAGTGGAGAATCTGCAAGCATATGGATTCAACAAAAAGACAATAATACCCTTTGAGGAAATCTAAGCTCTTCTCAACTCCAAGGCGCCCTACATGAACTATCAATGGCCTCTCAGGTTCCCCGTTGCTATTTTCGAAAAAAGATTTCATCAATGAAAGACTATTAAATTATGTTTTAAGTTGATAGGGGTCAAGAATGATGGGCGGAGTTTCATACCTTAATCTTAGTCTCATTTCTTGGGATCGAAACCAGGGATTGAAGCTGTCAGAATCTACACCTTTGTTCCAGAGTCGAATCCTGTTAGCTGAAAAATTGCGAAGAGAGATGAAGTTTGATTTCAATGAAGAGATAAGAAGGTGAGCAATTAAGTAAATTTGATATGTTAAATCATCACCTGCTGTCACCCTAGCGGCTTCTAGATCCTTTGCAATGGCAACAGAAGGAACCAATGTAAGATCAGCAGCTCTATGCAGAAATTCTGGCAAAAAATTTTACCAAAAACCTTTATAAATCGACAACAAGAAAAACCGAGTGACGGGATGGGAGATAAATATCACATACTTATAATTAGCCACATCGGTTTCACCAGCCAGCTAAAGGTGTATCTTGGAATATATCTGCAGCATATAAGCTTACAATCAGCCCCAAGTCCTACTTTCATCTACTTCAAAAAAAAAATGAGACTATGGGGGCGCTTGGTTCAAATTATTCAATGGGAATGGTACTGAGAATCACTGAATAGTGAATTATAATGAAAATTATATTTATATTGTTAGTGTTTTGTTGGTGATAAAAATGATTGTTGGTTGAGGAATAATGGAATGATTGGGAAGAAATGATTATAGGGGAGAAGACAGTCAATCAAAATGAGGTAATGATTAACTTATTTTGAGTCTGATTACCTGTACGAAGTATGATGAAGGTTAATTGATCATTTATTATTCTCATTAACCACCACAATTATCCTGTGATCATTAAGTGAAGAATTTTGAACCAAACTCGCCCCTAAGTAATATGTTGGAAACATAGAACATACACAGGAACATGGGTGTGATATGACATCACTATAGGTACACTTAATAACTTCGCAATGATGAGAGCGCCAAATACCTGAATTCGTGTAAAAACAATCAACGCAAACAAATATTTGCTCTTAAGATGCTTCAAATAAAGACAACTCTAATTTAAGACTAAGCCATAAATTAAGGAGATCATAAAGTATTTACCATAATGCCAGGAGATGATGCATGTATAATATCAGGCTTGAATCGAGCAACTGCTGAAATTATTCTTGGGCTGAGTGCTAGTGATAGGGGTAACTTTTGGTACAACGGACAGTTGAAGCTACAACGACAAAGGTAGTGTTTATTGCATATAGTTAGTTATATGGAAGTCGCATCAATTGATATCACGTAATTATACTGTCAGTTAATTCTGTCAAGAATAAAGAATTATAAGGCTAACCTTCTTGATCCAATCAATTTAGCTCCATAAAATTCCTCGGGCACTCCTTCATGAGTCGTTACAACCATAACCTGTGTACAAAACCCGAAAAAACAATTGAAATTAATTGCATAGTTCTATGGAAAATGTCTAGTTGAACTTTAGAATTGCAGATTTCACTTTTTTTGGGCAACAATATATCACCTAATGTTTATGTTCTTGCTATATTAGGTACATCATGGTAACTACACAGTGATACAGAATATTATGAATGGCAGGGGTACATAAGGGGTCTAGTTAATAAGGACATGAACTAAGGATCAGATTCACATTCTCAGCAAAATGTTAAGGTACATGAACTAACTGCGATACCAACTTCATTAACAAAATTATATACAAACATGCACAAATATCTGATTTAAATAAACGCAGAGGACCACAAGCTATAAGAACATACCTCGTCCCCCATTTCACGTAGATACCTAATGAAATTCTGGAATCTGTTTTTATATCCAGAGACATAATTGCATACGCAATTCCAAAACATTAATATATAAGTACCCCAGTAAGATTTATCATAAAAGGAAACATAGCATAGCAGGACGAAAAAGAAACGGCATAATAGCACCACAAATCTATATGAGATATTGAATGAAGTACATCATCAAGGCATAAATAAGAAAGAATTGAGCATTGAGGATAGTAACTAGAGTGACCTGATAACACTTGAGAAGGAATTGATCTCTTAACTAAGCTAGTGCCGTAAAAACATCCAGTTTTCATCAGCATTACTTCAAAATAAAATGAAAATCAACTAGCTGAATTTTGCAATTTATGACTTCATTTTTATTTTTGGCATCAATCTATTCCAATAACAGAAATTCTTTCACCATTTAGGCACAATCCCAAATTAAAGACACTAAAGCCCCTACATACACAGATAACACAGTCATTTCATCAAACAGAAAGAGTGCATCTACCAAATTCAACAGGGCCACATAATCTTGCAAGCAAAAACATCAATTCGGACTCAAACAAACAATCACACTTGCCAAAAAGGGGAAAATGGAAAGACTCACGAAAAGGGAGATGGCTCAACAAATATAGCAATACGCCTAGGTTTAGAGTTCGTCTCAGATTCAACCGAAGTAGGAGGATTTTCATCTCCCTCTTCTTCACTATACTCTGTAATACTCGAGCCACTGTTAGTACTAGCTGCAATAAACGGTCGCTCACTACAGGATTTAATTAAGAAAAACTTCAATTCTTTGCTCCTTTTGAAACTCCTATACTGCAGAGACTGATAATTCACACGATTTTGACCAATTCGTTTTCCCGTTCTCGAAAAGGTAGAAACTTTGGAAGTAAAAAATATAGGAGCATATGTACAGGAACAGGAAGGATGGGAGGAGAGGGCAGGATTTACAGAGATAAAGAAACGAACATGGTGATAGTTCGGATAGTATTAGTGATGTTAAATACAAGTATCAGTGGGATTAAATATTTGATGAATTGGAAGAAATCTTTCGGGGTTTTATTCACAATCTTGTGTTCTTGGCCAACGGGGGAGTCTCCCCCAAATTGAGAGTGGATATTCTTAGGAAGATGAGGGAGTATATGCTCTGCCTCTAATCAAATCAATGGAGGAAGTCGGAGGAGGCTGTTTTTGTATTTTACGTTTTCTTTGGGACCATTTTGATAATATGTGAATTTACTTTTTAATATTATTATTAAAAGTATTTTTCACATAAAAGAAAAGGGGTGGAGTATCTTCCCTCTATGGAATCAAAATATACTTAGATTCTTGGGTTGTGTTTTAAAACAAACTTGCGTTTAAGCATTTTTTTTTAAAGTTGAATCTTATCAACTTAAAAAAAATGTTTTTCACTGTAATGATAATGGTTCAAAACATACACCTATTATAATACTCCCTTTGTCCATTTCTCTTTCTAAAATTTTCATTTTGTCATTTTTATACGTTTTAATTAAAAAAATTTATTTTGTACTGCCTCCGTCCACCAAATCTATGCTTATTATGATAATCTGATAACGAAAGATTATTCTTATCTTAATAATCATAATAAAAATTCAACTTATGTTGACATACTATAATCTCAAAGATCTATACCAAACCAGTATAATTGATTTATAACTTTTTAAACTTGCATAATTATTCACTTTCTGTATAAGAATACTAATTTCCTGCAAAGAATTAAATAATCATCCTTAAAAGATACTATATATTTTTGAGGAATACATACATGTTGTACGGAAAGGTAAATTAAGTATGTTTATGGACAAAAAAAAATTTTATCTTCATCGTCCAACAATCACTTAATTATTCAAGTTATCATTATATTTTACTCACAATTAATTATGTTATTAATAAATTGATTTAAGTTACTTTTCCGTACAATACGTCAAAACGAAATGAGCACAGTTTTTGTGGACGGAGGGAGTACATTTCAATTACTCATGAATTTTGTTATAACAATTATCATCCATCTTAACTACTCACTACATTTACTTTTAAGAACGTTTTTGTATGTTAACACATTTCAATTACACATCACACATTTAATATTAAATTTTTTTAATTATTCTTTTATAAGTAAATAGGATTGGGGGAGACGGAGTACAAAGAATTTGGCCCTTTGAAATCTTAGATGCATCCTTACAATTTTTTCCTTTTTAGGAAAATTGTGTAACTATATTTTACGATCACAGATTGCACGTTTTACTGTAATAAATTACAAAATTTAATAATAAATTGTATATTTTTAAAATACATTATGAGGTGAAAGTTGCAACTTCTATGGAAACCAAATCCGAATGAGGACATCTTTAGTGCACGACTCTGGGCCAATTTGGGTTTGGACAGGAATAGTCTTGAAATCAAATAAGTTAGGAAGCCTTAGCCCAGTTCTAAATTTAGAAAGGAAAATGGGCTAGGGTATTTTTAAGCTCCACCAAAATGGTGGGCCACCATGCTAAATGTTTGTTGCCCAGCCCGCCCTGCGGCCCATTTTGAGGCCTCTAACACCAACTCCCTTATCTCTCTCATTTCCCCCAATCTCATATATACATTTATGGGTTATTTTAGATATTTAAGTAATTGAACCCTTTATATTTTTATCTTTTTAGGCTTTATTTACATATTTTCTCGTTTTAACCCAACTAAAAAATGAAACATAGGTCGCAAAATTAGTTAATCATGTTATGAATATATGAAATTATTATGAACGTCACGGTGTGTAAATATTAGATATATAAAATTGACACAATCAAATCCCAAAGGTACGAAAGGCCGCCCCAAGATTTGAGATATTCATAAAAATATGGAATATATAAGTCAAGATTTGCAAGATTATTTCTTTATCCTAGATATTATGTTACCTTAAATATAAGTCAATATTTGTAAGAGTGCATCTTTTTTGGCATGTAATTCTACATTGTATTCATACTATATATCATTCTAGATTTTTTTCAAATAAATTAAGAATTTTTTTTATATTATTTTTAACAATAATTATTATTTGCTGGGAAAAATTATTCGCAAAGCACATTTATCGAAAGCTTAAATGACCATATTAAGAGTATATATATAAAATAATAAGGGAGAAAATATTTTAAACCTATTATAAATATCTTAAAAGGCTAAACGTCATTTAAAAATAATTTAAGAGAGTATGAATTTTTTTCCTTTTAAAAGCTTAAACAGAAGACCATAATGAAGCTGCAGTAGTTTTGCATGTGTGGAAGTTACAACTCAAGGTTAGCGGGCATTTTTCAGTCAAAAGGAATTGTGGTATTCAAACAAAACATTAATTTCAATGCACAAAGGTAATAAAGATTTGTCCGTAATAAAGGTAAAAAAAGATGAAATTGGCACACATAAAGAGGTGGGGCAGTTGCAAAAATGATGGTCAAAATTGGGGCCATTTATTACAAATTCTGATTCCTCAGAACAATGCAAAGCTTGCCCACCAAAAAGGGAATTGTGGCCATACAACATAATAAAAAAGAAAAAAACAATTAAATACGAAAATAGATTCTCTATAATCTTTTTGTAAATTTCTTCTAATATTTAGAAAAGTGATAATCATGTAATAAATTAATGGGTGAAAAATGAAAATACAACAAGATAAGTCATAAAATCGAGTAAATGGATAAGAAGTGACCACATTTTACCTCGAAGTCCCGAAGTCCGAGTTTGAGACATGAAGAGGGAATATTCCCCCTTTTGGGGGGTGGTGGTCCCCCTGTTGTGGGGTTGTGGTTCTGGTTGCGGTGCAGTTACGATTTCGGATGGTCCCCCTCTTGTGGTGATTGCGGTTTGGTCTACAGTGAGATGAAAAATGTTGTCGTGTCTTTTGATGGTAGAATTATCAGAATTGACATGTTAAAAAACTATCAGAATTGATTGCCTTTAAAAAAAAAAAAAGATAAGTCATAAGACCAATAAAATAATGGATGATAATATAAAAAGATAGGAGTTACCCATTGCGTCCATTTCTCTCCAAAATTTACATAGTATTATGCATAAATGATGATTAATGGATACAAATATTTGGATCACAAGAACACTAATATAATCACCAAATTGATTCGCCTAACCCTAATTATTCACGTCCGAATTTGTTATTAGTGTAGGCCTAAGAGTTATTTAAAATATGAGAATTGATATCCCATGAACAAGTTTCATACCATGAACTTTGATTATTCGATTCATTTCATTTATTTCAACATATTTTATGAATTCATTAAACTTGATTTATATCATACAATGAATAAGTTTAAATGATCCTAAAGTTTGCTATAATATAACATAAATATTGTAAAAAAAAAATAGTCATGAATTCATGATGATAAGTGCATCTCTTGGCCTCCTTGTGCAAAGATATTTTTGGGCTTTAGTGTTGGTAAATTTGTGAAATAAAGATGACATACTATCTGTATTGTTCCTCTCAAGGGCCCCTCCCAAATTCTCTTTTTTCTTTTGACCAGAAGTTTGTTTTACTTGGATTTTTGTTTACAAGCTAAAGATGTCTATTTTCTTGGAGTAAGCAATTTCTAGGTAAGGAATAACCCATGTAAAGAAAACTACTTGAGATAAACTTCAAAGATTAATCTTGAAGTTACTTGTACTCTAATCTTAATCATGTGCCAATGACTAACAATAAAAACATGTTCATCATAAATATCTAAAGATTCATACATATAAAATAAAATGTAAATTAGTAGGTTTTCGATAAAAATATTAATAGAATGAAATTTATTTCATACAATTATAAATTAATATCGTAATTTTTATTAGATATCAGTACACTTATAAACTGATATTATAACATTAAATGTATATGTATTAGTTTATAAGAATATTGATATCAATTTCATAGTATAAATAAAGAGTGACTCTCCTGTGCATCATTTGCACAAGATGCAATTGAATTCAATTTCAATTTGAATGAAGCATTTACATCCTAAACACTAAATAATGAATCCTAAATCGTGACTTATTCGGTCGGGTAAACCATGAACCACTCGGGCCGAGTGAACCATGAACTACTCCGACCGAGTTTGTGCCTAGGTCGAGGAAAAAGAGAGAAAAAAAAAACATAAAACTGAAATTAAAGTTAAAAGCAAACTGAAATTAAAAAAAAAAATTAAAAAAAATTAGAAAACGAACTCTTAAAATTAAATTGCACCAAATTAATTTGGTGCAAATGGTGCACAGGAAAATTTGCCATAATTAAAATTTCATATAGATGTTTATGAATGTGAGTAAGTCTCCTGAGAATATTCATAGTATGAAATATATGTCGTTATACTTATAAATTAATATGAGTACATCACTACACTTATCAATTTAGTATGAAATGTATGTCGTTATACTTATAAATTAATATGAGTACATCACTACACTTATTAACTTATATTGTTACACTTAGGGTGTGTTTTGAAACTCTAAAAAAACTTTCATAATCACTTATTTTGAAAACTCTCTCTCATAATTTTTGAAAAAAATAATTTTAAAAACTATATTGTAATGTTTCAAAACACATCTTTATAAATTAATATAATAGTATTAAATGTTATTGATTTTAACATTTAAAAAACACCAAAATAAAAGTTTGGTTGTGCCATTTTCCATTGAATTTTCCTAATAAATACCACCCACTATCTCACCTCTGTCTCTTCTTCAGCCATAGAAATGAAGACGAACAGACGAGTGAGTTTCAGCCCTGAACCATCCTTCGCCGCCACCAAGCACGGCGGCGCCGGCGGAAACAAAAACAGAGTAATCTACAAAGTATGGATCTTTAAACTCCCAGAAGGGTCAAAGTTTTCAGTTGGGGGATTCTTCAAGAACATAAGAGAAAAAATGGCGAAAGGCTCTGCCTTCTTTGGCGGCGGGGCGGCGGCGGAGATGCTCCCGGAAAGTATCCTCCGCTAGTTTGGCGCGGTCACGATCGTATGCAGAGACACTGGATTCACAGAGAGCTGAAGCCATTGAAGATTGCATCGAGTTCTTGAATTCTTCTTCTCTTCAAAGATCCAATTCTGTTTCTAGCTCAAGTTAGAATTTACAACCATGTTTGGTTGTAAATTAAATGGATAAAGAATTATTCTCTTTTTTTTTAAAGAAATTTTTTTTTACTCTGTTTTAATTCGTTTAGGTTGGTGATAATAAGATGTATCATGTATGAATCATGATTTTGTTTCTGGTGATTAATATTGCAAGAATGTGAAAATCGAAACAACAGCTACTTGAAATTCGATTCGAGATTGATTATTGACTATTTTTCTCTTAATTGTTAAGTAGATGGAAGAATTCCATTTTATTAGCTCTTGGAGAAATGTGAAATCAATTTAGTTATATTATATTAATTTCTTTAATATACAATTCCATAAAAAATTGATGTTGACTAAAAGTTTGACTTGTAATTTATTAATAAGATTTATAGTATAATATTTCAGTGCACTAATTGTTCTTGGAATAACACTCATGTGAATCAGGTTCACACATGAACTCTATCACTGTTATGCACAAAAATTTTCACTGTTTAAAAATATAAAATATTTTTTAAACAGCGATTGTTTTTGTTCATAACAATGATAATTATTATACATAACAGTGAGAGTTTTTATATGTAATAGTGATAATTAAATAACCGAGTTCATAGCATGAACTAGGTCTATATAAATTTTTGTCTTGTTCGTGCAATTTCGATTCTATTTTGAACACATACCAACTTTTTCCATATAAATTATATTCATATGAAGTAAAATATGAATGATATATTGAAAAGTATTAATACTATTAGCCTATAAATTAATTATGTTGTTCATATAAATTACATAACAATTATTAATGAAAGAGAATAAGTTCAATATGTAAAAAAAAGAAATTAAGATAAAAATTTGTATGAGAAAGAATCTCGTTTACTAAATTAATAATTTAATGCTATAGTGTTTTGGTCCAAAATAACAACGTGACAGTCTCATATAAAACTCCTTTAAAATTTAATAATTAATGTAAGCGATAAACTTAAGTTTGTATTCAATTTGATAAAAGTTCACACAAATTTACTTTAGTTGATAATTAAACCAACTCAAGCACCGTTCTAATAATGTGCATGAAAAAATCAATTAAGTTTGATTTTTAATTCAACTCAACTCGGTTAATTTATACCTCTAGCTATAATATAAATTGGAATATTAGGCTAAATATTAATATTTTACAATTGGAAAGGCAATAATTTAGAATAAATAGTCGATGAATATGGTTTTCACTTTTCATTAGCTACATCAAGTAAATTTAGTAGACCTGCACGGATTTATAGTGTATTTTTTAATTGAATATTACAATCACATGATGTACTAAATTTAAATACACTATAGACTCGTGCTACTGTACAACACAATTTTGTACATCAAAGATCCAAATCCCTATGGGTATGTTTGTTTCGGGACTCACCCGAATGGACTTAGTACTTTGAAAATCACGTCACATTATAGTTTGAGATTTAAAATTAGACTTCAAAATCCACTTCTATAAAGTACACCTACACCCCTATTTTTCACAAAATTCAATACAATCACATCACTACTTTTTTCACTCTCAACACAATATAATAATACCACATAAATCATTATTAAACACTGATTTGACATATAGTAAAATTCCACCCTATCAAAATCTCAAAACAAACACATATTTTTTACTATTCACCAAGACTTTCAAATCCATAGGATTTCGAAGTCATGACTTCCCCCGCACACCTAAATCCCGAAACAAACATACCCTACATGAATTCCTCACAACTCATATATCAAATAAACCACTATTATCAAATATCAAGTTAGGTAAACAACCCGAATTAATTAGCATTGAGTAACACTCATGTGAACCAGGTTCACACATGAACTCTATCTCTGTTATGTGTAAAAAAAATTATCATTGTTATGCACAAAAATTTTCACTGTTTAAAAATATAAAGCATTTTCTAAACAGTGATTGTTTTTGTTCATAACAGTGATAATTTTTTACATAACAGTGAGAATTTTTGTATGTAACCGTGATACTTAAATAATCAAATTCATAGCATGAACCAGATCTATACAAATTTTTGTCATTAGGATTTAGGGCACAATACATGTACATAACTTACTTTATTAGAGAAGATATATTCGAAATACGCTCTCTCTCTCTCTATTTTCAATTATCCTAATTTATTGAAAGAATAATTTAAAAGAAAATATTTCGGAATTAAAACCACTACAAAAGTACTAATCTATAGTTAAAGTTCTATGCATAATATTTCGGAATATTTTCACATGACTAATATAATAATAAGACAATTATAATTTCTCAAAAATTTATCGCTAAAGTAAAAGATAAATGACGCATATAAAAGAGAATTTTCTCACATTAATAAGACTTTATATAGGGTTTTATCCAGCATAAACCTATATGAAATCCTATGTGATTTATGGAGGTAGCTTAAATAAGACGGACCTCCATAATTATTAACCTAATATGTTAGGATATAGATGGGAATCAAATGAGAGACTATCAATTCAATTTTTTTTTTAAATGTAAGACTGTTTTAACCACAAGCAATTCAACCTATTAGCAATTTTAGCATGAGTTTGTGCATCAGTTAAAGGAGAAACTGGAAAAATTTCAAATATCACAGAAGATGAAACATCAATTATCATGTCTAAATAATATAAGCTTAACAAATATGAGCATCATGATCATTCTCAGGGATCAACAGAGAGCTTTTCAAGACCTTGAATTCCATGATTTGTAGCTTTCTTCATCTCTAGAGCTCGTTTGTACGGTGGTGCGATAGGAGGTTGTACGGGATCTAAGCTCTGATAGGACCCATCTGCGGACTTAGGAAGCGGGTATGAACGATCCGAGTCGTATCCATTGAGGTCACCACAGGCCAAAAACGGAATATACGCCTTGTTAGGCCCTTCGAGCCACCCACTGCTGCAATCTGTGGCAACGTGCATATTTATTGAAAAACATGGGAATCTTAAATTCAAACACGAAAATAAGTAAGATCGAAGTTCCAAAAACAAGTGTATCGGTCAATTTCAAATTACCTAGATCATCTGCACCAGAAGGACTTCCAATTTTCTCGAGGAGACGGTGCAAATCTTTTTCACTGAAGCCATCAGGGGGTGAGTAATTCTCACACACTACAAATGCCTCTGTGCAGTTTAAATAACGGTTATTATAAATTAAGAAATGAAAAATGAAGGTCTAAATATAGCATCATGCATATTGGAAACTTGAATTTCTGTTAATTTACATATATACAGAACCACACCATAACTATTAAATGATTTTTAAAATTAAGTTTTAATCAATCATCAAATTGAAGCAAAATAATGTTCAATTATTTATCAAGGTCAGTGGTAGACTTGCTTAGTTGCTTCAGGAATAACAGGATATACAATTACCTATGCTTGAATTGCGGCTACTTTTCGGCTTAGCAAATGTTACTTCCGTGAAAAATAACTTTAGCTGCCAGAAAGAGACATCAGAATGGAAGTATTTTAAGATGGATATTTAACTTGTCACATTTTAAGACCGATATTTAACTTTAATCGCATACAAATCCAGGGAATGTTCCATTGACAAAGCATCGGTTGGTCGGAATAATGGCAGCAAGTTTGCAATGAGTAAATCATTTAGCATGAACCAAAAGGGAAAGAAGTAAAATCAGACTTGAGAACTTCACAGAGCCACAGGTTCTATAAATACATAATAATTAGTTTGTTAGAATGCTAAAACAATTTATATTATCCAGGTACTGCAAACTAACTTAAGTGCCTAAAACCTGGAAGTATCATTTTGATAATTATAATCCTTACTCCCCCAGGGAAAATGGCAACTACCTCAACTTTTTTCTAATTAGAAACTGATATGTAAGATAGATTCTAGCGAAAAGACTTTAACGTTTATAGCTACAGAAAAATAGAAGCCCGAAACTTTAATAGCACAATTATATCGGAAGAATCACATTTAATTAATGAAAAAAGACTATGAATTGCAGTGCGCAAAATGAAATGATAAAATTATGAGAAATGCAAGTATGACAAACCTGACAATAGAGGAGACTAGTGTCTTTTCCTCGAAATATTTTTGCAATAAACTTTCCACCTTTTTTTAGTATGTGTGTCACTATTGTTAATGCCTGCACGCATGTTACACCATCCTCTGACATCAATGTGAGGCATAAAAAACATAAAAAGATATATACATATATTGATTGTTATAAGTAACAGGGTATTCATAAATCATAATGAAGAACCTGCAAACATCTATTGTTCATTATCTATATTTTGCCATGAACTCAAAGCAAGAGGTCATATAGACAAAGTGGAATGTGGATAAAATATGAAGTTTAGCAAGTGCAAGAAGAAATTAAACAGTGGCATTTGTTCCATTCTAGTTACAGCTGCTTCAGATTAATATGCCTTTCTTAAAAATTAGTTTATTTTTGGCAAAATAAGAATTACCAGATGCCTGATTTTTCTATGAAAATGATGGCATAGGAAATAGCAAACAAAAAATACTAACCGCCAAAATGAGTTGGGACTGCACAAATTCATCCATGTCATGTAGGCCCGTCACTGATATATGCAGAACAAACAGGTTATATAATATGCAGCATATGTATAATATAGACGGTCATCTGATTACAAAACAATTTCACCAACCATCAGGTGCACCATCACATACAACAAGATCAGCCTTGCCTCCATCAAAATGTCTAATGACCTAAAAAAACAAGGAAATGTTAGAACGAGGCAATAAAAGGACATAATGTGAGAGAAGAAACTAAGAGTCTAAGAAGGTGAACAATATGCTGAAAATATTGATTGATATAAAAGTTAGAGTCTACTACTAAATGTGATCAGTAAATTCATAGCCTTTAAATGATTTAAAAAATGATCCACACCGTTTCAGCTGTCCGAGCATTTGTTATATCCCCCTGAACTTGAATAACACCTTCTATAGGAGCCATAGGCTGCAGGTCAATGGCTACTATAAGTGGTAGATCACTATCCCTGCAATGTTAAAATGAGGGCAACTTGGTTGAGACACCTAAAGTGTACAAGTTGAATAACATAATTGTGAATTGAAAAGTAAGGTTCAACATGTGTTTTTAATACCAAGTTGCAAAGGAATGTAGATAAAATCATAGAACAGAGATAAGAAGTACTAATATGAAAATTAACCAATCAGACATACTTGGAATCAGGGGACGACTTTGCCGTGAGATAAAGTTTTCGACTCAAAACCTGAATATAGAGATTAGGCAGTAGGCACACCAAGATTCAGCGAAGAGTAATGAATTAAACATTTTAAAGAAGTTGCTGATTATTGATAACTAATGCCTATTCTTTTAATACAGTTGTGACATTACTTTATAGGCTTGAAAAGAGTGGAAAATGCAAGCAATCCCACATTTAGAAGCACTAAAATATTACGAATAAAGCATTTTTGTAACTTAAATGCCAATGAGCAGAGAAGAAAGAGATAATATCAACTTATCAAGGTATTTATACATTCTATTGTAAAACTAAATGGAACAAATAAATGCACATGCTGTCGAATTATAATTCGATATGTGCCTGTAGGGAGTAAACTGACACCTATCATTATGCCAAAGTAAAATTTGAAATGATATTGATAAATATATTCCAGGTTTATCCCTAATCTTTTAGACTAAAACCATCATATAGACCTCTCGCACAAGATGCATGGCTTGCAAAAATCATTTTCTTATTGTTTTTCACATCTAAGATTCCAAACAGCATTAGAATCCTAATATTTTTCCATTATCATAGTCAACAGATACCTGACTCCAGCTTCCTGGTGCTGCACATAAATCTACCACACGCTTTACCCCTGAATATAAATGGATTTATCAAATTAACCAATCAATCAGAGATGAAAAATGATAATTCTTCCACTAAGGGGGTGTTTTAGATCTCCACCATGTGCTCTAGAAGCACTTGTTTTTAAGTTGGTGGACACAACTTTTCAAAAAAAAAAAGTGCTTCTAGAGCACTACTAGTACTTGCAAACAGGTACTAAACCAGCTCTATAAGACACATGAAGTAGTCAATCAACAAGTCAATCCACACAAAACCTTCAAATATGTTGAACTCCTCATCAATCTGAAGCAACTTGAAGGCACTTCGGGCACGCCATCCTTCCTCTTTGGCTTTTCTATAGTAGATATCCTGCAATATCAATCGAACTATCAATCCAACATCCCAAACACATTAAAATCCCACTAGAAAGAAAAGAAGGTTTAGCAAAAAAGTGTAGCAGAGAAGAGGTTACTCTTTTATCCCTCGATGCTTTTCCCATCTGTTTTCTCGAAATCTTTTTACCAGCCTAACTTCACAAAGCAAATGCTAGAAAATTTGTCGCTGAAACTTGAAATACTTGACACTCAAATATAAACACCTGCAAAAAGCAAAGAAATAATTTTTTTAATCCCACCTTTGTTACTTTTCAAGTCAGTAATTTCATCAAACAGTTTCTGGGCATTCAAGCCCTCAGATTTCAAACAAGTTTTCATCTGTTCCTAACATCACAAATCTATATATTTCTAACTACCACCAGCACCACCCACCTATTCAACCTCAATCTTCAATTTACAAACCTCCTCGTTCTCTTTCTCAGTAAACTTCAACTAATATTACAATACCATCATTCACAATTAAATACAACATAGCATATGAGAATCCAGATTAGAAAAACGTACTCTTTTCAACCTGAGTCGTCAAATTTGTAGAATCGCAGAGAAACCTCAAGATTTCCTACGGCGGCGAAGAATATGGGAAGCTTGAAATTTCCCGCAACGGAGATGGAAAGAAAATAATGAGTCGAGAGGGAGAACAGATTTAACGACTAGTATTGCTATTAAAGACGGGCTTTAAAAAATAACTAAGGCCCATATTATAGGCCCAAATGAACTGCTAAAAACTGAGTATGAAGTGTCAAAACGGGCCTGAAATTGGTCAAATTCATCCGGAAATCAGCAGCCCGTCTTGATTATTTTTTTTGGCCCTTTTAGAGTTCGGATTTGGGCCTACTATTTCATATTTCTCAAGTCATGCAAGAAATTATGTCAGGTTTGTTTTAACTTGAGATGAATGTCGGATGGAAAAAAATGGTGGAGGAGAGAAATCTTATGAATAGTAATTTTTATTTGTTTTTGGTTGAATATGAATGGGGTGAATGAAGTTTTATGTCAAATCAATATTTTTTAATGATAATGATGTATTATTTTATTATTGTTAATTGGTGAGTTAATGATTTTATGAAAGAAAAGTGCAAAAAAAATATAAAAGATAATGAATTGTTGTAAAAAAATATGAAAGAAAATTAATTGGTGTAAAAAAAGATAGTAATGTAGAGTAATAATTTTAGGGTTTATGTGTATAATAGGGGTGGATGTATATTTGAATGGAGAATTGAATGTGTAGAATTAAAAATTGACCGTATTTAGGGAGACCCATGTCATTTGAAAAGCAAAAGTTTCATATAAACCGGTTTCACATAAGACCACATCATACTATTGCTTGTAGAAATTAATACTATAGTTGTTATATTAATTTCAAAGAATAATAAGATGAAAGAATGTCTGATAAACCGCCACATAAAACCTTCTCATGCTGAAAACAAACACAAACGGAATTTTGTTTTAAGGATAAATTTTATATTTTTTATGTACTTTTATTTTTCTCTCAGACATGACTAGGGGTGTGCAAAATTCGGTGAAAACCGAATTAACCGACCGAACCAAATCGAATTTTCAAGTTCGGTTCGGTTATTCGATTTTCGGTTCGGTTTCGGTTTCAAATTTTAGGAATTTCGGTTTTCGGTTCGGTTAATTTTCGGTCAAAAACCGAAAAAACTTGAAAACCGAAAATATATTATTAAATATATAAAATATTAATTATTATATAATTTGTTTTTTCTTTTTTGTCTTTGTTGAACTATGTCATCACTTATTTCAATTATTTGTTATGGATTGGACTAATGGTATGTATTTGATGAAAAATTGAACTTGATTTTATGTTATCACTATGAAGTATAAACTTGATGAACTTATTAATATTTGATTGATTGCATAAAGTACATATTTAATGTGTGATTTTTTCCATGTTTTAGGTGTCAATTAATCTTAAGAGTTTGTTTTGATCATGGTGTATTATATTAGATTAGAAATTTTACTTTTTATCATCGCTTTTTCATTAGAAAAAAGAGAAAACGTTCGAATTCCATGTAAAAAAAAAAAAAAAAAACTTCGGTCGGTTCGATTAAAAATCGAAACCGAACCGAAAATTTCGGTTCGGTTAAACTTCGGTTATCGTGCTTATTCGGTCGGTTTGGTTACCAATTATAAAATTTCGATTTGGTTCGGTTTTGCTTTTTCGGTTCGGTTTGGTGACCAAACCGACCGATGCTCACCCCTAAACATGACGTGCCTCATAAATCAAATTGTATTTTTACTTCAATTCTTGCATTATATATGTTAAATTATTTTTAGAATACGGGGTTAAAAAATTTAAGCTATGTTTTTATGCTACATGATTCCTTAGGCACCAGTACCACAAACTTCTCCGCCTCATAAATTCAAGGTTTTCTTGATTTAATGAAAAAGATTTTGGAGCTGGAAAAAAAATAATGCATGGCTGAAATATGAGAATCAATAAATCCAACAGTTGGAAAACCACGTGGGCCTCATCAGTTACCTATATAATGTAATTAATTCATTTTTCCAATGATAGTTTATTAGTTGAGCTGGTAAGGTCCCCATCTTCCCCACTCTACATCAATGTAGAAAAAATACAGCACACTATATTCAATTTAAAAGTAAATGATTTTTTTTACTAATTACATGATGTTTTAGGTTTTTTTATTATATTTAGTAAATTTGTTTTTACTAAGGTGGATGATGAGAACTATGGATTTAATGACAAAACTTTAGTGAGACCTCGTCCAAGTCGATCGCATTGCGTAATACATGCAAATTTTTTTAATATCTTGGTTAATGTTTTTAAGTGGAAATATTGGTTCCAAATATTAATTGGAGTCTTCCATATTAATTAAATAATTAACACCTAAGCATGTTTAGATCGGAATAGCTATTAGGGAGCAGCTAGTATCACTTATCCATACACTGTAAAAAAAAAGGTACTATCAATTATCATTTGTTAACGAAATAATTTTATTTCATCTAAAAGTTCAAACTTTGTACTTATAAAGAGGTGTGTAATTAATTTATTTATTTTTTCTAACACCCCCCTCATTTGTGGACTGAATTTTCTTACTCCATCACATAAATGAGGTTCATCGAGTGGACAATTTAATATGAGTGGATCCGTGAATGTGCTTTCAGCGTGAATCAAATCCAGAATGTGGGTTGACCCTAAAGACTCTAATACCATAAAAAATTTTATCTCATCTAAAAGTCTAAATTTTATAGAGAGATGTTAAATTAATTCGTTTATTTAATTTCCATGATAATTGCCCTAAATATGGAGTATAAATTATATATTTAAGTCCAAAATATTACCTGAATTTTGAAACCAAATGCAGCTTTTTCCAGCATAAGTTTTATTATGAATAAATCAAGAAAACCTTGAATTCATGAACGTAATGAATTAGAACTTTTACTTATTTTTTTATTTATTTTTTATCGAGGTCATTAAAAGAGAAAATCATTATTGTGACTTAATCAATATTCTATGTTATCGATCGTTAACTATATATCAATAAACTACAATAAAATTATTATCAAACACTACACAATAAACAGAATTTTATAAAAGTTCATAACTAAAATATATACAAACCATCAGCTCTTAATTCCATCGCAGCCCCACAAATTCAACTACGTGAAATTTATTTTCTTTGCAAGTTTCTTGAATTTGAAGGACTGATAAAATAAAAACTAATACAAGTACGTTAATTTCATTTCAATAATACTAATACACGCTAAACAAAAGTAAAAATAACTTATAATAATTACGAAACGTATGCAAATTAATACTTATATAATAATTCATTCACTTCTTTTCTTCACAGCCCTTTTCCTTTTCGGGTCGAACCCGCCCATCCGTACCCGCCATCATCAAATACTTATCCTTCCGGGTCAAATTGGTGCACTCGAACCCCAGGGTCCCACCCACAACTCTCTGAATATAATTCGCAACCTCAATCCCCGATTTTCCGCCCTTAATCGTAAATTCCGGAGGCAACTGGTTCAAAAACGTGATTTCATAAACGGGTCTCGGGTTCATAAACACGAAATACGGGTCAAGTACTTTGTACCCTCTCGCAGTCGTCCCATAAAACACGCTTTGTTTAACGTTAATCGCCACTGGCACGATTCTATCACTCAGCTCCGCAAACAAAGCACTGAACCGCAGCAAAAACGGTTCCCTACAAGTGGTCCCCTCGGGGCAAATTACCAAATCGCCCTCCTCCAACAAACGCTTTATATTCGCCGCGTCCTTCTCACGCTCCCTAGACAAAGCCACCGCTTTTATGGGAGAAATTAATTCGGAAAACTTACTAATGCTGTAAGTGACGCAACTGATTTTTCGACCAAGCGCGACAGCTGTAACCACCGGGTCGAGTATCGTGCGGTGGTTACAGACGAATAGGACTCCGCCACGTCCGCGCTGAGGTGGCGGGGGTGGGGTCCCCTTTACAATTAGTTTTATTCCGAGAATTTTGTAATTGTAACGGACGATTTTTTCGGGTAATGGAATGTTGAGATAAACTCGAAATAGGCATAAAAGAAAGCCAATTGGCATCCATAAGAATGTGATGAATGCTACTAGGGGTGTTGGACGTTGGACCAAACGGCCCTCGTGAAATATGATTGGTGATAGGAGTTTGTTTCTTGGTAGAGGGTCAGTTTGGGTTTTTGGTACCAAGTATGACTCCTGTGAAAATGAAAATCAAGAAATTGTTAGTTTGTCGAAATTGATGGTAAAATTATATGTGAGATCAACTAATTTTATCTAATATAGCTGTGAAAAGTTAAAATATTGTAATCAAGTTAAACATAAATAAATATTATATATGTTAAGAAATAATTTTCAATTATATTAATAATTTGCTTTTCTTATTTTTCTATGTAATGAGTTGTTATATAGATAGAAAAGATAGTACAGCATATTTATGGAGTATCAATATCATGTGGCATTTATCAAGGGTTGTACATTTTTGGACTTTCTTAATGAAGACAAGAAAATGAGTTAGTTTACTTAAGATGGTATGATATTTAGGTTAAGGAAATTAAAAGGCTAGTTTTTCTTAAATAAATTGATTAAGAAATAATTGATAAACCAATAAAGAAGAATTTAATGTGACGTTATTAATAACCAAGTACTCATTTTATGGATCTCAAAATTTTCTATCATACCATTACAAATTTTCTAAATTATTACAAGATTAATTGAGTGAGTTGCAACTTTGATCAGATTAACTGAGTTAGTTGTATAAGAGTCAAAAAAAAAAGTCATGAAGTCTAGATAAAAAGCTTCCAACCACTAGCATGAAATCGGCATGCAGCATAACATGGTTTGCCCAAGAAATAACCTTTAAATTAAATCTCCACCAACCCTACCTAAAATATTAAATCATTTACAATAAACACATGATATACTCATTTTCAGATTTCCATAAGACAATTTATTTTCTAGGATTCATAATTAATTTATAAAGCCAGCATAGCTTATACATGCAAATTAAACTTTCAAAAGGATTTATATTTGTAATATATCTAAAAAGGACCAACATGTATTTCACGTACATGGAAACACCAATAATGTATTCTTTAAAGAGTCAATATCAATATATATAAAATACTTGTACATTAATTAATTAATTAATTTATAATTATTTTACATTGATGTTGAACTCCATAAAAACCCGTTTTATTAAAAATCGAAGCGTGTTCGTGTGTGATGACATTTAAAAAAAAAAAAAATACCTTGCATATGGACATGAAATCATGATCACTCTCTCTATCTCCAAGGCCTAAATCAGGCACATTTGATCCAAACTCTTTAACAACAACCATTTTCTTATGTTCACCAACAAGAACACCTGATTTCTTCACAAACCCCGTAACCCGGCCCGATTTCGTAATTTCCAATTCTGTCCCTACAACCTTATCCGCCCCAAAATAGTTTTTACAAAAATGCTCCACCATAACCCTAGGGTTAGCCGTAACAACGTACCTCTTCCCAAAAGAGTTGAACACTTCCCAAGACTCTCCATTCACATCTTCGGAGTAAAATTTAGGCAAAACGGACTTTGCAACGAGCTCAATATCGCGTATTTTGAGCCCCGCGAAGGATATAAAAATTAGGGTTCGGATGGCTAGTGCTTCGGACACAAACAAGTCAAAGAAATAGACGAATGGAACGGATAACAAGAGGATTATTGCGCGAATTAGGCTTCCCGCTTCTAAAGAAACGAGCAAGAAGTAAGGGAATGGGCTCGTGGATTTCAAGAGCGTGCCATCTAAGTCAGATGCCACGACGTGATTTGATCGATCCTCCATGGTGCATTTCGATATCGGATCGAAATGACGATTGGAGGACATTTTTTGAAGTGAGGGGATGAAGTTGAAGAAATGTAGTTATGTTTTTGAGGCTATTGGGGTTTAAAAAGAAATTATGAGCAACTTGGGTCACTATATATGAAGTTGGTGGTTCAATATAATGAATACTCCATGTTACATGGTTAGGGAGATACGTACTATTAATTCCACAAAAAATTAATTTCTCATACATGAGATAGACCTTTTACCATGTGGGACTTATTTATGATTTCATATGAGTCTATCTCACAAAAGAACAAAGAATGCAGAAATCGAAAATCGCTAGTCAGTTCTTTTTTTAAAAAAAAAATTATAAATTAAATTAATTAATATAAATCCAGACAAATAGTCCAACTACAACTAGATAATTAATTAATCACCAAATATCAATATCCAAAATAAAAAGACATAACAATTCAAAATTTGACATAAACTACAAAAGAATCAATTGGAAATAGATTTACATATATTTATCAATTTTCTCCAAATAAAATGTTAGAATATTGACATTGCTTATCCTGATTTTGTTGTGTAATATTTCAATTTTTTTTTAATTATTGAATTTTGATATTTACACAAAAAAAAAAATTAAAAATGCTTGGCCGCCTAGACCCGCCAAAGGCGTGAGAGAATTCCGTCTCATCTAAAAGCTCGAGTTTTTAGATGAGACGGAATTCTCTCATTGGTATCAGAGTCCAGGTTGTGGGTTTGATTTCCGTAAAATTCTCTCAAGACGCCTAGCAATTAATAGTAACAATTTTTTGCACCGATTTTGTTAAAATCAGGTCGGCCGCGGCTGCCTAAGCTAGACCGATTTTTACATACATGCGCAAAAGAGTCATTCAATTAACTATTGTATGTAATAACTATTTGAATCTAAAAAATAAAAAAAGATTATATATGCAACCCTTCATCTCCTCTACATGCACACCTACACTTGATCACAATTGTAAAAAAAAGTTGAAAATGCTCAAATAACTTTATATCTTCAAAAACATCATTGATTATACATATTTTATAAAATATACATTGAGATGAGATATAAATTAGCACAAATTGACATTTACTCTTTCTAAAGTGTAAAAACGTTGTGCATAAATTATACTTCACGCGTGTTACGTACGTGAGGCTGTCTCACGCTTATTCTAAATGCAGTAAAAAGAAATAGAGTTTGAAGTGGGAGGAAATAGTAGTCGAAGTAGTTGAAGTGGTAGTTAATTGGAGATTGAATTAATTAGCCAAACACATGGGTACTTGGCACTACACTGCTGTGTAGTATAGACAAAACCACATTTCTAGGACTCAACTGAATTAAGCCCCCACTCTAGGGCACCTACCTGAACTCCCATTTTTAGAAAAGAAAAATTAATATATATTTGTCCCTTCTTTTTTTGAAATATAAATATAATGTGTATATTAATACACGTATAATAATATTATACGTCTTTAATTTGACAAATTCTTGTATATGCTGATTTTTTTTAAAATAGCATTCTTAATTTGTTTTCATTGAATATAGTATTGATCTTTTTTTTTTTCATTTAATAGTATTACTCTATCAATGTTAATAATCTTCATCGAACAACATTACTTTACACTTGAAATAGACATGCAAAAAAACATTCTCTTTAATGTATATATTTTCTACTCTCATCTTTCGAATACGACAAATGGGGATATCAAATGATTTTTTTTCCATAAATTGATACAAAATTAAAGGACAATATGGAATTATTATTTCTCGGTGCTGTCCAATGTTATTACTTTGTTGCAAAATGCATGCTCACATCAATATCGTACGTGGTCCAATTGCTTTAATACAATTTTTACATTATTGAAACGGCTGAAAGAAAAATTCAATATTAATTTCTCTTTGCTTATATAGAAAATTAAAGAAAGTGGAAAAATAAAATTACAGGACTATTTGTGAATTCGGACAAAGTTACATAACTATTTTTCTGTCAAAAAAAAAAAAAATCAGCAAAAATAATTAAAATTAATACCGAAAGGATCAAAATGGATAAACAAAATTACAGGATTATTTATGGACACTGACAAATTTACGGGAATATTTATGATTTTTTTTCCTCCAGAATAATAAGTAGATGAAACAGTAACTGAAATAAAAAAAACTTTAAACCATATTAATTAATTTGCGCTATGTTTAGAATAATTATTGCGTAATTACATATTACTTATTAGAACATGTATGTTTGTAATTGTAGATGAACACATTAATAATGCGATATTGCACAGTATATTTGCACATGCAGCTCATTTCATGTCCTGCTGTAATAATGAATTAAAAGCTACTATTCGAAAAGAATATCAATTCTGACAACTCATCCAAATTAATTTACTATTCGAACAAGTTCAATTATATTTATTTATGGCCTAAAATAAATACGGCATCTCATTACTTCTTGTCGCTTCTTCACTCCTCATGCAATAACTCTACATCGATCTACCATTCTGCTTTAAAATCTTTTTCACATTATATCTAAAAATTTAATATCTAGTCATCTAAATCATGAAAATATATATTCAGATTTTATGTGCTTATTAAGTTAAATTTTTATAATCAATGCTTTTTTTTTATGTATTTAAGACGTAGCTGAGATTATTTATAAAAAGAGAGTATACAATATGAGTATTGTAGAAGAAGTAGAATAGTTCAAGTGGATAGAACATTGCTAATTATACCATGAGGTCATGGATTCGAGTCACCATTTCCCGATTAAAAATAAATTTTATGAGTATTGTACATATGTATATTTAGTTAACATGAGAATATTTATTGGGGGATATTTACAGTATGCTGGGCTTTAAATAATACGGGCCCAAATATCTAAGTAATGGGTCACAAAGTAAAAGAATGTTGAGATGGTGGGCTAGTTAAGTTTCCTCAACAAACTTCAAATTGGCCCATTAGGCCAGTTCTTTGTTAAACTGAAGACCACAGCGGATTTGGGCCTCATATACAAGCAATTGCAGGCTAAAGATATCAAATTAATACATTATGAATTTCATCCAATTGGAAGCAGCATTCACAAATTTAAAAGTTCAAATTTATTTGCAATATGAAATTTATATTATTACACTTATAAATTAATAATATTATATTTAATTTATAAATGTAATAATATAAATTTCATATTGTAAATATGTTTCACATTAGAATTTCTGATTTCATTAACAATAAATGCATTTTTCAACTTTCACAAGGTTTCATGTTTGACCAATTCATTGCGTCGTTACACAAAAAAATAAAAATAAAAACTCTCCTATTCAATTCTATAGTATTACGGAATGAATATAAAATTATATTTTTAAATGAATTAAGTTTCATATTTCATAGGAAGAATTGTGATTATCAAAATTAAAACTTTAAAAGCACCTGTCTACAAATACAAACAAGCGAAATTCCATCAAATTGTGTATAATTGCTTCTTTTTCCCCCAAGATTCCAACAATTCAATATGCAATATTTTAGTGGATGAATCAAGTAAGCACTAACCTAAATATATATGTTGATTCTTGTCCCAATCTCCAATAGTAATATATTCATTCATGCATAAAATATCTCAAAATTTCTATTTGTCTGCCACGATTGATCTTATAATATATATCTATAAATCAAGTGAAAATGACAAATTGAGAATAAAACAAACTCAGGACCTAGGAGAAGAATACCCCACGTCCTATATAAACGCTTAAAGGATGGCATAAAATTATATTAAAACAAAAAAGAAAATTTAAATAAAAAATAAATTTACAATCTCAAATCTAATTGTAAAAATCCAATTATCATTATGTCGGGTAAGTCTTGCATGAGAAATTAACTTAATAACATAAAATAATAAATATAATTTGCCAAAAGTGATAGTCTAACCCACAATTTTAAATAAGACGCGTCTAACACCCGTGTGTGTGTGTATATATATGAATGAAGAAATTTATGTGAACATTTTAAAAGATGATTAAATGAGTTTGGACCGATGAAGAAATCACTCATGTTTATTTTCAAAGAAGTGGAATTTTATGGGAATGGTCTCCTATATCGCCTACTATTTCACATGCATGTTTTGGACCATCTAAAGTGATGTCTTTTTAACATTTGTACCCCATTAATACTCTGTCTTCGATGTATTGAAATTTGATAGGTTAATTATTTTATGAATTTCATCACTTCCTAGTCCAATAATATTGAGGCACAATGATATCATACATGAACTTAACTGATTTAAGAGCTTAAATACACTAACATCAAGAATCAAAGCAATAATGAGTAAGCATCAAGAAATAATAGAAACCTTAAGTAATGCTTATTAAGTGTGATTTGATCTTCATCAATTTTGTCAACTTTTTACATCTATATGATGAGTAATTAAGATGCCAAAATGTATTCACTTTAAATTATAAAAGGAGTTGGTCTCCCATGAATCAGGTCTATGCTATGAACTTTGATTATTTGATCTATTTCACCCATTCCAGCACATTTTTTAACTCCATTAAACTTGATTCATATCATACCCTGAATAACTTCAACTGCCAATGAATTAAAAACAAAGTTCATCGAGTCTATACAAATATTTATCATTATAAAAATAAAAGGAATACAAGTCCTACAATATTCTCTCATGATAAAATTCAGATAGACTATATATATATATATATATATATATATATAATAATAATAATAATAACACTTATCTGCATGAATACAAATTTATATTATTCTAGGAAATTTGTATTAAATAAAAACACATGAGCTAATTACTCCCATATTTTACAGCATACTAATACTAAACAAGAGAAACCACGTGTGACAAATCACAATATCTTCTGATACTCCAATCTAAATTCTTTTCTTTTTCTTTTTCTTTTTCTTTTTTTCTTTAATTTAATTAAGAAGATGAAATCCAATAATTGATTTCTTTTAACCTGTTTTATAATTGTTGGGCAGCTGTCTCACTGTCTGATACTCGTGGGGAGGATAGCACGTGACATGCACGGGGACCCCTCCCTCGGATGTCTGTCCTTGGTGCAGTGCTGTCATGACATCTAAACCCTTAACCAACTTGTCACTCCTTCATAAGTCAATTTTATTTCAATTAATGCTTCTCTATTTTGGTATATTTATTTTACTAAATTTCAAGATACAAATATACCTGCATTTGATTTATAATAAAGTTTTAGAAGGTTAAAAAAATATGAAAGTTCAAACGATGACTCGAACTCATAATCTCACATTACAAATAATGGTGCTCTGATTCGACTCAACTCGATCGACTCGTGTGGACACTATGGAAAAATAAATTCCATTAAACCTAGGACTTTGAATTTAAACCATATTATTGTGAGGCTTACAATTTTTCAGACATAATTTATTAATTTAAGTGAGAATTGAAATGGGCCCCTGGATATGAGATTGGGCTGGACCGTTTACAGCTAAGTAACAAAAGAAAACGTATTTGGGCTAGGAACTTAATTTGTAGGGTTAGGGAGCATTGAATCCATATCTTAATGGGCCCCATAGGCCTTATCTTGTGGGCCCAAACAAATAACTACCACACGTTGTGGCATATGGGCCATGCTTGGGGCCCTCTTTCTTTAACTGTTAATTTCAAAATACACCTCCGTTTTAAATGGTCTTGTGTAGCAGTATCATACAATTCAAATGTATTTTTTAACCATTTAATTTGTTTTAAATGAAACATGCAAGGTATTTTTTTCAAGAAAGCACTTATGTACATTGAAAACAAGTTATTTATCATTATGCATTTTTCTAGTGGATGCTATTGCTGGGTCAAGATTATCTGTTGGATTTTTTATATAATTCATGTTGTATTTTATTCCGACTGATTTCATGTTAAAGATATACTATATTACACATTTTTTCAAGGATTTATAGTACACTTGTTCATTTAATATTATATTTTAATTTAATACACACATATGTACTAGTAAAACAACATTACAAAAGGGAAAAGACTATTTTAAATATTAGATCCTGCGTCATGTATAGTTGCATATATACTTACAAGAAATTAATTTACAGCATAAATAAATAAATAACCCAAATTAAGAGATGAATAATATTTTTATCTATTTCTTTTAAATTAACTGTTATCCTTGATTATTTACTTTCCCAATATGGGGTATTTCAATTTGCCAGGCGAAATCCGAACATAACTCACATGCTATTGTTTGCACAGAGTTAGGCATCTGACCTGCATGCATGCATGTATCTATCCACCTCTAATGTTCTTATTGTTCACATCTTTATTAATTTATAAACTTTAATAAGTGCAACTTTATTAATTAATTGTTAAATTTCGAGAATCTATTAATATAACATTATATTTTAAAATATAACGTCAAATTATATTTTAAAATATAACGTCAAAATTAAAATATGACGCCATAATTTATATAAAAGTCGGCATTTTGTGTATATAATTAAGTAAACAATAACTATGTTGGAATTGTGTTAAAATAAAGGGTCACATCGGTTTGTGATCAATGTGAGAGGGTTTACTAATGTTATTTAAGAAGTCTTAATTTGTCAAACATCAATTGATTATTAAAGGTGAAGAGTTAATGTTATTTAAGAAGCCTAACTGACTTTGATTCAAGTGCACTACAAAGCTTAGATTACATATTTGGCTCTCAGTTTCTGTTATGGACTTATAGCTCAATCGGGCATGTTCGTTTTGGCTTACAGTGGATGGAAAATCCAAACTTTAAAGTCCAAGGATTTTAAAATCTTGATGAATAGTTAAGATGTATGTTTGTTATGTGATTTTATAGGGTAGAATGGTGAAAAAGATGATTGATGATGTGATATTATTATATTATTTTGAGTGTATTGAGAGAATAAAAATGTAGATGATGTGAGTGTATTGAGAGAATAAAATGTAGAGTAATAGTATGTTATGAGGTAGAGTAGAATTAATAGGATTTCAAAATACTTACTTTAAGTCTCAAAACAAATGGGAGTTTGAGATTGTAAAGTCAAAAGTCCGCCGAGATAGTCGTGAAACGACCATACCCGGAATTATGAATATTCCTATTTTAACTAGAATTATTATGTAATTTGGCATATGAGTAATGTACAGGCTCGTACATATAACTAATAAATTATTAGTGAACCACGTAAAATTTCGATGTCAGTTTATTTATCGTTTTTTTTTATCATTCTTGCATCAGTTATAACAAACTATTATATATACTTAATATATATATACATATATTTTTTGGGAGATGCTAAATGGGCAGATTATGCCCGAGACAAAATCATTAAAAAATATTTGTCCTCAATCAAGTCCACCTAAGAATGTGTCCTCAATCAAGTCCACCAAGTCTAAAATAGTCTTTTCTGCCCAGGGCAGAATCTGCCCATAAAAAATTACCAATATATAAATATTTTTTTTGTTAGATGCAATCATAAAAAATATATGACTAGTCAATGTAAGCTACTAAGCTCAACGGGACCATCTGAATCGCAGGACTCTCCTAGTATATAATATATATGAAATAGGGGCAATAATTATTTTTGTTAGCAATTACTCCTAATCGTTTATCATAAAATTAAGACTGATATAGAAATAATAATTTAGCATTCAAATTGCAGTACGATGTCGTGATCACATAGTATCACAATTGACCCACAAAACTATGCTTGGTCCAAAATCACTATAACATCAAATTGGAATTAAGGGCTACGACAATTGGTAAGGCTTCTTATAAATAATTCCCAAAAATTGAAGCAATTATTACATATTTATGAACAACTTAATATTTAAATATATATATATATATAGTCTAGGAAAAAAGTATCTATTAGAGTTTTTTGTAAATTAATTAGCTAGTAGCTAGCTAGAATAATCAAATGTGTTGGTTGTCTCAAATGTAAGAGTCTTATGATTTTAAATATAAGGTTTGAACTAAGAGTACATGACGACCAATAATTGTACGAGGACGAAATTGATTATATGCACATTTTTTTAATAGCATTTCTTTTGTGTTGCTTATTAAATAAAAGTTGCATTCTATCATATCAAAAGGAATCAAATGATTCCGTTGCTGGAATAATTGCTCTCGATGCCTTTATATATTAAAAAAATGTTAATTTGGGATTGAAATAATTTGTATAATAATTTGAAATTTGTTTGTAGCAAGTTGTGTATATTTCCAACATATCAGCAAATTGCTAATAGTAGTCAGTAGATGAGAATCATCCAATCACATGCTTGATTGAGATTTTGGTTCTTGATTGATGCTTTGTTTTCTTGCCACCGAAGAGTAATTAATTAACCATATTCCGTTAATTAAACACCCTTAATTGATCAATGATTACATTATTAATTTGCCTGAGAGGTAAAGATTTACTAGTCAAACTAAAATCACCATATTTACTATTTAAACGCTTAAATATTAAATATAGCAAGTTTTAAGCCTTTTTTTTTTATCAGCAAAAAAAAATGTACAAAGAGTAAGTGTGGGTTACAAGGGGTACACCTACTCTTACAAAAAAGGAAATCAAAAGAACAGTAGGAGCTTAAGACCAAGACTCCTAAACAATAAAATGAAGAAAATTCAAAAGAAGTTAGAAATCGGTTTTTTTCGCCATCTCACGAAGGCAATATCTCTAGCCTGTGCCTGTTTCGCTGTAATTCACGTCCAAGATCTCATAATAATTTCGTTAGTAATACTTGGGCTTCGGATTCGGTGCTGTACAGCCGCACGGATTCCCCTATTCCAAAGTTTGGTATTCCACTCTTGTTCCATAACCTCTCAATTTGACATCTGTCTCATATTTCAATTATTTAAAATCTAAAAAAAATATTAAATTTTTTTTCCAGTTTTTTTATGTTACCCGACCCGGACTTAATCCGACCCAAGTGGTTTATAGTTCACCCGGCCCGAATGGTTTATACTTTAGGGTTTATGGTTCATGATTTAGGGTATAGAATTTAGAATTTTAAATAATTAAAGGAAAAATGTCAATTCAGGGCCTGAAAGATGACAAAACTATCAATTTAAGGTCTTAAAGATTTTTTCTATCGATTCAAGGCCTAGAAGATAGAAAACTATCGATTCAGGACTTGAAAGATAAAAACTACCAATCTGAGGCTCACACATTTTAAGGCCATGTTTGACACTTATATTTCATATCCTTATTCATGTTCCTTTTTTTTTCAATTTATAGGGTTTACGGTTCAAGGTTTACGATTCAGGAGGTTTATGGTTCATGGTTCAAGTTTTAGGGTTCATCGTTTAGGATTTAGGGTTTAGTGTTCAGGGTTTAGGGTTTTAGTGCCAAACATGACCTTAAAATTTATAAGTCTCGAATTGATAGTTTTTATCTTTCAGAGCCTGGATTGATAGTTTTCTATCTTCCAGACCTTGAATTGATAGAAAAAATATTCCAGGCCTTAAATTGATAGCTTTACCATCTTTCAGGACCTGAATTAATAAAACTTCATAATTAAAACATGGGACATGTGTCAAATTTAGAGGATATGGAAACATGGGTGGAAAAACCATATTTTTGGCGGAGAGAATCCAACCAACAGACAAAGACCTCTCCTCACACACACAAACATTGAATCATATATCTTGCACACACACACCCGCAGGGTGTGTGTAATCCAATGTTGGGGAGGGTGCACAACACCCTCATGTACAGCACCGAATCCTCTCCCTAATACTTGATGGATAAATTTCATGTTTTCGAACACCCATTCATTTCTTTTAAGCCTATTTTTTCTTTTTTAATTCTCAACTTTGAAAATCGTAATAAGTGCCCTGACGCAATAATTTGCAAGTCATTTTAAACAAGTCATGCGTGGTGGGATTTTAACTGAAAAAATATATAAAGACAATTTGAACTCGTGACATTTAATTGCCGCACATCTATCAATTTCATAATTAAACTTGAGTATCGCTGAAAATATATATTTAAATTACTAGACCACCCCAATCTAAGTGACTGCTTTTTTTTTTTTGAAAACCAAGTGACTGCTTTTAATTTCTAATAAATAGTGTAAAATTATTATTTTTTAATTAGCGTGATTCAATTTTTTTATTTTTTTTTAAAACACTTCTTAGGCTTGAGTAATGGTTGAAAACATGTCCTAATTAATCCAAACCAAATTAAAATAACTTTATTTTGAATGGTTAAAAATGAAATTTTTTTATATACATGTTACATATGTATATAATTATAAATTTATCAAATATCCGAAGCATACCTGTCCTGCTAAATAAAATCAAACAAATAAATCGAGATAAATATGGAAGCAAAACCACGACTTTATCTAAAATAAGCATCTGAACTGAAATTGGATTCGATGAATAAAGAATAATACTCCATTAAAGATAACAATGAAATAGGGAATTTTTCATTTTTTCATTTTTCATTTTTCATTTTTCAAAAATAATAAAATTGAAGTTTTTATTGAGATGCCATTGAAAGATTTAGGGACATTGTCTGAAAATGGACACCCATTGGAAAAGGCAATAAGCAAACATATTTAGGTGCACTCACGAAAAACCTCAAAAGCCATTTTCCGTCTTAATTTTGGGACACTGTATTAAAACCCTAGTGCAACTAGCCACTACATGTTTTATTATTTCCTATATATATTGTTTACTTGTTTTTTTTAAAGAAAAATTAAACATAAAATAATATTATCATGTTGGCGAGTCCTAATAAAAAAAATATTAAAAATAGATATGGAATACCAATTAATTTGTCGGATAATAGAGTTTGTTGGTGAAATAAAAAATGAGTGAAAAAGAATGAGAGAACTAGTTTTAGTAAACTTAAAATTTTGAGATTTTTTATTTTAGAATTGTTAATGGTGTAAAAGGAGAAAAGAATTGTTAGAATTTATCAGAAATTGAAACATGATAAGAGTAAAACTATTGGTTAATATTTTATTTATACGAAAGATAAGAAGATTCCTCATTTAATATAATTAATTGTGCACGTTGATTGGGATGGGGCTAAGAAAAGCAATGAAAAAGCAAATGTAGCTATAGGTATTAGGAACCACCAAGTATTTTGTGATGCTTAATCATTGATTTTGATTATTGCATGAGCTTTGTTGTAAGATGCTCATCCCAATCATACTCTCAAACTTTTAAAGTTATAAGGAAGTCAATAATTTGTGTAAAGGATAAGGATTCGAATATATAAAATTCTAAATTGAAATATTTGTACTACGTTTAATATTGATTTTCTACTTAAGAAACTCCTCCAATTAACACAAATTACTCATGATATATAGTATAAATAAACGATTTTGATATGTAATTTAAATGGTGGGTTTCTTATATGGAACTCAACCCATGAATTAACGGTTTGTACTATATTACAATATACAAGTATTTTATGCAAATAAATTTTCATAAGAAATTCATCATCGGGCTCCATATCGTTACACTGATTATTTAGAGTATATATAGTATACTTGATAAATAAAGTACTAGGTCTAGCATAAAGAAGGAAGATCAAGTGTCACGTGGAATAAGCATCAAATATTTTTGACTAGTTTTTAAGTGTCGCTCTTGTCAATTTTATAGAAGGTGTACTTCAAAATGATCATAAGCACATATAACACCCAAAACGAATGCACTTTGGTTGCCTTATTGGTTATTACGAACTAAAATTATTCCACTTAAGATGAGTACTATGTTAAGTTGTTGTCCCAATTAGTGTACTTCAATTTATTCTCTTATAAAGACTTCATTTTCTAGTCTAAACCTACAGTTTCATTAATCTGTGTTATTTTCTCATGTTCTAAATATATTTCACTTCTTTGATTTTTAACACATGGACTCAGGATTATGGTGGGTCATTGAATAATATTTTAATTTACACGTGTCATACATCCACTATATGGAACATGGAGTGGAACACTAAAAGTGGAACAAGTGATATCATTCGCTAAAACTAAAAGATAAGATAAATTGTGTTGGGTTGGAAATTTGGAATCAAACAAAATACGAAAAAGCTTCAAAGGGTTTGTTTTCCTATAGTAACGGAGTTAAATTAATACATGAGTATATATTTTGGCTTAAATTATTGTCATCTACTTCATTCTCTTGAATTTATATTTTGGCATCACCAAAATTGTTTAATATACTAAAATCAACTAATTGATATTTTATTTTTTTAGCTTAGTAAGTTTTTTGTACACCAAGTGCATGCATCTCAAGTGCATTTCTAAATAACATCAATTATTTTCACTGAAAAATTACCGTTAATTGTACTTAACAATATTAATTGGATAATTGCAATTGGCTAATGCAAACAACTGCTACTATTAATTAAGTAAAAATAACTGATATTGCTTTAAAATGTAGTCAAATTACACAATGCATTTGTTGAGCACTATCTCTATAGCAATTTTATTTCATTGATATGATTGATATCCATTACTTACTTTGATATACCCAAAAAAAAAATCATTTAACTAAGATAAGGATTTTGTAAAGTACATGATATAAATTAATTAGATAATAAAATGAGATATAAATTGGACAACCCATGTAAAACGTACACATGCCACATTTTTTTAACACGTGCCACATTAAGTAATTATCTCAACAGCTTATGGGTGACAATCCTCTTAATAAAGCTTGAGACAATCTAATTTTTGTCTAGTATAATATGCAACCATAATTGAGAACAAAATAGAATATAAGTATAATTACAAGAAATTAAACATTAGTGGGAAGCATGGGAAATCCATATGTTGGTAGATTAAATTAAAGTGAAAAAATGATGTAATTTGGTGGGACCCATAAGAGTAGCAACTAAGGAAACACAATTCCGAAGTTTGATCCACCCTCTTGCCCTAAAATTCATTTCCTTAATCATTACATCCTTCCACTAATCCCATTCAAAATATCCTTTTTAAATAAATAATTTTTTTGCCCCTAAATATAATTTTTAGTGTGCTGACGAAATCTATACGTTTCGTTTTTTGGCTGGTTTACACCATCACTTGCATCGTTAGATAATTTATGGTTATAGTTAAGCGCTCAAAAAAAAAAAAAAAGAAAATTTATGGTTAAATTCGTAATATTTATCAAGTAACATACGAGTTTGTGAGTTAATAGTTTTGAAGAATTAAGAAAATAATTATATATGATAACACAATTATGTTCTTTTTAATATATCGTGTTTGTGTTTCTAAATAAGAAGCCAGAATTTGACGCTAATAAATTATCAGTGACAGACTGACAGGGTTCCCCAAAATTGAAAACTTTTTTTAATTTTGTACGAGTATTGTTTAATTTTATCATATACGTAGTACTATACTCAAATTCAATTTATATAGTTCTAAGATTAATTAATTAGTTGTCAAAGTGATTTAGCTCATATATTTAAAACACTACTACATAACGAGGAGAACAATGTCCTCAAGATTGGATTTGGTGCAGTTGCGATTCCGATAGCGAGACGAAAAAAAATATATCATATAATAAAATAGAAGGAACTAATTGTAATAGATTATCCTATTTGTAAAAAAAATAGAAAGATTAATTAATTAATTTGTCTTTTTTTTCAATATCAGGCATTTGTTTAATTTGAGTTTGCTTTTTTTTTTTCCCCTTTAAAAAGAATTTTATTAGTTGTACTTTTAATATAACAAATTATTAGTTGTAATTTTCGTAAAAAAATTTATAGGCACTCAATATCTTGTTAATCAGTCCTTTTTTTTATGTGGTCTGATTTATAATAAAAAAATTCTTTATCCGGTGACTAATGATTATGAAAAAATAAAAGGTAGAATAAAGTGAATGATAATAAGTCAAAATGAGAAGCGTGGGCTGTTCGTCGTCGAGAGGGCCATTCCGGCCGACAAATCCAGCCTCTCTTATCTAACTATTTATCTATTTATTTATTTTTTATCAAAATTTTACATGAAATATTTCACATATTTAAAGTTTGTGCGGGTCGAATTAAGTTAAATAGTTTTTTTTTTTTTAAATTCGTGCAAATACTAGATAGCAAAATTCGCTATGAGATTAATAACTTCGCTTTAAGACATGTGTTACTATAAAAGTAAAAATATGTTATTGTGGGTACATGTATGTGTTATTTTAAGAAAGAATCCGTGAAATATGATTCATGGATTAGAAGGAGAAGATCATAAACAAATAAAGAGAAATTCGCGGATCTCGTGTGGATCGAACTAGGCCAAATAGATTTTCTATAAAATTCACGTAAAGGAAAACCTCAGAACTCACTCCGAGATCTGTGTTACTATAAAGACAAACATGTGTTATTGCAATCACATGTATGTGTTACTATAAAGACAAAACGACACTCCCTCTATTTTCATTCACTTATTCCTCTGTTTTATATCTGCTTCTCCTTCTGATTTTGACTAATTACTTTAAGTAAAGAACCAAATCACCAAATTACACAATTGAATTAATAATTTTTTTTTCTTATCACCATGTAGTAACACATACTTGCATTTACAGTAACATATATTTATTTTTATAGTAATATAGATTAGGGACGAATTTTTCTATTTTGCTTTTGCGTAATTTTTTTAAAAAAAAATATATATATTTGACCCGATTTGACTCGAACATAATCCGTGAGACCATTTTCATTTTAATTAATACAGTATTTCACAGGAAAGTCCCATGACTTTTCATATTTTTTATTGTTTATATACTTTTTTGTGTCAAATTTATCCATTAGTAAATTTGGGTTTGGGTTAAGATTTAGCTAGTAAATTCGTGGGCTTGTAAAATAAAATTTGTTAAATTTAAAATAATAATATTTTAAAATAAAATGAAATTGTGGAAAGTGAAAATTTTGGCATTTAAGTGCTGGTTCGGGTGGAAGCCTACACGTGATAATTACAGTGTTCCACGTTTGCAGCCTAACCCTTGCACAATTTTTGGTATTTTTCCTTTTCAACATTTGCTTTTGCCACCACATTATTATTGTGAATATGTGACGCAATTTATGATGTTTCAAATTAGATTTAAAATAAAATTCAAATCACTAATGTGTGAATCACAAAATACAATCCCTCACAAAATAAAAAATTGTTTGAGCGTGCAATTTTTTTTTTCTATTTTGATTAACTCTCTTTAGTTACAAAAATAAATAATCATAAACTTCAATAAAGCATGCATTTTATATTCTCCATGTAAAAATTAATTATGACGCGTGAAATAAAAATTTAAAAAATAAATTAAATTTTAATTTTTTTTTATAAGTAATGAACTATTAGAGTTTTAGCACAATTTCGCTTATAAATACCTATTTAGTTCATTGTATTTGTTATCGGTGAAAATATTAAGAAATCTTACGACTGATAAATGCTTTTTTGGATGTAGTAAATCTTGAATTAATTAGAAAACTAAATTTGTGTTGTTTAATTTCATTTCATTCAATTTTTTTATAATTGTAATTTAAATCCAAACAATACGGAGAGAATCTTTTTTTAGTAGCAAAAAGAAGCTCAAGTGATCTTATCTAAAGGGCAAGAAAATTTCGATAGAAAATGACGAGGATTGCAACTAACGACATGAAATGCTCTTATGCCTTTTCCAAAATTGATACTATTGCCTCCCAACATTTACGACAGCTTGAGTAACATTGATAATCATTTCCCAAATTCAATGATAATAATAAGGGCATGTTTGTTCCTCTTTCAGATGAACTATCAAACTAATTTGACCATTCATCATTTCCACATGTCTCTTCTTTACTTGATTTTCTATCATGATTTTCTTTTCATTTTACATTTTTAGATTTTTATACATGATCGATTTCACACCAACGAGTTGGTATGCTGTGAAACTTGTTCACGGTGAAATTGGTTCATTTTTTAAAGACATGACCCTTAAGTTATCACGTTTACACTCTTTAGTAATATAAGTCACACTCTTTAATTATCACGATCAACTATACATTCTGTTCTAATATAAATCACACCCTTCAATTATCACGATCGACTATACTCTCTACCGTAATATAAGTCAAATCCTTCACTTTATGAGCAATATCCTTTATAATATAAAATTCACACTCTTCAGTTATCACGATTATATTCTTTAATAATATAAGGGGTCCTCACTCTAAGGTACAAAAAATATGACATAATTACTCTAAGGTACAATGTGCAAAAATTACGTTGCACTTTAGTATCTAGTTTGAACTAAAGTGCAAATTTTTTTGCACATTGTACCTTAGAGTAATTTTTCCATAAATTTTATACTTTAGAGTAATTTTTCCATAATATAAGTGACGCTACTTAACAGTTTCACCGTAAAATTTATTTACTATAATACTTTGTCTATATTAACATGTATTCCTAATCTAGGAAACCAAATCAATACAAATTCTTCCAAAATAACATAACTTAAATATTGTTTGATAATGTGATTGTTTTAAGGGAACATGTATGTCAGTATGCAGATAAGTAGTGTAAAATGATTAAAAAAAAATCTCCCTCCGTTTCATAATTACTGCAACACTTATCTTATTTGGACTTGTGTTATTTGAGCGTCCCAACATTACTGCAATACTCCTAAAATAAAAATAAATATAATATTAATACACTCACAACACTCCTATTTTATTTAATTCAAATCCATTAAAATCCACTTTACTTAATTTATGATCTATTTTTTGTGTTGTAATAATCGGGGAATGAGGGAGTATACAAATATAATAGCTACTACAAGTACTATTTTATAATGCATCTGTAATGAATGACTACTCAAGAATTTTTAGTTGAAGAAGTTCCTCTTTATTTCTTACATTGTCCTTTCTGACACAATTTCGGCGGAGTAATTGATTTTAGGAGGTCGTTTCGTTTGTTTTCTCCATCACCAAGTTCACGCAATTTATATGCTACTTAAAAGATCTTGTATTAATTTGTTGTTTGGTAAAATTTTGGTTGAAATGGTTAACAAATTGGTACAAATTAATATTTAATATTTTTTAAATATTAAACTTTCATTCACAAATTATGTCATGTGTTACTATCAAAGTGTAACACACAAGATCTACTTTATTTATTTTTCTTATTCTTTTTTTGAAAGCAAAAACCAGCATGTATTTAATCAAAATAACTCTAATCCAACCTCTAGTCCAGAGTCTAGACAACTTGAATAACGACTCTTCATCAATTTATATTCAATTTTCATATTGATCTGTTAATATAAATTTAAAATTGATTTTTTAGTTTTTTAAAGTAATAAAATTTTAGTGCAATTCGATCAACTCAATTTTAATTATAATTACATTAATGTGAATCAATTATGTAAGAAAAAATAATAACATAAATGATAAATAATATATATTGCAAAACTATAGACTACGTTTTCAATTCAATATGGAGTAATAGTTACTACAATCTTCTTCTTAAACTTGCCATAATCTTCCATACGACACATTCAAACCAATTAAAGTACTAAACAAAATGTATTTCATTTTCAAATCTATAATTCTAAATAATAATAAAAAAATTAGTTCGAACATACTTTTAGTCAAATCAACACTACAACTTTAATTAATTAATTCCACCATATTACCAAATGAATCCAAAAATCCCCTAAATCTCTGGATTCTCCCTCTACCAAACGAAGACCATGAACCGAATCCTTAGTGGAATACAGTAACCAGAATACTAAAACATAAAAAAGAAAAAGAAAAACCAAAACCAAAATCAAAATCAAAAGAAATACAAATAAAAGGCAAAATCTTGTATTTCCAAGGTGGTGAACAGTACAATTTAAATATATTTTAAAATATATAATTTTTTTTTAAACATTCAATTTGTTTGACTTTTAAAATTTTATTTTTGTCCTATAATTTAATTGAATTAAAAATAAAAGATAATAACATGTAAATTATTGGACGAAAATAAAATTTAAAAATTTAAAGAACTAAAAATATAAAAATTAATAGGATCAAATTAAAAAAATGACAGAAGTTATTTTTTTAAAAAAAAACACTATTTTCACCACAAACAAATCCATAAATACAAATATAAAAACAATAATTATATTTCTCACACAGTGCACACTCCATCTACAGTAGTTCATTACGCTTTACAGTTTACACATATATATAAATACACCCCCTTATTTAATATTTGCAGAAAGTCCCCCTTTCCTATTTTCTCCTTCTTCTTCTCTCTCTTTATAAAGTTTCTCAGAGCTTTAGAAGTTTACTGCTTTTGAGGAAATTCTCGCCGCCTTGCACAAAATCTCGCATTGGTATTATGAATTCGTAGCTATACACATTCTGCAACTAGCTCCAATAATTTCTGACCTCTCATTTATTACCAATGCACCAATTCATTAACAACATATAGAAACCCGCTTTCTCCATAAGTTGCAATCAAGTAACGCGCTTTACAAAAATTGTTCTCTGAAAAATCCCCTGTTTTCAAGAAAAGGACTAAACGAAGCTAAGGTATTTGGGAAAGGGATATTTGTGGAATTTCTTTATTTCTGGTTTGGATCTGGGGGAATTTGTTTTGTCGTATTGAGTGTTTGTTTGTTTTTAGATCTGTTTTTGAGTTTGGAAAATCGAAGGCAATGTTGGCTCAGAAGCAAGCAGAGGAGGCTATTGTCTCCACCTTCGATGGAACGGAAAACGACGTCGGAAAGGATGAGGACGGGGCGGAGCCGCCGCCCATTATCAGCGTTAAGAACATGCTCTGGCACGGCGGCTCCGCCTGGGACGCCTGGTTCAGCTGTGCTTCAAATCAAGTACGTATAATTTCTTAATTACCCTGTTTTGCAACTAATACCTTTTCATGAATCAACTAATTCCTTATCTTGAAACAATTAATAATGTGAAAAAAACACACACCCAGAAATGCAAACCAGTTGGTAAACTAGTTTTACCCTGTTTTGAAACTAATACTTTTTCATGAAAGAACTAATACTGTTCAAAATTACGGTTGTTTTCTTATATATAAAGATCTGTGATTGATTAATTTTCAGGTTGCTCAAGTGTTGCTAACACTTCCGTACTCATTTTCGCAACTGGGGATGGTGTCTGGAATAATTTTTCAAGTGTTTTATGGGTTTCTTGGAAGCTGGACAGCGTATTTAATCAGTGTTCTGTACATAGAGTATCGAAGCAGAAAGGAGAAAGAAGGCGTTAGCTACAAGAATCATGTTATCCAGGTTTCTTAACTTAATTATTTCTCCAAAAAAATAAAATATATAAAAAGGGGAAAAGGAAAGAAGCGGTTTTTAACTAACTTTTTTTATTTATAAAATACTACAGTGGTTTGAAGTGTTGGATGGATTGCTTGGTCCGTACTGGAAAGCCGCTGGTTTAGCTTTTAACTGCACTTTCCTTCTCTTTGGATCTGTCATCCAACTCATAGCTTGTGCGAGGTAATTATCTCAATTTTATGTAATAAAATTTAAATCTCCTTAATCAATACTCTATTTGAATAATCACGATTTAAAATAGTTTTTCATTGTCCCTCTAGTTCATTTTTAAGTGTCATTTAAGTATCTTTCAAGACAAATTAAGATAGCTATTAAATAATAATAAGTTATGTAATATAAAAAAAAATTCCCACTTTATTTATTATTTAATTAATGTATACTGGACAAAATTAGAATATGGTATTTAATTCTCCTAGATTAGTACATATTAATTTACATAAAAAAGAAGTCTTTTTAAGAAAGTCAATTGAAATGGGTGGAAGATAACAAACAGTATTGAAGATGCATAATTAATAGAGCTCAATTTGATAATTCTTCAAAAATTAAACAGAATATATATTTGATTTGAAATTGTGAAATGAATTTCAGCAACATATACTACATAAATGATCATTTGGACAAGAGGACATGGACGTATATATTTGGAGCTTGCTGTGCGACCACTGTTTTTATTCCGTCGTTCCACAACTACCGAATCTGGTCCTTTTTAGGACTCGGAATGACTACTTATACCGCCTGGTATTTGACCATCGCCGCCCTGGTTCACGGCCAGGTAAATAACTAAAAACACCCAATCATTAATTAATTCCTTAATTTTGTTTTTATTTGTCTAAAAGTGATTTGGGTTTAATTAAAGCTGTTTTTGTACTTTATAAATGTTGGATTAAACAGGCTGAAGATGTTCAACACACGGGTCCAAAAAAGCTTGTACTCTACTTCACTGGTGCCACCAATATACTCTATACATTTGGTGGTCACGCTGTTACTGTGTAAGCTTTTTCTCTTTACAAATTAATTTTATTGCTACTACTTTTTTCTAGTAGTATTTCTTTATTTTTTAAGGAAGAAAAATGGAATTTTTAAAAAATATTATTTTCAGTTCAGGTTACTGTCATCTGATTTTGAGTTCATCTTTGTTTGCATTTGAAGCTTCTGTGTTTCAGACGTTTTTGTTTAATTATTTACTACTATATTTTAATTGCAATCTGTGCACTAAGGGTAATTTGGACATTATACTATGGTTTAAGAAAGTTCAATTCTCATTCTCAACCTTTAAAAGTACTTTTCGCATCACACAGTTGTTGCACAAATATATTATTCCTACTTTGTAACGAATACTTCACTACTAATTTGATTCTAATTGCATGTCCTTGTGATACCATCTTTCAGTTGTATAATCCACTTTAATGATAAAGAAAAACAAGACATATAATCTGCAATTTAAATGCAGTAGAATACTTTTTAAATTTTATGTTACTAATACTATGTAGTATTACTTTTTAAAAAATTCAATCACTTTAAAAAATATTGAATCGTGTTACTAGGCTTACTTGTAATAAATTAATTATTTAAATTTTTATTTAACAGGGAAATTATGCATGCAATGTGGAAACCTCAAAAGTTCAAGTACATTTACTTGTTAGCCACATTGTATGTTTTCACTCTAACCCTACCGTCGGCTTCCGCCGCTTATTGGGCGTTCGGCGATCAACTCCTCAACCACTCCAACGCCTTTTCCCTCCTCCCTAAAAACCGGTGGCGTGACACTGCCGTCATCCTTATGCTCATCCATCAGGTCCCAATTCATTTATTTTGTGTTCAATTAAATACTTATATATAAGATGAATTTTACATCAATTTGACTATTTTGGTAATTTTTTCAGTTTATTACGTTTGGATTCGCTTGTACACCGCTCTATTTTGTGTGGGAGAAAGTCATCGGAATGCACGATACAAAAAGCATATGTTTGAGGGCACTCGCGAGACTACCAGTTGTGATACCGATATGGTTCTTGGCTATAATCTTCCCGTTTTTCGGCCCCATCAACTCCGCCGTCGGGGCCCTTTTGGTCAGTTTTACCGTTTATATTATCCCGGCCCTCGCCCATATGCTCACTTACCGCAAGGCTACCGCTCGTCAGGTACTCCATCAATGGAATATAATATAATTATTACACATATCAATGGTAATGCTTAGCTAGAGAGAGGAAATGGGAGGGTAGTTATTATTGGGGAGATAGAGTGGAAGCATAAGGCAGTGGCATTAATTGCATGGATTTGGAAATTTTGCAAAGTTGAGAATGTATAGGGTAGCAAGTCATTTTCAATTTAGTTATATACAACAGTCTTGATGTTTTATCATTGTCCCATATGAGCTGGCTTCTAGCTGCCTCCCTTTTCCCTCAACTTCTCATTCTACTTAAAATTTTGGGCGGGTCTCCTATGCAACTTGTTATATTGAAAGATGAACTTGTTTACACTGAATCGTGCAACATTAATATGTAAATAAATTGCATTTTTCAGTATAACAAGTTGCATGATTTTGAATGCACTCTGGGTGCATACAAGACTTAATTTTTATCTTATCTATACGCGTTATGTGTATGATATGATATTTTGCTAGACATGAAACATGGCACATCTCTTTTGTGATGTTGAATCTGGGAGTCGTGGGGCGGTTGCCTCCTTTGGATTTTTTATTCCTTTAATATTTTAATCTCGTATTTTATTTTATATGGACAATTTTCGAATTCTGATTCGAATATATTGCGTTTCTAATAATTTAGAATGCGGCCGAGAAACCTCCTCGATTCTTGCCAAGCTGGACGGCGATGTACGCGATCAACACCTTTATAGTGATATGGGTACTAGTGGTGGGGTTCGGGTTCGGAGGATGGGCTAGTGTGACCAATTTTGTGAGACAAGTGGATACATTTGGCCTCTTTGCTAAGTGCTATCAATGCAAGCCGCCACCACCGGTCGGCCGCCAAACGCCGCCGCAGCTCCACCGCTGATCAAAGGAAGCGCACTCTTCCGTTCTCCCCATATTTTGTAACATACAAGGGAGATTGCAATATATTTTCCCTAAATGTCATGTGTGCCCTTTTTTCTTTAATTTTTTTTATTATTAAAAAACGTTTGGGTGAGTTAGTGTGTTGAATTGTGATGATTGCTTATGAAAACATAGGTAATTAATTAAGTAAAGTCTAAATTAAGCAATTGTTTAGATTATTACCCTTTTTTCTAGTGGTTGCAAACTTTGATTTAATATAGAATATATATTATTTTTTATTTGTTCAAGTGATTGGAGAATATTATAACTGAGTAATTAAATCCAATATATGTGGGCTAGATTTAGGATTTAAATGAGTACTTTTGACCAAGATTCTCTCCTCGAAGGGATGATGTGGGCCGTGGGCCCAATCCACTCACATGGGCTGCACGTTTATGTCTTTCTTTGTCACGTGCCACCTCCCCCAAGTGTGTGTGCAATGTATGTACATTAATGCATATATATGTGTGTGTTTATGTGCGTGTGTATATGTATATTATTGGTAATTGTACGAAGTCACATGCAATTTGAAGTATGAACATGCATGAACCTATTTCTTGTCTTCCCCATGGCAGCGTAAATCAATCTTGTTCACTTGCTATGTCTGGGAAATTTCAGGTTCATTGATTTATTTGGAATTTTTAGAATATTTTCAGTTATTATTTTATTTATAGGATATTACATTTTAGGTTATAACATTATATCCAATGTTAATGGTGCATGCCATAGATCTTCCTCACAGGACTCAATAACAAATGTATAAATTATCAATAATGATTTAAGCTATGATATTGAAATAGAAGATTGAAATAGAAAATCTTCATTACACTCTAAATCATTTATTATATTACGTAAGAAGGTACGAGATTGAAATAGAAGATCTTCATTATTGATTCTCCATTCTAGGTCTTTCTAATTAAATTAATACTACTATGATACTATGATATGATTACTCTACATGTGACATATATACGAATAATAATAAATAATATATGGATAGTTATATATACCAAATCTAGTGGGTATGGATTTGGCATTGATTCAAAACGCGTATATAAGGATTTAAATTGATTTGGTTGTTGGCTAGATAACATACATACATAATCCACAATTCAATTCCATCCAATAATAGGTACTATGATATCATTACTAAACATGAATTCCTGACAAATATAAGCCTCAAATATTAAATGGTTGTACCCAAATAAAAGGTCACCATATTAAATGCCGAGAACAAGTGATCAAATTTGTTTATTGTACAACATTTTAGAATAATCATCAGAATAATTCATGAATGTCGTAATCAACATGGGAATTGACAGAACTATAGTATTAATTTCTACAAGCAATAGTATGAGTGGTGCACGGTAAACCAGTTTCATATGAAACTTTGCCTTCATTATTAATATTCCTAATGTAATATAAGTCATACCCTTCAATATTATGAGTAATACTCTTTATAGTATAAAGTCACATTCTTTTATTATCACAACTAATACCATTTATTAATATAAATAACATCATTTAATTAATTTTATAGATTTTTTATATGAAACTTGTTTACCATATACTTTGTTTCTGAAAATTCAAAATATAAGGGTTCCATTTTCTTCCGGGTTTTGGATAACCCATGAATATACAAAATGGGTTCACGTTCATAATCATGACACGAATACTTAACCTTTAATCTTTTTAAAAAAGTTATCAATCTTAATTTTGAAAGTAATGGAACAATTTTAGAGGCGGACCACTGGAATCTTTATTCCCTAGCCGAAGAGGGCATACGTTTAATTCCATTTAATATATTCTTACAACGTAATTAATTTGACTGAACACTTTTACCTGAACTAATCTTAAATAATTATCTTTATTTCTCACTATTAGTCAACGCAATTCTATCTCGAGGATTTTTCTCATTAAAGTATCACAAAATAAATACTGTTTTTTTATATATATTTATTTACGTACATATATATGTTCTCAATTATAAATTTAACAAAATTCATAAAAAAAAAAATACCTTTCCGACCAGATAGGCACTAGAATTTCGGATTTGTTCCCACTTTTTAAGATTTTTAACACATCTTTACGTATTAAATACAAATTGAATATTTTTAAATTAGACGTACATTTATCATATACTAAGAGAATAATGAAACATGAAAAGTGAAACAAGTATTAGTTTCTACAAGCAATAGTATGAGTGGTGTACGATAAACCAGTTTCACATAAAACCTTCTCTAATAATGATAATTGAAGAGTGTGATTTATATTACAAAAAAAAAATTAATCGTGATAATTAAAGGATCGTGCCTATAAAAAAAAATTCAATTTCACGGTGAACAAATTTCACAACATACCAACTACTTTTCAAATTATATTTAATATAATAAGTTTCACGATGTATACATAGACACACTTATGTGAGATGGTCTCACGATGAGATGAAAATAATTTGTTCATGTAATTTTAAAATTTTGAAATGGTTGAATATTGATTTATACTTAGTTTTTTGTTATCGCAGTGTATGAAGATCTCGCATTTAATTTTTTTAAAATTTTTTTTTTTGTTAACGAGAATATACAAATTACTATTACGTCTTATCAGTGGGCTTAGAGATGCCCATTTACATTTGGGAAACTAGCTTGAACAAATAATCTCCTAAAATCAAGGCCCAACCCAGAAAAAGTAGTGAAGAAAAAAAAAGGCCTTAATAATTCGTTCATAGCTTGGGCTGTATCTTAGGCCCTAATGGGCTCACACTTTGATACTATTTCCAACAATTTTCTATGAAACAGCTAACATTTTCTTAAAAAGTATACAAAGTGTTGTTCCTAAAAAACAAAAACAAAAACAAAAAAGTATTTATTTTTCTTGTTTTTTTAAGAAATACAGTTATATTGAAAGCATTAAAATTCATTATATATATAAAAAAAATTGAATAGTGCGACTGAATAATTTAGAATAAACAAATAAAAAAAATATCAAGACAAGATTTTAAGTTCTGCATTTCATGCTCCACCATATACTTAACTTTCTTGATTTTTACCTTTAAAAAAATCTTAATTTTAAACACATATGTTAATTGTGTTTAATTGATTCACTTATCATTCATCTACATAATTGTTGACTTTTATAAAATTGTACCTTTCACTCAGTTGATAAGAAATAATAGAAATCGTACTTCGTATAAGTAGAAGTCCTATTGGATGATACAACACACTTATTAGATTAATTTTAAATTCTCAACTTGGTTTAATTAAACAAAACTATATAATATATAACAATAATATTAATGACTGACTAATTAATTAATCAAACTAGTTTTACCTAGATTTGTGAAATGATTGTTAAAAAAAAAGTTACTCAATTATATTTTATTGATAAAAACACACGGCGTTTTGCCTCATTATACATTAAAACAGAAGATAAATTTAAAGACAAAATCAAAGACCCACCATCAAAATTTTAAAACGTCGTGCCCAAATTATACTATGTCTCATGCAAATGTGTCTTTTATTTATTTCTTTATGATTTTAATATGCTTATAAAGAATATTAAAACAATTGTATGAAGGTTATAACCCTGTTACTATCAAATTAAACAATGCCAACCAGGTTTCGTCATCAACCACAAAATTAAGTCAAACTTCCAACTTGTTTTAAGGGAAAAATTCAATGTCTAATTAATTTATTCCCATTGCCGGCTTTTCCATATCATGTTGCATCATAATTCCAAAATTTCTCTACATCAACCAAAAATAAATAAATCATCTTCATTCTTCTAAAAAATGGCATCTGAAATCACAGAAGATGAAGATCAAAATCCATTTTTCATTCAAGACAAAGATGCTGAAAAAATAAAAATCAGAAGGATTATAGACTATCAAAAATCCCTATTCTTTTCTTCATCATCATCATCATCATCATCATCATCATCAACATGTTCATCGAAGAACAACAAACTATTCGACTTGATGAGAGAAGGAAGCACGTCGTTGAGAAGACTATTCGACATGGAGCACACTAGCCTCGCGAATCACTTCAACGACTATAGTCTTTCGCCTATCATTAAACCTATTCTTTTATGGGGCAGTGATACCGATGACAATGAAGCTCATGACGACCCATGGGGTGAAATTACGCGATTAGGGGGCGATTTTGGATCAAGAATTGGAGATCAAGATGATAAAGAGAGGGTAGTTTGGTCACAAAAGAATTGTAGTAATAACGAAGAGTTAGTGCAACGTAGAGACGGGGAAAAACGAGCAAGCGAATGCTGATGAGGACCAAGTCTTACAAGAGATTGCCAAGATTTAGTTTGTGGAGATGTGGGAGGTTTAAATTTAAGCTGAAGTTGATCAGAAAGCTGAGAAGTTTTAATCAGGGGAAGAATTTTTTGATACACAAAATGTAGCATGTTTCATTATTAAAGCAATATATTACAACAGTTTACATGAATCCAACTTGTTTACATTTAGAAAAAAACAGCAACATTGTGTCACACCCTAAATAAACTAATCTTCATACCAGAACAATTTCAAATTATAGAACATTCTGCCAGTTATGTGCAGCTGATCGGCTCGAAGAACCTTCAAACCTCAGGCTCCTATAATCAAGAAACGACGAATAAGGCCCCCCGTAAATATCTATTCTTTTAACTTAAGAACATAAATAGAGTAACTAAAAGTTATTAATGACATTTTTACCCGCTCGTTGATGAGCAATGATTGGTGGAGCAGGCGAGCATAATGTCTTTGATAAGCTGCAATTCTTTCACAACATCAGCAATGTCCATGCGTTGTTTAGGCGATTCCACAGAGCAAGCTATCCCGATTCTCATGATGGACATCAAGCATTCTCGTTTTTGATCGAGCTTAGTTTGTTCTTCTGGCTCCACCCCATCATTTCCACTCCGTAGAACGATTGTGGGGTCCAAGATTTCGTCAACTCCTTCATGCAACGCCATTCTGACATAGTTGTGTAGGTTCATTCCGTCCTCAAAGGCGTTGTCCGTAGGCTTCTTGCCCGTGAACATCTCCAGCAACAGAATTCCGAAGCTGTAGACGTCTCCGTCGGGCGAATAGTTGCTTCCCATTCCATACTCTACAATAAAATTTTAAGGCCACAAGCTAAATTAGACAACACATTTTCCATAGTAAGGTCAAGTTTGTCATTTTAGGGTTAAAAGAAGTACCCGGTGGAGCATAGCCAATGGTTCCTCTAACTCCAATGGAGCTGCTGAGAGTGTTGGATCTACTGATACTTTCGGGGACGAACTTCGACAGGCCAAAATCTCCGAGACAAGCAACCATTTCATCATCGAGAAGAACATTACTTGGCTTCAGATCACAATGGACGATCATTCCCTCACAATGATGATGAAGATATTCAAGTGCAGACGCTACATCAATGGCGATGCTTACTCGTTGTAAAAGGGGTAAAATCGACAGATCATGATCGTTCAAATCACCGTGCAGCCACCTATCCAAACTCCCATTGGGCATGAATTCATAAACCAATGCCTTGAATTCATTACCTAAATGATCAATACTAGAACAAACAGTGTAGATTTTGAGAAGATTCCTGTGCCTGATGTTTCTTAATGCTCGACATTCAGCAATGAAGCTCTTGAAACTCGCTCGATTATGGAGACGAAACACCTTCACAGCAACGACCTTTCGTCCCGACTCCAATGTCGCTTTGTACACTGATCCAAAGCTATCAGAACCAATCAGATTAGCTGAAGAAAATCCTTCTGTTGCTTTGAACAATGATGCATAGGTGACCTTCGAAAACATTGTAAAATCAGGAGATGAGATTGGAGGATCCTTAACCTTCCTCAGACGACGAATTATGATAAACGAGATGAGCAAAACAGGCGTAAGAACCCCACAAAGTAAGAAGATCACGAGCTTAAGATGGTAATGAGATTTTCCTTTATTTGGACACATTGGTAATCGCAAATCGGGTATTCCTCCACAAAGGTTATCATTGCCATTAATGGAGAATCCGGATGCATTCTTGAAAATCCCTTCACTCGGTATCTCCCCCTCGAATCGATTGAAAGAAAGATTCAGATTCTTTAAAGACAAATCTTGAAAAAAACCCGGGATTTGTCCTGATAAATTGTTGCACGAAAGATTCAAATACTCGAGCACTCTTAAAGAACCAAACAATAAAGGTATAGGACCGTCTAAAGAGTTTCCAGCCATGTCAAGATGCTCCAAACTCACGCAACTACCCAAGCTAATCGGGATTTCACCAGACAATTGATTTTCAGACACATCTAAAAATTCGAGGTTTTTAAGTCCTCCCATTTCAGAAGGGAGGGAACCCGATAATTGGTTGTTTCCCAGATTCAACGAAAGGGTTAGAGACGAAACGGTCATGAGAGTTCTCGGTATGGTTCCACTAAGGTTGTTGTAAGAAAGGTCTAGGTCTTGTAAGTGCTGAAAATCACCAAAACTAAGAGGGATACTTCCATTTAAGTGATTCTTATCGAGATGGAGCAAGTACAATTGACTTAAATTAGATAAAGACGATGGAATTTGTCCTAAAAGCTCGTTTTCAGAGATATCGAGCAACTGAAGCTTAGAAAGGTTACCTAAAACTGCAGGAATTAGACCCGTGAACTTGTTCTTTTGCAGCCGCAATTCGGTCAAGTTAACGAGGTTTGCAATTCCAGCAGTTAAAGAACCCGAAATTTGATTTCCTCCCAGTCTTAACGACAAAAGATTTGTTGATAAGTTTGCAACAGAATAAGGCAGTGCACCATCAAACATGCAATTACTCAAATCAAGAACTTTTAAGTTCCTACAATTCGTCAGTGAATTCAAAAACTGTAAATCGCCACTTAGAGGATTGTTAGCAAGAATCAACCACCAAAGATTAGGCAAGTTTCGAAAATCAATCAAAATTTCCCCCAAAAACATGCTCCCAGTTACATCTAACTCAACAAGATTTGAAGCATTTGATAATGAAATAGGGAGAGGCCCTGTAATCAAATTATGACCAACATTCAAAACCTGCAAATTAGGCAACCTAAACCCTAAATCAGGCGGCAAAATTCCTTCCAACTGATTGAAAGGCACGGAAAACCTAACAAGAGATGAATGATTGAAAATTTCACGAGGAATCACACCGGAAAATTGATTCAAACCTAAACCAAGAAAATTCAGGGTTTTCAATTTTCCAAGAAAAACAGGGACTCTGCCATGAAAATTATTAGCAGCAAATGAAATCGACCTAATTGAAGAAAAATTCCCAAAACTCTGAGGAATAATCCCACTAAAATTGTTGTAATGTAAATGAAATCTCTCAACTTTTTCAAGATTTCCAAGCTGAAACGGCAAACTCCCTGTCAACCTATTCCACCCTAACCTGATAAGAACAAGATTCTCACAGCGGGAAATATTCGCCGGAATATCGCCGGAGAACGAGTTGTTGGTCAAATTGAGGTGGCGGAGTTTAGAAAGGCCGCCAATTTCCGGCGGGATTTGGCCGTGGAAACCGTTGAGCTCCAGATTTAGCCCAGTGAGAAATGTGAGGTTACTTATGTGAGGTGAGAGTGTGCCCACTAAACCTAGAGATGATAGATTCAAGATTCTGACTCTTTGATGAATGTGGCCGCAAATTACGCCGCCCCATTTGCAGAAATGGGCTGATTCGTTCCAGGATGTGAGGAATTGAAGTGGGTCGTGAGTTATTTGTGCTTTGATTGAGAGTAATGCAGTCATGTCTGTTTGGTTGCTTGTTTGGATTGCATATGTTGAGAATGTGTGTAGTAAGATGATGATGAATGGTACGAGGAAGAAGGAAGCCATGAGTGGATAGGCTGAAGTTTTTGGTTGTTGGATGGAAATATTTTGTAGTATAGTATTTTATGGAGTGTAAAGATTAAAGAATGAATGATACTTTTCGTAAGTTTGGGTCTGGAATTTACAAAGTTTTGGCCATTTTATAAGTGAGAGAGACTTTTCCAGGTCGTAGTATTAATTGATTATTATATATTTTGAACATTTTCATCTAAGGTTACAACTTACACCATCGTTGAACTTGAGAAGAAACAATTGTTTGAGTATACTCCCCCGTCTAAATCTTAATATACACTGTATATTCAGAGTTTAAAAATTAGTTATTTATTACTCCATCTGCCTTAATTTTAATTGTTCACTTTTCGTAAATAGTCGTTCTAATTTTGTTTGATCATCTCCTAAAAAAGAAATAAAGCAACTTTCAATTATTTAATATTATTATTTTTCTCTACCAAACCCACTTTATATCATTTAATACTATTATTTCTCTCCACCAAACCCACTTTATCCACTTTACACAATTTAATACTATTATCTCCTATTTTTTCTTAATCTCAGTATCTACGGATAATAAAAAATAGGACGAGGGAGTAGTATTTTATGTGATAAAATAATAAAATGTTGATGATATTATTGAAAATTCAACTTTACTGAAGAGTAAAATAATACTACCTCCGTCTCAAACTCGATTGCCACATTTCTGTCACTTTCCTTAGTGGAAATACTCACTTTATAACTTTATTACATAAAATACTAATAAAAAACTTTTTTTTAATTCAACTATCCATCACTTTATCACATAAAATACTAGTAATAAACAATTTTTTCGATCTCAACACTTTATCACTTTTTATTAAAATTCGAGCACACAGTATTGTATCAATTGAGTTTGGGACGGAGGAATTATTTATTAAAGGTAATAAAATGATAAAATTTTAAGAGTATGAATGAATGACATGTTGTAAATAAAGGTGTGTTTTAAATTGTGTGATTTAAAGTTAATATTTTTATTTAAGAAATGTTAAATTAAAATTGAGCCATACCGAAATGGAATATTATTATTGAATTAAAATTGAAACAAAGCATGGAGGGAGTATATATTTTTATAATTTTTTGGTCAAGTTTGAGTGGAGTGGCTACGCTACATCACATCGAGTCCCCTAGTGGAAAATTTATTGGTAAAGTTATCATCAAAATGGAAGATCATATTCATGGTTGAATACTAAAAAAATGAAGTCTTCTTTTAGTCAACGCTCGAGTCTTCTTTCTTATCAAAAAAAAAAATGAAATCTTCTTTCTTATAAAAAATGAAGTCTTCTTTCTTATCATAAAAATGAAGTCTTCTTTCTTATCAAAAAAAAATAAAAATACTAAAAAAATTGAAGTCTTCTTTTAGTCAACGCTCGAGTCTCCCACTCAAAATTCGCCTACTATTTTTTTCTCCATTACAATTTAAACTCGTCGAGCTTGAAGCTTAGAGCATCCACGATGGTCAATTCAATGAGTGTTTAACCATCGAATGAATGAAAGTTAATATTTAAAATTATTTTGAGTGTTCATTAGATTAGAGAGAGAATGTGTCATTCATCTAATTGAGTAGATGGATAAAAAATATTTTTTTTGGGAGAAAAGTAGGTAGAATATGAGGTGAATGTGTGACCCACAAAAAATGTATAGATGAATGACAAACCATTGTGATTCTGTGAATGTGAGGATGTGTTTAAAAAATTAAATTTTTATAAATTAGTGATATAGAGATGATATGGAGGAGAGAGTGGATGGATGAATGAATTTTCATTCATCCATTGTGGAGGCTCTTACCGATAAAGTTGTTACTGCTTAAAAGGTACTATATTCGTCCCATTCTTTAAGAGTTTCTGACTGTTTATAAAAATTTATTAAAATAGTAATAAAGTGATAAAGTAGAAAAAATTGTTTATTAGTATTTTATGTGATAAAGTGATAGGTAGTTGGGAGTAAAATAAATTGTTTATTAGTATTTTATGTGATAAAGTGATAAAATAGAAATAATTATTTATTAATATTTTAAAAAAATTCATTTAAAAATTAAGACAAAAAAAATGATAAGTTTCTTTTAAAGAATGAGACTGGGGGGTAGTAATAATTTAATTTTACATTCTAGTACGTAACATTCCATGTTACTACTCGAAACAGTGATTTGACGCCTGGGTTTATAATTTTGAGATAAAATACTGCAGACAAAAACAAACAATAAGGACAAACATAGAGTAAATTTTCAGACCTAGCACTGTCATTGATGTGAGCGGTCATTACTTTGTGCCTTTCTAATATACATACATTGATGAAACCAATTTAATTATCGTATTAGTAAATGTAATGTGTATAATAATGTTATAAAAAACATAACAACATTCACTCATATGAAATGAAATTTGATTAATCTCGAATATGTGGAAATGATTGTGTACCAATTAGGCTTCACAAAGTTGTCTGCGATTTAATCAAGAATGCAGGAAAGAAGGATTGATGGGAGTGATTGAGTATTTAAACTTGAAGCACTCAAAGTATCGTTTGTTCTTAAAATCATATTCGGTTCCTAAATTTAAATATTTCTAATTCGTACAGAAAAAGAAATGAGTGGTTTAAAAAAAAGAAAAAGAAATGAGTGTGGAGTAATTGGGCTAAAATAGACCCATTGGGCCTAAAATTGGCGCGACTTAAAACAGCAAAAACAGATGATTCCACTTTGGGCCAGAAAATTCGAATGCAACTTGCTCATATCCAAAAAGTGAATGGAGTGTTTTTTTTTTTTTGACAGCAAAGAATTATATATAGGACTATTATTTTATTTCTGTTTTCTTCTAATTTTCAATTTTGAAAGTAGTATTTCTAAATTTACTTATTTCATTTCTGAAAAAATGGCTTAAAGTAACAAATGTGATCAAATTCGATCAAGTAATGAGTGTCTTTTCTAAAATAGAAAAAGAAAATTTCATTCATTTGCGGGTATAAAGGATACCCCGAAAGAAATACAACTGTGTATCTTATACAAATAAGGGCTGAGACACTAAAAATTCATTAAAGAATTTTCCGAACGCTTGGCACCTAGAAACATCATTTTTTTTGAGATTAAGAATGCACCTAGGACTGTTTTCCCAATCTCGATAATGTAAAGAAACTAACCGAATAGAATGAGCTTTATACCAATTCCACGCACGTGATTTCAGTTCACCTAGTAATGTTTTTGTTGACATTTTCTCTTTTATGAAGATAATAGAATTTCTAGTCCACAGGATTCAAACCGCAGCTTCCCAAATGCAAATACCTAGTTTTTTGCCTTCTAAACCATTAAGGAGCCTACGAAAGAGTAATAGGCTACTCTTTGGCTTAGCATAAAGAGGAGAAAACTATATTAATTAAGTCACTTGATGACCCATCCAAAAATCATACACGTGCGAGAAAGTGAAGAGTAGAATATGACATACGTTTTCCGATTCTACCTCACAAAAAAGCACATAATTGGGATGCATGCTTTGGAAAGGTCTTTGAATTTGCATCTTCGTGTGTATGATCTTGTTCCAAAGTAGCTTCAACTCCACTTTCCCTTCCATTAGGAATTATCTTCGTGATGCGGGGTAATGCTCCGTATAGGGGTCAACTTTTTCCCTTGACTAAGAGTTTTGCGCTAAGGAGGGTTTTACCTTAACAAGGTTTTTGGGAGCCAGCATCTGGATCCAAGGGTGGATTCCTTTGAGGGCTGGGCGTCCTAATTTTTTAGGGAGAAAAAATTACCATTATAAAAAAAAAAAAATCTATAACCTACCTCTGTAGGAGTCAAACCTTTAACCTTTCAACAAATATTAGCTACAGTTCATCACTAAGCTACCTCAATCTTTGATAATGTTTTGCAAAGTATATGTATAATATTGTTCAAGCTTTCAGCCCGCCCTACATTTGGATCCTGGATCAGCCATTGTCCGGATCGATCTGTGGTCTTATGGATTTAGATTTTTTACTTTTTTTCCTTTTATTGATTAGGTATTTGCCACTTCCCCTTCCATTGGAATACAATAACATACTCTAAAGTTACATAATTTTTTTTCTTAATTTAAGAAATGGAGATGTAAATATGTTAAATTTAAAGCTTTTCAAACATCCAAGCGTGATTCAAAATATAATTTTGTAGTTGGATTGTAAGAAACCATTACTAAAACAAAATATCACAATTAAAATTACAAAAATAGTACTCTCTCTGTCTCAAACTTATTTTCCTGTTTATCATCATACCCCACCTCCTCTGAGCGATTTTTGTATTCGTAAATGAAATAATTGACTGACATGTTAAGGAGATGTATGATAGATGAACCTCTTATCTATCATACCCTTTCTTTAAAATTAATTTATCATTTCAATTACTAATATAAAAATCGCTCACAAAAATATATGTAAACAGTAAACAGGAAAACGAGTTTGAGACGGAGGGAGTACTGAAAGTTGGTAAATATATTTGATCCAAAATCCAAAATTTTGATCAAATTGCAAGCCACCTGGCTAAAAGAAAGTGCCCATGGGTCCCACAAATCCTCTTCCCAACCATTTTTCACAATATTTTTGCTCTCTTTTCCACTCAATCGGAGCCACCAATTCTAATTTCCAATTTTAAGCTAACTCAACAAATTTAATAACGTAAGAAATCAAATTAAACAAAATCTGAATCACACATACAAACCCAAACAAACAGACAAACACAATCAGTAGCCCCATTCTTGGATCATCATATCCATAAAATCTAAAATTTTAAACATTTCCTTCATCCTTAAACTGTAGTACTAATTTGGAGGGAGGAAAGATGAAAACGTTAAGCGGCTCATATTCCAAGCTTAGGTTGTTTCGGTGCGCAACAGAAATCGCTCTCAGTGGACGAGAAGTCGCGTTTCTTGTACATCAAAAGCGTGTTACAAATGGGTTTTCTCTCGCTCTGTCTTTCCAGCTAAAGCGTGTTCCTTCTATTTCTGCAGTTTCTTCTTCTGCTCAGGTGATGCTAAATTTAGTCATTTTTGTTCTTTTTTTTTGTAAATTTTTCTTCTGTTTTTTTTTCCCTCCAGTTTACTGTGCTAAATTTATTTATTTATTAGTTATTTTGGTAATAAATTTTGTGAACTTGTTTTGCAATTTATGGCTAAATAGAAACATTTAATTGGTCTTAAATTCATAATTATGTAGCTTCTGTGGAGAGACAATAGTTTGCATAAACTGAATCGACACAAATTTAAGACTGAAAAAGCTTGAAGCAAGCAATAAATTGCACCAATAATTTGATTCTAATAAATTTATTTATCAAATATATTGATAATATATTTTCAATTTTTTTTAATAATAAATGGTGTGAACTTGTTGAGAACTTTTGCAATTTATAGATAAATAATAAAGACATTTTGGTCTTAATTATTTATATAGCTCTTGTTTAGACAATAGTTTGCATAAACTGAGTTAAATTCATATTAACTAGAAGCAACAAAAAATTGCATCAATAATATGATTCTGATAATGCATTGTGTTACAATTATTGCAGACAGATGTTGAAAGTGAAGAAATCCAGAAAATTTCCTCAGGTATAGTCCTTTTTTTTAAAAAAGTTTTTAAGTCTAGTTTATTATGTTAAATTCATTTTTCATCAAACTATGGACTGAATGTCTTCCAGACAAGCCTAAAACTGTCCGTGTTCGAATCAAATTACTCAAAGAATGCACGTTCGGGGAGCACTTTCTTGTTGTAGGAGATGATCCGATTCTTGGATTATGGGATCCATGTGAGGGTGTTCCTTTGGATTGGTCCGAAGGCCATGTTTGGACTGCAGAATTGGTAAGGATACGTCGATTTGGTATTGGTTATAACTTATAACGTCGAGTCTTCATCAAGATTTTGATGTTTATTCGTTTATTTGTTGATTAACAAACAGGATATACCAATTGGTAAAGTGATCAAGTATAAGTTTATACTTAAGGGAATCAAGGGAGCTATATTGTGGCAACCTGGTACGGATAGGGTTCTACAAACATGGGGCACCGAAAAGATCATATCCGTGTCTGAAGATTGGGAAAATCCTGATTTGCAGAACGTAGTCGAAGAGGATTTCGTAGATGTTCTAAATGTGGCGTCTGAGATTGATTCGAATTTGGGCCAAATATTAGTGGAAGAAGGGGACAATGTGGTTGATAAAGTCGAAAAAGTAACTTATTTAGACGAGCCATCTGAGGAATTGGAGGAACAAGATTTGAGTTCAAGTGATAAAGGTTCGGTTATAGTGAGTGAGAAACATGAAGAAATGAGTGATTTATCGAGGTTGAAAGATGACACGAGGCTAGGCGTGCCTGTTTTAGTACCGGGCTTAGTTTCTGCATCGACGGGTGAGAATGAAGCGGAAGAGGTGAAGAACGACATTGTTGAAAATACGATGATTGAATCTGAGGTAAATGACTTGATGGTATTTTAACGGGAAAATATTATTTTTAGTCCTATAAGTCTGTCCATTTTTCTCGAATTGAATTTGGTCATGTTAGTTTTCGAAACTCAACATTTATTACTTTTTAGTCTTTTGACCTGCTACAACTGGTGAGCTGCATTTTCTCATTTTCTATCAATTAATGCTATTATTACACAGAATCAACGGAACAGCGAAGAGACGACTGCTGAGCTGAACGGCTTACACGTCCCAACTGCATCCTTGTATTCTACAGAAACGGGAGAGACTATGGTTGATGAGAGCCAGCAGTATGACGAAGAGCATATGGAAAGTAACGTCCTGGGGAGCGATATGAAATGGGGACGACGAACTCTGCAGAAATTTCTTGCGAATTTGGGGTTCATTTAAGGTCACATTTGAGATTCTTGCAAGTGATATTCTGTTGTAATATGAATAAGAGTATAGATGTATTTCAGGTCATTACATCCCATGATCCTAGTGTGTTGTATGAATAATCCTGTTTGATGTGTATGGATATATGATGTTATAATGAAATCTTGGAAATGTGATCTGTATTGTAACGACTGCACCAAGAATTGGAAAAGATTGCTTCATTTTTTAGCAAATTTTTGCGCACTACATCGCACCAATTGATTCAGTTTTAACTAATAAAATTTGGCTGATCAAAAAATATTGAGAAGGTTCATAAGAAGGGAAATAAATCAGTTCATACAAGAGAAAAATATTAATTTGTAGACCGAACAATATTAACATTTTTTAAAACACAACTAACGTTTATGTCATTGATATTTTTCATTACACGAATTAATATTTTTTTACTGTAGTTTTTTTATTATCACAAGAGGGAACCACCCGCATTGATACTTTTCATTACATGAATTAATATTTTTTTACTGTAGCTTTTTTATTATCACAAGAGGGAACCACCCGAAATCATAACTTTGAATCACAATCGCACTGCAATTGGAACCGCAATCACAACAAAATCTCGGAATCTTTATGTAGTTGAGCTCTAACCACTTCAGTTATCCAACTCACTAATTGTGAGATAGTATGATTGCTTGGTAACTACCTAATAGAAGCTTGATAAATAAATGTAATTGGGAGTTCAAGATGGATTCATAGGGGGAAACGAATATTGACATCAATACCAAGGAATTTATTAAAATTCATCGAAAATAAATTAATTTAATCAATTTCATGACGCACGGCGTGCACTAAACGTTACTCACGATTCCTTATGTTTCCAATTTAAAAATGTAATTATTTGTAGGAAAAATTAAAACTGCTTTCAAAGCAAAATCAACTGGTTGTTCAGTACTGGTATCAATTTTAGCTGGAGCATATTGTATCAAAAAATTTATTTAAAAAAAATATATACTGATAAAACACCTATAGAATACAGAAAAACTGATTTTGTTTTAAAATATTGTGCATTATTTTTTATATATATTTTAAAACTTGTTAAATTAAAATTGACATGTCATATCACTATTTACATAATGAAATAGCGTACTATATAATTAAAGTAAGCGTTTAAACATTTATGGCATGGATTTGGTTTTGTTATAATGCATTTAAAGCATTGGGGATCGAATCACAAGCTTTGTCAATTCGAGGGGTTGAGTGATACAGATTTGCCATTTATATTTCATGTTTTATTTATCATGACCCACCTTACATATAACGTGGCATATAATATAATAATATAATTTGAAATTTTGAAAAAATATTGCAGCAATGATAGAACAACGAGAGGTCATGCTTATTTCAAAAAGACCTTTTAACCTGTTTTCAAAATTTATAAGTCACTATATTCATTGAGAATAAATCATTCATTTAATATTATAAATTTGCCTTTACATTTAGCTATAAATAGTTGTTATGGATCTCTAAGTTTTGAGGGTGAAACATGAATCTCTTGTATATTTTTATGATATTTTTAAAAATTAAATACAATAAACAAGAGTAATACAGCACATTTCATACATAAAATCATCTTGTATAATTTTTTGTACGAAATAAAAACTACATCAAATGAGACTTACGGACTATTTTTGCCGATTTAAATATGTCGATAGATATACAAAAAAATTGCAAAAAGTATTAATGAATTTATCAAATACCAAGAGGATATATCAAGAAAATATCAAATATTTCAAACCTTGGCTATAAGCAAGAGAATCAAGAATTCTATAATTCTTTTACACACAGATGAATAATAAAAAACAGCACTACTATAATAACACTAGCATTGCAGAGGATCATCACAAAAAACAAATGTCCAAATGCAATATTTCAATATCCTAATTCTTAATTTCAATTATCACTGAAAATAAAAGCACCAAATTCATTCATTCATTCATGGACAGTGAGAATTTGTCCAGATGATGAATAATTTTAAGCTGTACTGCTCTTACCACAACCAGTTCCCGATGTTCGTGTTTTGTCCGTAACGCTTCGTCTAATATCCTGTTAGAAAAAAACGTGCAATCAAACATCATATTTCATTGTTTGATCATTTATCTGAATGGTGCGGCTATTCACACCCCGATTTTCGCTCAATACACTCTCATTTACAATATTTTTAAGCACCATGTACCGTCATATACACCTGTATAGTGGGTGTATTGAGCAAATACCCGAGTGTCTATAACCGCACCCTTATATGAATTCGTACGTGAATAAAAGATGTATACCATATGCCTTATTGCCATGTCCAACGACTTCTTTGATAGTGATCGCCCGAATCCTGAATTTTCATGTGATGATTTCTTTGTATTATCGTGACAAACATATTCGTCTCGTTTAGGGGGAGCTAGTTTTCGCATGTTCACAACCCGATCCACCATTTGTGTCCCCATTGCTACGGGGTTAACGTCGTCTCCATTTCGACTTCTTGATAGTATCTTGCTTCCCGTTTTGTAAGAACTACTAATAGGAGCTCGAACTCTGGGAGGCGAGCATGATTCCCGTCTTGGTTTCTCGTTTGAAGAAGATGAGCGAGTAGAATTTACGGTCGTGACCCTCACTCTAGATGCAGAAACGGGCCTTTTAGGCATCGACACTTTAGGATTTTGAGAGGCATCATGAGATACGGAGAGCATCTCCAAGGGCTTTGATGGTCTTGACTTCACAGTTGGAGAAGTTCCACGAGACGGGACCGCACTTTTCAAGCCCGGTTTTCGGCCCGATGAAGATCGGTCCAAAGTGGGCACAGTGGATGTGGTTGGTTTACGTGTAGGTGTAGCAGACCTCGGTGTAGACTTTGAAATGATGGGTATTGAGGGTCTTGAATTAGGAGTAGACGAACGTGGCGTGGGTCCCACGGATTTTCGTTCAGCTGAGATGGGTTTAGAAGACGGTAATCTTGATGTAGGTGTGGAAGAGCGAGTGGCCTTCGGTTTTGCGGGCAAGGAAGGTCGTCCAGTAGGTGTTGCTGATCTATGAGCTGGTTTCCGAGCTGCTTCTTTGCATGTGTTTTCAAGCTGCACCAAAACAGAATCATACACAAGTATTAGTTCATATGATGAAAAGTAATAGTTATATATTGAAAAAGTACTAATACTGATCAATCAAAAAATAATACTTTTCTTCATACGAACTAGCACTTCTCCTTATACATTTTAGTTTTTTTATTTGTGAATGAGTTCAAAATTGCATCAGTTGCAAAAACTGCCACCTTTATCCAAAAATATTGTAATATGAGCAAAGATTCACATTCAATTTCCTTAAATTTTTACCAAATCAAACATTTATAGATCAATCAATTACACCACCTTTTGAATTACTCAAAACACATATACTTGCCTCGGATTTCAGAGAAATTGCTTCAACATTTGAAACTTTGGTCCGACTATCGGAACATCCTTGCACATCCACCTCCACCTCTACTGAGGGAAGTAGAGGCATGTCTGGTTGCGAGACGAGCCTAATTCAAATTTCAAACCATCAGTTTCAACATTAGGAAACAAACATAAATTGTTCGTCTTAGGAAAATCAAGGAGATGATCATATGAATCTCTACTAGTACATGATTCAGACATTGCAAAAATGATTGCTGTTTGATGTTTAAATTTGAAACGAATCGGTATAATAAACCAAAGAAACAAACAAAGATTAGAGGAAATTGATTCTATCATGTACCAGTTTAGAATTGAAATGAAATTCGTACCATGATACAGACTTGGCAAGCTAGAAAACAATAAAAATGGATCACACACATAAGATGCATCATTTTTAATAAGGAGCTACAAAATTTACCAATTACTTTCACTCTTTTCCATCTCCAAACTCAGGAAATTATCATCAGCCTCAACCAGAAAAGCCTCTGCCCGAGAATCATTCGAGTTGAACAAGCTCTCAGGTTTCGATTCCACACCTACAAATCAGTCGAGTCCATGAATACAAACCGAAGCATAGTACTGCATCAAATCTCAATTACAAACACAAAGTGGGCATAAAATTAACATATAACTAAAATGAACTGAAAGTCAAAGGAAATTGTGGTGATACAAACATAGAAAACCAAGAAATGCGTACTTTTCGAGTCATCAAACTCATCAACAAGAACACGATCGTTCCTCCCCGTCTCAGCATTCCGAATTCCCAAGAAAATAGCTAGATCTTCATCTACTTCCCTCATTACCATCCCAAGATCTCTGTTTTGTGGCCTAATTTGCACTGATGCCTAAAATTTTGCCAGAGAAATTGCATCTTATTATTAGTGGCTAAGTTCGTACTAATAGATGGAAACAACCAAAAAGCATAAAAGATATAACTAATCAAACTAATATAAAGCAAAATCCAAATAAGTTAGAAGCCTAATCAATATTCAGGAATCTCCATATTCTTCAATCACATGCATTTCCTTTAATACAAAAGAAGAATCTGATTCCATTTGATCCAAATCGAAGACATAACAGAATGCAAAACCATTCGCCAAGCAAACTAGCTAAAGCTAATATATTTATGCCAAAAAAACATGATTTCAACTGAATCTTGCCAGAAACACAATGCAAGTAAGAACCCACAACAAAAAACAAATCAAAAATCAAAACCCACAAAATTTCTTATTATAAACTAACTAAAGTTTCAATCTTTATAACCAAACACCGCCGAAAATGAATTTTTTTTAAAAGGAAAAAGCAGGAATGGATCAAAAAACAGAAGCACTTACTGCCATTGTTATGGAAGAGGACCAAAATGAAGAAAACACAAGAAGATTGTTCTTGAAGCAGCAGTATAATGGTATATAGCTTTATTTTAATTTTTAAAAAAAATCTTATCTTGCTTTCGTTTAGATTTATATTGTCTGTGACAGAAAAGTTGGGACTGGAGAAATATGGGGGAAACAAGAAGGGGGGAAGTTCATGAATTTGTGTAATGATATTTTGTTTGATTCCTTTGACGAGGGACACACCCTGTTCTTTTAAAATGTCTTTTTTTCTTTTTTTTTTTGCTGTTTCTTGAAAGAAAACACAGCTCAAACTAAGATTTTTGAAATCGGGTATGAATTATGATCTGTTAAAAGAATTTTGTTTGAATTGAACAAAAATAAAAGTGACGCTGTTGGGAAACGAGAAAATTACCAGTTTTTGATGTTTTAGTGGGTGGCTTTTTACTTTCGCAGTTTATTTTTGCTTTTTGCAGTTTTGTGAGCGTTCAAATATGATTGCCATTTGATTGATGGTGGTGGTCACTTTAGGGGTTGCTTGGGTTAGGGGTGTTTGAAATTAACTTAAAATCACTTTCTTTTAATGGAAAAATATATTAAAAGTTTTTGGATAGTTTTCAAACTTTTTTCTTTTGACAGTTAAGTGAATTACATTAAAGTTAATCCTTAGAAATAGTCATACATCAATATAATTTTTTTTAAATTGAGTCTTAATTTTTAAAATAAATACTATTTTATCTACAATATTTAATAATATTTTTTATGATTAGGTCTTTTATCCATAAATGTAATGTGCACACCATTGTATATTTTAGAAATTTACAATGAAATTGTGTTTGGTAAAATGTTAAAGAATGAAAAAGAAATGGAAAAGAATGAATTCCTTGTATTCTGAAAATTAAAGTCACAGTAATCTATATAACTATATAAAAACAGCTGTATCAGTTAAATTTAAAAGCCATTTTTTTAGCAAGTGAGAGGCTACGCGTTGTTTGGTGAAACCGTGTTCGATACGTGCTAATATTCCGCGTGAACAGTGCCAACTCTTGTCATATTTTAATTTTTTATTCTGCATGAACAGTGCCAGCTCATGTTAAATATTATTCTTTTATTAGAAGTTTCAGGTTATCATTTCATTTGCGGTCAAAAGTAATTTGAGAGTGTATTTAATAGTTGCTTCCAAAACAAAAAATAAATAAAAATTTCTTCTACTGCCCAAATTTGCAGAGGCTCGAGTGTCAAGATACCTGCAATATTTTTTAATTTAAAAGTTAAGATACAGACAACTTTGATTGGAGTGCCATATGAAACCCTAATTTGACGACTTTTAAAATGAATCCTGCATTCACATCTCACTCTTTTAAAATGAGTTGGTAGAAGCATTTGTTTCACATTTCTATTATATTTCTTCAGTATATATCTCAATCTAAACCCTGTATGTTTCTTTGCAGTTATTCCATATCAACTACCTACATATGAAACAAAGAATTGCTTAGAGCTTGGAGTGCATTTTTCATCAATTCAAAAGGTAATGTATCATTGTGTCTATCAATAAAGATATGGATAAAAGACATTTATAATTATTCTTTCTAAGAAAATGTTAAATCTGCATGCTCTTTTTGTATTTACATATGTAATGATGATATTAGAGTTCGTTCTCTGTAAAATTACCTTTTTTTCCACTTTCTATATTTTATGTTTAGATTCCAACTCTGTAAGTATTATGAAAAACTCATGTTTTTCCATCTGTGGAAAGGAAAGAGTTGATAAGTAGACTTTAGTTATATCTTTAAAGAAAATTTGAAAATTAATGTCACAGGAAATCAATTTTATGAGAACATATATATCAATGAGTTATATGATTTAGCAAACGTACCACTAATTTTGCATTTTTGCACATCTAAAGGCCTTGCATGAGTTCGTTCCCTGCAACATACAAATACAATGACTATAAATACAATTACTCAAATTTAAATTTTGGCGATTCAAGATGTCGAAATAAAGTCTATTAATACAGATAAATGTGTTCATTTGGGGGCTTTGTTCTTGCAGTGTTTGTTTCACTTATTGCTTTAGTTTTCTTTGCAGAAAAGAACGAAATCAAATTTGGCTTCTTCGTTTGATTTGTGGAGGTCAAAACAGGAGAATGCAAGCACATGGTGAGTTTAAACATGCATAAACTTTAAATTCGTTAAACATGTATACTTATCTAAAACGAATATGAAGTGAGTAAATTTTCATTTATTCTGAACATACCAGAAATTAAAAAAGATGCTATTAATGATTCTCTTTTGTGCAGGAAAAGAGAAGAGAAGAATTTCATGTTGATGTATATGCGAGCTTCGTGTTACTTATCTTTTTGGAAGATTTGAACACTAAAATTGTTGAATAATGCCGAAGCTTTCATGGAGTATTTAAAAGAAGGGAGTTTTGGTACATGCACAAGTTAGGCCTGTTAATGGGAGAAACTAATTGAGAATTACAACTACAAGAGGACGATTGAGACTTCCTCAGGCTACATTCTCCCATTTTCTTTATTCAAATTTTTATTTTCGTGTTTTCTTCTTTTTGAATATTTAATTCTTTAAGGACTTATCTACAGTCTTTGTTGCTCTGAGAATCTTCATGACTGTGATTTTTATTCAGAATTATTTTTTTGCGATTCTGAAGATTACAGAATTGTGGCTTTGCTGCCTGACTTTTTTTCTTATATCTGGCGTGGTACCCGCATTCTGTTTTGCTAATTCTGGGAGAGTGAGTGAGTGACCTATTTTGGCTACTTGATTGGTTTGGGCTAATACTTGCTGGATTTACGTTTTTTGTAGTCCATTTTCTATTAATTTTGCTGGTTTTTTCCTTTTTTTCCTCAAGTCCTTTTTCCTTTTATAAAATTGCAACCATTTAATATTTAGTGTAAATGTGAATTTATAATTAGTATAATTAATAGTAATGTTTTTTTTTTGGAATCCATTCTCTAACTATACGATTAAGTAATTATCTAATTTAAAAGTGTTTTAATGAGTTCGATTTATTGATCTTATTTCATTATTGGTGTTTAAATCACAAATAACTACACCATACATCAAATTAATTTATTTTTCAAAACATATTTAAATTGCGCTAAAAAAAACATATTTAAATTTACATACATGTATATTACGTATATAAAGTAAAATTCTCATCCAAAATATTAATTTTATTATTTTAAAGTGTCTTTATATTGATTCTTTTATATGAGTTGAATTCAAATGTAAGTTTGGTTTATTAAATTTTAATATTATTTTGTAAATTTTTGTATGCATGGTGAAATTAGTATATATTAATTTTTGTAAATGAGAAGGTTTTATGTGAAAATTGTTTAATATACACCATTCATATTATTTAGGAGTGTATAGCATGAGTGTATAATACTCCACCCATCTTAATTTAGATTGATGATTTACTATAGACACAAATTTTAAGAAAATTATTGTTTATTAGTATTAAATAGTGTGAAGTGTGTTTAGTGGAGCGGTATAGATGTCAATTCAACTTTAAGAAAAATGTTGTTTATTAATATTAAATGGTGTAAAGTGGATTTAGTGTGTGTGTGATAAAGTTGTTTGTAGGGTTATTATTTTGTAAATAAAGTTGTTTTATTTCCTAATAAGGAAATGATCAATCTAAATTAGGAAGTTCATTTAGGGAATATAGTCAATCTAAATTAGGATGTCCACTTAAGAAATATGATCAATTTAAATTAGACCGGGGGAAACATTAGTTTCTACAAGCAATAGTATGAGTGTCTCATACTATCGTACGATAAACCATTTCACATTAAACTTTGTGCATAAAATTTATGTGCGAGTTATATCACATATGGTTCTCACATTAAAATTTATTATTAATATTCAGACCGTGCATCGCACGGGAGAAATACTAGTATAATTTTAAATACGAATTATGATTTTAATTCTCATACCTTACCCCAAACCCTCCCAACCAAACACCTCCTTCTTTTGTTGTTTATCAACTTAACATACCATTTGCCTGTCCAAAAAAAACCTATCAAACCAATTACCCTAACCATTGCATGAATTGACTTGATTTTTTATTTATTTTTATTTTTAGGAAATCAACCTCTATTATTGCGATTAATGTGAAAGACGAATATGCAGTAATTACTTTTAATGTATGTTAGGCTCAAACTGTAATTTCTCATTTAATGATGGGAATGAGTTTTCATTGAGCAACACCTCCATACTGCAAAAGTTAAATCCACTATGCATTTAGGGGGCTCACTCTTAGGTACAAAATACCCCATATAATTACTCTTAAGTGCATCAATAAAAATTTATTATTTTTAGATATAAAAAGTAAGATAAAAACCATATACTACTCTTAATAATTCCCTTCTTCCTCAATCACCTTTCTGAAAAAAAATTCTGACATTACTATTCATGATTAGACATGAATTTGGCTTCCTAATGTTGTAATTCAGAAAGCAAATATCCTTTGAGAAAGAAATTGAATTCCAACCACCATTCCCCAAGTTTCAAGCCACCCCCAAGAGCAAAATTCGAAACTCTTGGCCAAAATTTTGGAGGGTTTGTTGCCTTTCGATTTTGACTTTTATTTAAAAAATTACATAAAATATAAGTTGTTTATTTTTTAATTTTAACCAGTTTATCAAATATGAAATTTACAAAATTTAGTTGTATACAATTTTTTATTCGTCTTTCTTATTTAATTTTGCACGAACACAATTTTATTTTGCACAAAGTGTAAAATAATTCAACCCGAATGCAAAAAATATTGGCTCAACCGCAAAAAATTGGTTCAATCAGAAAATAAGGACTATATATATGGCTGCTACAACCCATAAAATAATGCATCAAACTCCTGTTTTATTAAATAGAAAAAAAAATGTTTGAAAAAAAATGTAACTAAGTGATGATAACAGTGGTAGCAATTCAATTCATACAACAACCTACATTGTTGGAGACTCTATTGGCTGGGACTTCAACGTAGCATGACTCTTTTATAGAATGGGAAAAGAATTTTTTTTTTTTGCACAATACACTTTATACACAAAAAAAATTAAGTCAGTGCAAAAAAAAAAATTCCCTAAATCGTCTCCTACTCGTCCGCCATTAAAGCTCTGCTCGAGCTCCGAAAATCTTCGAACTCATCGCTTTCATTTCCCCTCTCCCCAGCACCTCTCCACAACCGCAAGACTGATAAACAAAGCACATCTGCTACAAAAATCGCACACCCGGCGGCGGATATGTACAGATTCGCCGCCGCAACTTAAGCCACTACCACCAAACACCACGGCCGAAACCCCCACCGCCACCACCACCTAAACTAATGCCGGAAACCATTAGGGATCCATTAGCTATTCATCTTCATTTATACACAAATCTCAATACTACCACCAATCCACCATCGGCCTCGGCACGACCCATATCCGGTGGGACGGAGGAGGAACGCGGCGGCCATGGATGAAGGTTTTTTCGCCACCGAAAACCCACCCCAAATCGCCGCAAAACACCACCAAATCGGCGACAGCAAACTAGCAGGACTCAGGCTTCCACAATTTCTTCCACCGCCGCCTGCGAAATGAATTTGGGTGCGTGACCATTTTTTTAGAGAGAGGGAATTTGGGCGTGTATAAGAGAGAGAGATTGAAATGAATTGATGAGAGAGAGAAAGATTTGAGCGTGTATTTTAGATAAATGGTTGATTGATCGTGTCGGTGAGGGGTGAGGATATTTTGGGGTTTTTAAGTCACTTTTTGTACCTAGTAGTACTAAGGGGTTTGGGTTGTACTAAATTGCAATTTGGTGGACTATTTTGTACCTTAGACTAATTATCTCATGCATTTACTCCATTTCATTTTCAAGTCTAGAGAAGGATTGTCATCATTACACATATTTTATGTCAATTTAAAAACACTATAAACAGAAAAATGTATGTTTCCCATTAATAGCATTTAAACTTTAAAGTCTAGAAAAGGATTGTCATCATTATAATTATTTTCTATAAAATTTAAAAACACTATATATAGAAAAATGTTACTTCGTGGAGGCGCGGGCATGCTATAATGTGTGTAAAAATAAACTTTCTCGTGAGGATAATAATTTGAAATTAACTTTATTTACTTTGGCACATGAATAATGAACATATGTTTTTTTAAAAAAAAACAATAGTGAACATATTAAAAGTATCCACGATAAAAGTTAATATGGGCTATTTGGACCCACGAGATGTACTAAAATATTCTATCTGAGGCCCACTTCTGATGGACTTATCTATTACCCTGGGCCCATATTCTATCTGGCCCACTTCTGAGGCCCGCTTACGTTTCCCCATAAATTAAACGTTTATAGTCAAGGTTTGGTTGAGATCGCGTTTGACCACTTTCCATGTGACAACTTAAAAATGAAACATGGATTAGAAGGATTGTGAAATAATTCCATGATTGAATTTAGGGTTGTTACACCATTTATAGGAATATTGTACAACACCATGTGGAGGAATATTGTAACTCATGTAATTGGTTGATTTTTTCGAGATTAATTGAAAACTCTATAATGTACTTAAACATAATTTCTCAAAGAGTTGCCCCTGAAAAAAAATTATAGTATTAAACTTGAATAGTTGAATTGATTTAATTAGCCAAATCAACATATATAAACTTTCAAAAAAGGTCACATTGATCACCAAAGGAAATATCTTTTTTTTTTCTGAGTGTCCAAAGTGAATGAATAGTTGCTCTCATCATGACCCAACACTTTAGCCCTATTCAAAGAGAGAGGGAATAGTTCATATACTAATATAAATCAAGGGTGCAGAAGTCGGAAGTCGCTAGGCGGAAGGCTTCTAGCGCCTAAATCGCTTAGACTTCTTTTTTATTATTGAGTGATCTTTAAAAAAAGAAAAGAAAACCCGCCTAGACCCGCCTAGGCGGCGTCTAGCAGCGGAAACGACTTTTTCCATTGATTTACTTCCCTGATATAAATTAAGAAAACTCAAATGCTCATTCATATACCTCTCAAGAATGATTTTTTCAACTTTGTAAAATTGTTTCTTATCACAAGCGGCTTCCTGAAATAATGATAAAGAGACAAACACAAAAAATTTGAGCGTTGGATACATAAATATGACAATTAGGGAATGTATAAAGATCTCACATATTTTCATCCCACAATTGAGCCACACCCCACACAGAATATGTCAACCACAATGTGTCATCCCATCGTGATCATCCACTCTTCTTAATCTCCGTTCGTAACGTTAACACTATGATCAAACATCGTTTTATCAACTACATAAGTTTGTTGCTCTTTTGATATCAAATATTTTTATGTTTTTTAAAAACTAGGGAAAATACAAGAAGCAATAAGTTTTGAATATTTTTGTAGGAGTAAATACTCAACCCAGCCTGCCCCATATATAGACGGGTCAGGGCTGGCTCAATCGGCCTGACCCATTTTGACAGGTCTATTTGCGGTGGAAACATGTAAACCAATTGGTCAGGCCCAATAAACATGCCTTATTAGTTTTCCTTTGGGCCCGGTTATGCACACCCCCATAATTAGGAGATACACCCATTGATTAATTCACCCACCCATTTTTTTAGACATTAGTAGATACACACCCTACAAAATACCAATACTACCCTTATTTAATATAATTGTTCTCTTATTGTTTTATTTCAAATCTAGACAAAAAATACATTTTATATTTCATATCTCTAGACGACAACGACTAGACATTTCATTTTACGGTGGTGACATGTGGCTATAGAGTCATCGTGTGTTAAGGTTTTTATCGAAAAATGACTTGCGTTTGAAAGAAAAAAAAAACTGGGTAGAGTGATTTTCGAACCTGGTGTTTTGAAATTCCACCAAATTTTCGACAAAATCTTATTGAAATTATTAGAAATTTTCCAAAATTTGTGATTTTTCACATATTCTATATATTTCGGTATATATTTTTCGAAAATAATGAAATATTTCAACATATTGTTTCCGAAAACGATGACATATTTCAATAAACCAGGTCCAAAATATGTATGACAGGAAAAATTGAAAAATAAGTGCGTGAATGATAATTATACTATTTTCATCGTACACCTAGGTCTAAAATCCAACATGTCATATTCAATACCTTAAACATTAAACAAACAATAACATAAAACATTCAACATTCCAAATTTAATAGGTTTCCCACCCACCGTAATTGCTATATAAAAAATGAACTAGGCTATGATGGTAGACGATGCTGGAAGATAAAAATAACGAACTCGTCGTGTGGAATTGAGGAGTTTGAATCGTGACTTTTTAATTTTGAATAAAGTGAAAAGTGGTATAATATTAATTGTTTTAACTATTCAAGGGTAGAAGAGTCATTTCTTAATTACAATAAAATAATAAAAAATTAATGAGGATGTATCTCCTAATTAAGGGGGTGTCAATAACCGGACCCTTTTCCTTTGCCATAAGTGTCCTATCGAGATAGCACATGAACGAATGAACAATTATTCAGGCCCATTTATTCAAAGTGAGAAAGTGGTTAAAGATAAGTGTTCAGGCCCATTTAGATTAAACTCTGGGTAAATCGATCAACACTTATTCAGGCCCATTTAGAAATATATCCTGGGGGTTTTCAAGTAATTATGCAAGAGATTGGTCTAAACATTATTTCGGGGCAATTAATTTAAATAGAAAAATTAAGCACTCCCAAAATAATAATAACTAGTATTCCACCCGAGCGATGCTCGACAGATCTTATTTATTGTATTATATAATAAATCATGAATTTGTAGAGCTACAATCTAATTTGAAAAACATATGATTTAAATATCATGTAAAGGTCTATGTAAAATAGTATCACACAAAATTCTCTTTTAATAAAATAAATTTATACTTAATAATGTGTTTTTTATATATTAATATTAGTCTATTATTAAATAGTCAATTCATTATATATAAGAGAAAATTTAGTGAGGTGAAACTTTAATTATATATTACATTTTTTTAAAATTATGTGTAACTTTTTGCCAATATTAATAGTGTCGTTTATTTGTACTAAGATATTTTATTATATAATAAATTAATATATATATGTATAATTAAGTTAATTGAATATTTGAAAAAGAAAAGAAAAGTGAAATTTAATTAAAAAAATATATATTTGTCTTAAATTTTAAACAAAATTCGTACAAAAATCAATTATCTAATGAACGGTTAATAACAAATTGTAATTTGTACTATTGCTCTTTTTACGAATTGCAACATGTATTATTTTTTGAAATAAAATACAATTTGTACTAATAAAAATTGACAAATTTCAATCTTGACACCTTTTTTTTTTTTTGAATTTCTTCAATTTGATGCATTTTCCGTTACCTTTATCAATTTTGCTCCAAATTATTTCCTTTTCATTTCCCCTTTTAACGTGACTTCCTCTTCATTTCTGGCATTATTTACATTTTTTCTCCCAATTAAGTGTAGCCTTATATCATAAATAATTTAATACTATAAAATTATTGAATATAAGAAACGCAATTAAATGGGCAGGAAATAAGCTTTTATTTACGAAGGTGAGGATTAACAGCAATTTAATTTCAGCACATATATCTATTGGCTTTGATGATGATGATATATTAGTATACATCTAGAAATTTTAGTGTTAATTTTGGAGTTTTATTCTTGAATATAACCAGTCATAACCCAGTTGGAATTTTTGTGCTCTCTAAGTGTTTGTAAAAATCCTGAATGAAGAAAATGCACATAAGGAAAGAAAAATACTTTCTAAAATGAGATTGTCTTTTTCTCCATATAAAGATTTTTATTTCTGCTTTGATATCATTGATTAAGATATTAAATTGAACAGTTACAGAGGACAACAATGGCGGAAAAAGAACAGAGGAAAGCAGCGAACGCTGTTATGAGCCAGATGAAAAAAGAAGCGGTCAAAGTTTTCTTAATAATGGGATGATGTGGCAAAATTTGAGATACAGAAGGAGAGAGAAGGGATTGGGAAAATAGGCGGAATAATTTTTACAGACTATTTTATTTTTATATATGTATAGATTAATAAAATAACAATAATAATCAGTGAATTACAGCACATTACATAGGGAAGACACCATATCTCAATTCTCAAATACAAATAAAAGAGAACTTCATGGATGATCAACTCTCAACTCTCATAATAACGCAGGTTTGGATTGTCGAAAATAGAGCCCAAATTTTGGGTTAATATTTCATTTAAAAAATTGTGTAAAGATTAATTCGATACAAATCTAACTGTACACCGAAATTTCAGTATATATATATTTTTCAAATAACGAAATATTCGGTACAGTACCGAACAACCGACGCATAGAATCATTACATGTCCAACTGTCCAAGTTGCTTTCAATAGGTGGAAATAAAATAAATGTGAGAAAGAGACTTCACAATTACCAAATTGCCGATTAAATTTTTGGAGCATTACATGTTGGATCAACTTGGTATGAGTAGGTGAAAATTAATAAATGTGAGAAAGAGGCTTAACAATTACAATGCAATTGCCCATTATATATATAGTTGCTTGGCATGAGTATGAGTTGCATGCAGCCATGGAATCAAAGTTAGCTAGTTTTGGGAGCACTGTAAAGGTGCCTATTGTCCAAGAACTTGCTAAGGAGAAAATGGCCTCTGTTCCATCAAGATACGTTCGTGATCTTCATAGTCATGATCATCTTCCATCATCTTTAACTCAAATCCCCGTCATCCCCCGATTCCATGGACTTGGAACTTGATAAACTGCACAATACATGCAAAGAATGGGGCTTCTTTCAGGTACACATGTTTGGACGCACCATGCAGCTCAAGTGCACCTTTAAACGATATTAGTTGTTTTTACATAAAAGTATTGGTTGCTTTCATTGAACAGTATCTGGTGCATAACTAATATTGTTTAATGATAACAACTAATATTGTTTAGTAAAAACAACTGATATTGTTAAGTAAAAACAACTAATACCGTTTTAACATGCACTTTGGGCCAAGATTGATGATTTTTATGGCGTGAATCTTGTTGCAATTGATCAACCATGGGGTGAAAACATCTGTAATAGATACGATTAAGTTAGAAATCCAGGAATTCTTCGGTCTCCCACTTGAAGAAAAGATCAAGTTCTGTCAAGAAGCAGGGGATGTAGAGGGTTATGGCCAAACCTTCGTCGTTTCACAAGATCAGAAGCTCGATTGGGGAGATATATTTTACGTCGTAACATTACCAACTTATTTGAGGAAGCCTCACTTGATTCCTAAGCTTCCTTCTAAATTCGGCGATGCGATAAAAGCATACGCGGAAGAACTAAAAGACGTCGCGATGAAGATTTTGAGCCTAATAGCAAAAGCTTTAGGCATGAAATTTGAGGAAATTGCAACTCTTTTTGAAGAAGGCAAGCGATGAGGATGAACTATTATCCACCATGTCCACAACCTGAACTTGTAACGGGACTCAGCCCGCATTCGGATTCTAACGGGCTCACAATTCTCCTACAAGTCAATGAAATCGAAGGCCTGCAAATCAAGAAAGATGGATTTTGGATTCCAGTTTCTCCACTCCCTGATGCATTTGTGATCAATCTAGGGGACATCTTGGAGGTACGTACTACTCAATTTAACATCTTAATTAAGTTTTAGGAGAGATTCATGTGCGTTTTTAAACAGTATCAGTTGTTTCACTGAATAGTATTAGTTGGTAAGCTGATACCATTCAGTGAAAACAACTGATACTGTTTTAAAAATGCACTGGTGCATACAAGATTTTATTAACTATAGTGCATTTACGGACATGAGTCGAATAGATTGTGACCAATGGCATTTACCGGAGCATCGAGCATAGAGCAACTGTGAATGTCGAAAAGAAGAGGATCTCCGTCGCCACATTTTTTAGCCCAAAAATGGATGGTGAAATAGGCCCTTCATCAAGCTTCGTAAGCCCTGAAAATCCAGCAAAGTTCAAAAAAATTACTTATGCTGATTATTTGAGGGGATTGTTTTCAAAGGAACTTGATGGGAAGTCATATGTTGACGCCATGAGAATTTGATTGATATCATTAGTATAAGCATTAAGCAAAGAGTGATCATAAATAATTTGTTTATTGCTTACAGATCCTCTGTTTTCTTATTAATTGTATTTCAAGAATGGCTGGGGTGGTTCTTTTCACTGAATGATAACAAAGATCCCTTCAAATCAATAATAGTTGAGACACAATAGAAGAATTATGCAATTTCTATAATCACAAGGGATATAGCCTAATATTGGCGAAGAATACAATTCTGAAAATGTCTCAAAAAAAAACCTAACTAAGAAATTGTTTTTTGACGTTTGTTTGCACAAGATCCTTTCTTGCTTTTGGCAGACATCGAATTCACATGCAAAATGCAAGTAATCATAGTTTGGTTGGCAAAATGCAATTAACCCTAATGTGAACAAACAAGTTTGTCATCACAAAACTTTGTACAAAAACTATACACTAACCACAGTAACAGAACTTTCACCAAGGAGCACGAACAACTTCCCTAAACACACCATCTATATCCTTATTCTTCACAAGTTCATCGATCTCCTTATCGACACGTTTTATCCGTTTCTCAACATCCAAAATCTTCACCTTAAGTTCCCGCATCTCTTTTTCCGCTTCACGTCTCTGGTCTCTCTTCAACTGGATCATACCTCCAGATTCACGAGCAACACTTAGAAGCTTTTGTATACGAGCACGTAGAAACCCTACCACCATACCTAAATCCTCGAAAGCTTTCAACGTTCTGTCCCAATCTTCCATCTCACTAAGATCACTATTAGGCTTAGCGGCCCGAATAGCATCAGCTATGTTGATCGTCTCGTAAATCGCCCCAACAACTAACTTACTATTAAGGCCTGTAATAAGATTGTCATGAAGAAACATATTTTGACTGCAGCATAGCTTGTAATACTTTGTCCTAAGATGGGGCGGGATCTCTGAGTCGGTTATTAAACCGTTGATTTGAATCTTGAAGTCTTTGATGCCCTTTATGTCTTTAAAGCTGAGACGGGATTCTGAGAATTCAATGCCGTTTGTAACTTGGGTATCAGAAGTGTCGTCGTTTTCGGATTGATCTGCAGCTGGGACGAGCTCTATTTTCGTAATTTTTGCCTCTCGTTCTGATAGATCTTCCACTAGGAGGGTTTTTGTGACGTTGTTAAGTCTAATTCTTGTGAGCAATAGTATTAGTATAGATGAAATGAACGCGACATTATAATACCTGGTTCGTTTGGCTCAGCATGAGAATTTAGAGTTAGGAGGTTCGTTGCCCCGTCTATGTTGGATAACCTTGTTGCTCGCACAATGTATATCTTGAGAAAACCAAAGAAACAAAGAGACACTGTGAAACCAACTTACCATATGAAAATAAGGCATTTTAGACAGTATAGCAAGAGTTCTAAGTTCAACAAGTTAAACCAACTTCATGCCAAATCTCAACAAAAAAATAAAAATAATAAATACATATATATATATATATATATATATATATATATATATAGTTGCAACTAAAGACATAAAGATTAATAATTGAAGTTTACTTATGTTTCGCACAAATTAAGAAAGTCATTAAGTAACAATAAATATACGTATGAAGTGATATTTTTAGTCTTTTGTCTACCTACATGGAGTAATTTGCTTTAGTTAATGCATATTATCACAAAAAACAAGTAGACGGGCAAAATTGGAATTTGATATTTAATTCTCTTAGATTAGAGCAAAATGACAATTTTTTTGGATCAAAAACTCTTCTCGGGAAAGACAGCTAAATTGGGTCTGAGGGAGTATAAGTCTGATTTGAATTCCCAAACTATGTCACTTGTTGAAAAAAAAAAAACTATTTACAGCCATAACTTAAGTTTCATTCTCTCTTAGTTGAGAAATAATATTTCTCCCAATATTTTAGTTTCATCCACATTGAAACTCAATTGCTCGACCATTCACACAAACTTCAACCAACAAATGGAAACATGAAAAACGGACATAATTACCTTAAACTTGCACGGCTGAATAAGTTGAAATACTAAGACATCCCCTTCAACCAATTTATGTGAGATAGAGAAACCTCTCCATCCACCACTTAGTCCCGTTTTTCCCGACAAGTACTTCACGCTGCATTCTTCTCCGTTTTCATCCACCAAAACTACCGTCTCATCAAAGAGTGGTAGATGAGTAACGCAAAATTTATGTGGTAGACCCTACAAATAAAACGAGGATTCTATTTATACTCTTAAAAATTCGTTTGCCTTTTTACTAGAGAAAGTTAAAAAAATTCAACTCACCAACCAGAATCCACCAGTTACATGCGATTTGAGCATGCGTTTAATAAAACTAGGGAATTTCGGAGACACACTTTCTTGAACATCTTGTGCTATTCCATAGCGGAGGTTGAAACATCAACACTAAGGTGAAGATCGGTGGTCACGTTTTCCTCTTTAGGTTCATAACTGTAAGATGAGAGAACATTAATGTAAGAAAATAAATTTATTCATAAGAAGCACTCCTTTAATTTCATCACACAAGATATATTGTCCGAAAATTTACAGCGTCACACTCACCCCATAATACGAGTATCCATGTTAACAGATTCATTCCTCTGGAAAAAATGGATTCTCATTAGCAACAGATTAAATCCGATTAACCGTACTAATTATAAACAAAAACAGGCAGAGTGGAACTATCATCTCGTCTAAAAGCTTAAGCTGGTGCAAACATTCAATTCAACATTTAACATTATTATGAAGTTTAACATGTTTATTCTTATAAAATTGGGTTCCAACACATGATTTTTCATTCGGACAAGCACTTTAGAAATTTAAGCTGCTTATCATCTTAACCTTTAATTCAAATAGCAACAGTCAAATTGAAATTTTACATCATTTCAAAAAACCAACTACTACTAATAATTTAAGTTGAAGGAAATGGAATTAAATAAATTGACACAATTCCTCAGAAAATGCAAACTAATTAAATCTCTAGAATGGAAAAGATCATCAGTCCCCTTAAACCCTAGGGTGTAGTATCCACCCTTGATTTGCACGCACTCACACACATCGTGTGTGTGAAATCAATGGTGGATACTACATCTGTTTGAAATGCATAAACACACAGAAGAAAATGGATATAAATAAACAATACTCCAACAACAAGCAAATAAATGAAATAAAATGAAACTCATAAATTTGAAATTTAGAATGTAAGAGAAGAAGATACTGACATTATTGGTCTGATTTTCAAGATCCAGAAGTCTCTGTTCCAACAGCTTTCTCTTTGCCTCCCATACTGAAACCTTCTGCTTACTCTGTTTAACCATTTTAAAATTAAAATAAAAATCGAAAAATTAACAACAAAAATCGCTGAAATCCCCATGACATTTTTTGTTCAAATTTGAAGAGAGAGAAACCTGGGGGTTGGAAGAAGAAGAAGCATGGCTTCGTTTAGTCATACTTGCTCCTGAAATTTTGCTCTTACAACATACATAGTTATTTCAAGTGGGATTTTGAGTTGACACTTGTTCTTTTGAAATGTTATCACTAATTGCTTTAAAAAAAAATGTTATGACTAATTTATTTTCCTACAAAATGAAATCTTTTAATGGAGTATGCACTATGCACTATCAATAGCAAAATACTTTCAAATTTGTAGTATCAAAATATGTAATTACTACAGAATATGAAATGTCATATTTTGTCTAAACAGTGCTACTTTTAATGTTCAAATTAACTAAATTTACGGATTTAAATTACGAGTTATTCATTACCGTATAGTGATTAGTGACAACACTTTAATAAAAAGGAGAAATTTTCATTGTTTCAACTTTTTATATTTCTCAATATTTAATTGCGAAAAATATACTGCACTCTTACATACTATTTGCCGTTATTTCTTAAATATTGATATAAAACACAAAGATAAAAACAAGTTTACTTTTTGTGAAATTAATTAAGAAAGTGTGATTTATATTCTTAAAGAAAGTGTGAATTTTTTATTATAAAAGGTGTGACTTTTTATTATTATAAAAGTGTATTACTCATAAAAAATTAAGGGTGTGACTTATATTATAGCAGATGGTTCTGTAGTTATAACTGAAGAGGGTATCGTAGTTATAACTGAAAATTTGAGTTATATGAGATATTAAACTTAATTGATTGAAGAATAAAATCAAGTTCTACTTTGTCATTTTGTGAACGTCTCACCAATTTCAAACGTTAACCTACCTAGTTTCACTTCCCGTGGAATTGAAGTCAAAGGATCACGGAGGGGATCTTTAAAGAAGAAGTCAACTGTTATGAAGGATATAAAAATAAAAATCAATCATGATTAATTAAATTTAATTATTTTATACTTATTCAAACTCGATAAGTAAAAGACTAAGAGGTAATAAAAAATGTTTTTGTTTCAAGATCAACTTGACTGATAATCAATTTATTTCAAACTCAATGATTATAAACTTTTAAATTGTACACTAGTTGACTTGAACTAATTTGTTTTTTTTAGCTCCAACACATTTCTACATTTGATAAAATTAAATAATTTTAAATCTTAATATATGGGAAAAAGAAAATCAAACTAACTGAACAATCAATATTCATTTGATTTAATTTAATTAATCTCGATTTCCTTGCTAATCAATTCAGAAGCATTAAAAAAAATAGAAATCATCACATAACCAACACTTAACCCAAACATAGCATTAGCTGAGCTACAGATGATCAACATGTATTTACAATTTAGAGATGTTTTGATACTAAGAAATCCCCAAAATAAAAAATTATTTACAAAATAGAATCATATGTAAAGTGACTATAATATCCACAAGACACATATAATTCAACTATACACAGGATCATATGAAACCAGCACTGCATCAGGTACAATGAGGGGCAGCTTGTCAATATATATCAATAGTCTTTTCAGATTTTCCCTTTTAATGGCAGATAAATCAACGATGTCACAGTTGCTGGTGTAAACCCAGAGCTCCCCAGAATTCACCTTCTTCAAACTGTCTCGACAGAAGGGACACGACTGGGATCGCGAGTGCCTGCAAGAACAAGCATGACAAGATTGATCGAGCTTTTACGGGCATAAGAATTCTTGGTGTGAACAACCACTATTGGCATAAGAGTAATGATATGGAGCCCGATATCAGCATAAAGTATTTGTACCACGCTAAAATGTACAAGTAGTTCATGCTGATGTTGGGCTCCATAAAACGCTCACCTGGCATAATTTTCAACAATATAACGAGATAAACCAATAAGCTAAATGAGACAAAGAAATGGTCCTAGTATTCTCTTTATATGGTGTGGAAAATATCTTCACTCCACAAATTATCAATGATCTATTTTCTCATCCATCAATTCTATAGCACCCCATTAAGGGACAAGAACCTACATTGAAATACGAGTAATATATGACACGTAGTACTGGATAATACGATCCCTAAACATAGGTCAAAATAGGGATGGATTTAGGAGAGGGTACACGGGAGCGGTCCTCCCCTTGGATTTTTACGAGTTTTTTTTTTTAAATGTATATAGATTTGTAACACTAAATGACGTTATAATATGAAATTGTCAGTCCCCATGAAGAAAAATATTCTAGATCCTTAATTTGGCCGAAGATCTAATCTATTGATCAATTTGTTAAAAAACGGGTTTAATGATACTAGTAGACTTACCAGTTGTTGTAGCAGTTCATACACAACGAGTGGGTGCAACCGGGCAAGACAACTTTGGTATCCATTTCCATGCAGATTCCACATTCTTCCTCTCTCTCGATTTCAATTTCAGACAGCTTTCCTTTTTCCATCTCGTCTTTTCGCCTATATTTAGTTGCACATATCTCTCTTTGTTTACGCTCTTCAACTTCGGTTATTCCTCTGTGAAGTTGCAGTAAAGAGGGGAATATGACACCTACCCAAATTCCAATGTATACCAGAATTAGAACTTATCCAAAACTAAGCTAGCACAACCTCACCTAACTGGCCAAACAGTCCCTTAAGCTCGATTCTTTCATAAATATTGTTAGAACTTATCACGTAGTAATCTAGCTCAACCACATCTATGCAACTCAAAAAAAATTCCATCAAGAGAACAACAACATTTGAAGTCCAAAATGTGCTCACCAATCACCATATTACTCCCTTAAGCCAGTTTTACTTTCATAAAAAGCAAATGAAACTTATCGAGTACTAAATCCATTTCTCAAGAAAATCGTGTAATTTGGAGTTCTAAATGTACTGACCATTCTTTCATAAACAGAAATAGAGCTTATCAAGAACTAGTCTAGCCTAACCTCATCAACAAAGCTCAAACATTTATCGAGAAAATCGTGTAATCTTGAAGTTCCAAAAGTACTTACCATAAAACTCCCTTAAGCTAGCTTTTCTTTCATAAACAGACATGGTTGTCTTACCATCATCATACACCTACAATCACCAAAATACAATAACCTTGCATAATCAAAGAAGAATGTAACACAAAATTCGAGAAAAACCTTGTAAATAAGAATCCTAATCAGCCCGAATGCACCGGCTAGATGACAATCAGCCCATTGAACCAAGAACAGGAAAGCATGGGCACAGGGGCTGTAAGAAAGCCTCATTTGAAAGCATGAACCATCATATCCCTTTGTACAATCTGAAGCCCTGTGAAAACATAGAATGCATCCAAAACAGAACAAATAATAAGGCACTAATTTCAATTTTGAACACATTTTTTCTACTACTGTAGAAGAATTCAGAAAGGGGGAAAAAGTTATCCTCAAATCTTCATCACTACTTTTTTCAAATCAAAGTTCACATATCAATGATTAATCCACCGACCAACCACCAATCATTCATACATTCACACTTTTCACAAAATAACCCCAAATTCTGGATTCCTAATTGAAATCCAATTTTGTTTTTTTCCAAAAATTAAACACCATAAAAGTAGTACTACAGCAACAAAAATTCCCTAGAGTCCCCACAGAAAAACCACTAAAAACAAGCAAATTCAGAACGGAAAATTGAAACAGTAAAAAAAAAAAAAACTCACAAGGTGTTGGCATGTTGAATATCAGCTTCAAGCGCTTTGACAGAATCCTTAAAAGACTTCTTCATACTCTATAATTCCAACGCCCATCCAATTTTTCAACTCTTCAATTTTTTTTAATATTTTTTATTCCAACACCGCAATTTCCTTTCAATACTCCTTTTTCAGAAAATTCGCCCTCGAACAATCTCGAAAACAAACAAAAGGAGAAAAACAAAAAAACCCTGAGATTATGGTTTTGGGGTGGAGGGGAGCACGTCAGAGAGAAGTGTACACTGTGCTTTATCGCTTGGACCGCAAGCTTTCACTTTGTTTAATTGGGGTTCCCTCAAATCATTCTAGTGCCGTGTTTGTTTGCTTTTAATTTGTTGACTATACCTATAAATCTTTTTCCTTTTCTTAAAAGACGCTATCAACAATTATCTTTCACTTTTCCTTTATATACTCTGTGATTCAATTTTAAGTGCCCGAATTTTATCTAACTAATAATTAATTATTGAACTTCAACTTTAAGAATTATGATAAGATATTTGATTTAATGAACATTATTTTACATAGATATCAGTACACAACTTAATCTTATTCTTTTAAAAATAATAAGTAAGAAACTTGGCGAGTGGGTTACATGAATCCGCACCAATTAAATGCAAGTTTTTTTTATAGTATATGTTAAACCTAAGAGGCACACTTGCATGAGACGGTCTCATGGTGAGACGGACATAAGTTGAGCATTGACGTTTTAACACTTTGGGAGTGGTGGGTGTAATTTATGCTAAGTTGTACCCCGTCTCATGTATGAAACCGTCTCATATGAATTTTTGTCTAAACGTAATTAGGAGATAGATGGGTTAATTTTAAAAAATCCACGTTATGATAAAATCCTATCCTCTCATTATTTTAGTAACTAATATCTTGTTTTAGAACTATTCAGAATAAAATGTGTTTTCAAATTTTACAAAATAATTTTTATAATTATTAGAAAAATTAAATAAACGAATTAATTACACACATATCTATAAGTTCGGACTTTTAATTGAGATGAAATTTTTTCAAAGTATCAGAGTTTTCAGGCTCAAGCCCTGTCCGGGGTTTGATTTCCGTTGAAAGCAACTCCACACATATTACCATCCTAGTTATGAAGTAAGATAATTCAGCCCAAGAGTCAAAGGAAGTATTAAAAAAATTCAATAAATAAATTGATTTCTCATCTCTTTATAAATTAGAAACTTTTAGATAAGACTTTTTTTTAATAATTGTTAATAATTTTAAACTGTGAGAGTCAATTTTAAAGAAACGATTGATAATCATTTTTAATGATTGAAAATAGACCCTTAATATCTCATACTGAGATTGAGGGTGTTTTTTGAAACACTTAAAACAGTTTCCAGAAGCACTTATTTTCAAAAGCTGTGAGAGGGAGTTTTGAAAATAAGTGCTTCTGGAAGTTGTTTTAAGTGTTTCAAAACACGCCATAAATAGCAAATAGACATATACCTATTAGCTAATTAGTAGTTACTAATATTGTTGGGTTATGAAGTCTGATTGGCTGTATAGAATAGGAGATTTAGTTTTCTTTTAGGAATTGCTTGATGAACAAGTTGTTGTCTTCTAGAGACTTTTGCTTGAGGACCAAAAATTAAAATCCATAAATTATGATCTTGGTCTTATAACTTTACAAAATTCGACTTTTTAGTCCTATTACTTGCGCTATTGCGGTAACTAACCAATGACAGATGAAAATTTCAGATTTTGTAAAGTTCTTGATCAAAATAAAAAACCGTAAATTAGTATGACTAAGATCAAAATCAATCCAAATTACGAAATTAAAAAATATAATTTTTCATTCTAAAATCGCTTATAAATATCTGGTGCACTTACATATAAGACTTAGCCTTAAATTAAAGAAGGATCACTACTACACATTTAAGCTTGGACAACTCCATTTGGACAACCTTTTTTTCCAAACAGCTCTCCAAAATGTCCCTTGGAGAGCGGTTTTATTAAAAAAAAAAAAAAAAAAACGGTTAAAAAATCGTTGTCCAATAACAAAACTTAGACAACGGTTCATAACCGATGTGCAAGGGTAATTGGAGAGCGGTTTTGAACCGCTATCCAAGGTAAAACTTGGACAGTTGTTCATAACCTCTGTGCAAGTGAATTAATACTTTTTTTTTATTTTTTTGTAAAGCTTGTATTTTTTGTTTTACTTTTTTGTTTTTGTAAATTCTTTTTAGGCATAGTTCAAATATTTTATTCTTTAAATTCTCGTGTTATTATTTTTAATATTTGTCTTATATAATGAGATTAACACAAACTCTTATGTAAAACTTGTTCATAATATTAAATACATACTATTACACTTATGAACTTGTATCACTATTAATTCTTATAAATTAATACCTATAATATTTAATATTCTTATAAATTAATTCAATTTTATCTAAGTATTACTTATTTAGATAGAAAAATGTTATTACTTGTTTAGATAGAAAAATATTACTTGTTTAAATAGAAAAGTATTACTTGTTTAGATAAAAAGGTATAACTTGTTTAAAGAAAAGTATTACTTGTTTAGATGAAAAAATATTACTTGTTTAAAGAAAAATATTATTTATTTAGATAGAAAAATATTACTTGTTTAGAAGGAAAAATATGGTTATTCTACTGTCAGGAAGACTTTCGCCCTTCCTGACGTTAGACATCCAATAATAAGTCGCCACATAATTTAATTTCGCCATGAGCTATATAGTTTCGCCATGAGACAAGATAATAAACTTTTTAAATTTTTTTTTTATAAATTACTCAAATATCCTTATAATATTTTTTATAAAAATATTGCAAGTTTAATAATTTTACAAATTGAACTCTTATTTATGTTAATTCAATAACAAACAATTGTTTTTGCATTCTTCCCCAATCAAATACGAAAAACGCTATTCACTTCTTTCTTAATTTCTTCTTCTAATCAAGAACCCTAATTTTTTTTTTTCCAAAAAATCAAGATCTTATCCTCTTGTCATCCCCATCCATGAATTTATGAAAAATAAATTTCTTTAGACAATGTAATTGAGCGTTTTACAAGAAAAACATATTTATACATTTATAACATAAACTAGTGTAAACCCCGCTTATTACGCGGGAAGAAAATAAAGTTTATATAATTGATTGTTATTTAAAAAATATATATATAGTATTAATAAAAATCAATTTAATTTATTTTTGTTTTGAAAAGTATTCATATAATCTAAATGTTAGATGTTAATATATATATATATATATATATATATATATATATATATAAGACGGGTTACAACCAAGCACAAATCATATTCATGCCTCATAAAATGTTAAAACGTCAATGTCTAATTTATATACTGTCTTACGGTGAGACGGCCTCATGCAAGTGTGCCTCTTGTTTATTTTGTTTTGCATTTTGAAACACGTCTCTTTGAAATTTTGCTTAAAAAGTAGTTTTCCTTAGCATTTCACAATTTTTTAATTTGGAAACAACTTATTTTAATCACCACCCATTTCATTATTGGGACCATAAATAAAAAAAATCTAAAAAAGGGTATTAGATCAATTCAATTGAAAAAACATACATCACCAAACAATGCATAGACGTAAACAATATACATTCGGAAAGAATTTTTCCAACCAAAACGAAAATTGAGGGAAGTTGAGAATTTAATGGGATAATATATTATCCCATTAAATCATTTGTATATTATTTTATTATTTTAGTTAGATAAAATATTTTGAAAACAAAAATATAAAAAAATGTTGAGATGATTTTAATTAAAGTATTGGTGATTTTAATCTATCAAGTTAGTAATTTTGTGTGTGGGTACATCTATAAATAACATCAAATTTAATTGAATGGTAAATTATGTATTGGAAATTATTATCAAATTTAGGTGTAGATTTAAGAAATTAAAACAATAATATAGATTGATAACCATGAGTACAACTAATAAATTTAAATAGAATAAAGTATTAATCAAAAACAATATTATGGAAAAAAAAACAGAGAGAAGAAAGTTACATTGAGTAGTTTGTTAGTGCCAAACCCGCAAAATAAAAAAAAGGAAATCCACGAACGAAATCTTGAAAAAAAGTGTAAAGGCAATCAACTTAAAAATTAAGTGGACAGTAGAAGATTGCCAAAACACTGTGATGGAAAAGCGACGGAAGAAAAAGTAACACATGAGTTATAAAAATCAGAAAATAAAAATTTGACTCACCTTTGAAATGTTTGCGATGAAGCGCTGCGGATAATCAATCAACATCGAATACAAAATTTTCACAACATAATGGCGAAAAAGAATTCTCAAGATATTAAAAAAAAAAATCAAATAAAACGAAACAGTGAAAAATCGTAACCCAACTTTGAAACATTTTTGCCCGCGAACTAAGAGGAGAGACGGATAATGGTTGGGAAATAACCGTTCCTTCAAAAATTTTTTAAATTTTGAAATTTGAATCGATTTAGATATATGTTAAGATCTATTTTGAAGTGTAGAAATTTAAAATTCAAAATTTTATGATTAATGGCAAGTGAAGAAATTAGAAATAATAAAAATAAAATTGTGAATTAATGTGAAGTGGAGAAACGGTGATTAGTGAAATTTTGTTAAGGCACATGGAGTCTAAAAGATTGAGAAATAGATAGCAGGGAGATTTTTTTTTAAACATAGTAATGGGAAGAATTTCTATACAAAAACCCAAATCGTAATTATAGCCTCTGATTAAGTTAAAAGAATCATGAATCGGAAATAAATTGTAGAGAGAATCAAATAATATAATTCTCCAAGTGAAACCAAAACTTATGAAAAATGATGGGAAATCAATTTTAGAGAGAACCAAATAATATAATTCTTCAAGTGAAATCAAAACGTATGAAAAATGGATGGAAAAAAATTATAGAGAGAATTTCGCATGGATTTCAGGAAAAAATAAGTAAAAGAAAAACATAGAAAATCAGAGAAGTAGAAATTACCCTGAATTTTGCCGAAGAAAATAAACCAAAGTAGAGCAAGAAATGAAATATTCTGAAACTGAAACTCATAAATTTTCAAAAGAAAAAGAAAAAAGAGAAGTTATTAGAATGAGAAGTTTTGAACCGATCAAATTTTAAATTTTAAAATCTAAAATGTAATGGGTAGAGGGATTAAATTTAAAATTAAATAAAATGGTGGATTAATGAGAAGTGGGGAAATGTGGATTAGTGGAATGTTGTTGAGCCAGGTGGAATTAAAAAGATTGGGAAATAGATGTAAGGAGATTAAACCTCTTACCCTCTCTCTCGCATCATCATCTTCTTTGAGAAAAGTTTATAGTTTATACAAGATAAAATCAAGAAAGAAGACACATATCAAAAGATATTTAAATAAAAACTTAAGAAATATATGTTTTTTAATCAAAAGATTGTACTTAGTGGAAAAAAAGAAGATTTCATCGCACTTATGTTCGTGGGATATGATTTCTGCAACTGGGAATCGTAATAACTGTTGGAAATATTTTGTTTTCAGAATTGAGGCAATCAAATTAGTGGTTTCTTGAAATTAATGGTTGTGCAATGGGTTTATTGAAATTTTGCTTACCCATGCATGTTTAAAACTTGATTAGAAATTATGCAAATCTTCCGTAAAAGATCAGTAGCAATTTGAAGATTAATTGTGTTGACTTATAGATTGGGCTATCGTATGCGGCGTTGTTTCAGATTTGCGTTTGGGTGTTCTTATTTTTGAAATTTTAATTTCGTTATATGTTCTTGGTGAATTTGGGCAAGAATTTATGAATTGTTCAGATTTATTGCAAATTTATAGAACAACTTGATGTGTTCTTTACATGAAACAAAAAAAATGTTCTACCCTATGAAAGCAAAAAGAATGTTACTACATGAACAAAAAAAAAAGATCTGTGCCAAAAAAAATCATCACCCCAAATTTTTTTTTTTCAAGTTATTTTTGTGTGTTATTACTACAAACAAAAAAAGTGTTACCTTTGAACAAAAGAATGTTACCACATGAACAAAATCAAGACAAGCGAAAAAAAAATCCATGATCCAAAAATTATAGATTTAAAGAACAACTTGATGTGTTACTTACATGAACAAAAGATTGTTACCCTATGAACAAAAAAGAGTGTTCTTGCGAATGAACAAAAAACAAAGACAAACGCGAAAAAAAATATTCAGTCAAAATTACAGATTTAAAGAAACAAAAAAAAAAGAGTGCGTACATCCCAAAAAAATACGCCCGAAAAATCACGAGGAAAACGAATCGGAAGGACACGCAAATTTTTCCGGGATGAGAAAACCTGAAAAAATGAGAAGAATATGGAAGAATTTGAATAAGGAAGAGAAAGAAAAAGAAAATGAAGAACAAAAAGAAAAGAAAAAAAAATCGCACCACGGTAAAAAATCCTGAATCGCGAGGAAGAAGAATCCTAGGATCGCGAGGAAGAAGAAGAAAACGGCAACGCCGGATCTAAAATGACTTTGGGTCTGACCCGCAAAAAATAAATATATCTTCTATTTGGGTTAATTGCACATATCACTTATATACAATATTGCATACAAGTTCTTGTGTACTAATACAACTACATTAATTAAATAAATGTGGATACACATAATTTAGGATTGCTTATCATAGAGATTTGGAAAAAAAAAATCGAATGGAACGAAAATGGAATGTTAAGTTGAAAGAAATGACACCATAAATAGTGATTTAAAAAAAAAAAAACATGGAATCAAATGAATTACCTCAAAACACTTTTTAATGATACCGATTTGGCCGGTTTCGATTGTAAACGGAAATCTTTTACTTGTTCTAAAAAGCAACCCCCATTCATTCTCGTCGGAAAAGTTGTTGGCTTATTTATTAATGTGTCTGCAAAAATTATATGTGTCGTAGAAATAATATCATGAATTTATTAATTTAGTATTTGTACTTATTTTAGGGCATTCGGACATTAAATTTGATTGACGGGTCATTGTTAATGCTTGTCCGAACTCAACTCTCTGCCATGGCCATGAATTAATGTCTCTTTTTTCCATTTTTATTTTTTATTTTTATTTAAAATTAACAAACTAGCGTGTATGTTATCAAATGGCTCCTTAAATCCATATTTATTAATAAGCTAGACACGAATTTACTAATATGTAGGGCCAAAAACAGGACTAAATTAAGATTAACCCATCATGTGACTCAACCAACAAAAATGCACCTAACTAATGGTAATTATCTTTGACAATTAATGAATTAATTAATTATATGGTGATTATGACGAGGTTTAATGTTGGATAAGGATAAGTTAGTGTCAAATCAAGTACAACTTGTTAATTTCATCCAATGTGCGTACGTTGTTTTATAATTTCCGCCTCACAAAACTACGGCTTATACCTTTTCAACAAAACAATTGGTATATTATTTAGAGTTAGATTGATCTAATATATATGTAGTATTTTTTTATATAGGGAAACATATTATTAATTAATGTACGAGGTACACTTGCTTAAGATGATCTCACGGTGAGACGGAGTATTATTTGAACATTTATGCTTTCACACTTTAAAAGGTGTTAATATTAATTTGTGTTGAGTTGTATTTATATCTCGTCTCATGTATGAGACCGTCTCACACGAGTTTTTGTCTTAATTGTATAAGATGTCCACCGGACAAAACTCATATAGATCTTTAAGTTTAATTTCTTTAATGTTGCGTTTGTTCTAAAATTTTGAAACATATTTGAAAGGGATTAAGTTTTTTAGGGCCCAATAACTTTCATTCGGTTTGAATTTAGTCCTGCACGTTTGAGAATCTTATATTTACCCTGTATGTTTGACTTTTTTTTGAGTTTGGTCCTGAAAATCAGTCAACCCGGTTGGTCAACCAGTCACTGTACACGTGGAAAATAATTTAATTCTCGTTTATTTTGTTGTCGACACGTGGATATTTAATTACATTTCTTAATTAATTTTGTAACGGGTCCCGCACACCATTTAACCGGTAATAGGTCAGGGTACGGGTCGGGTTATATGGGTCGGGTTCAAATACCTTTTTTTAAAATTAAATAACATTGGGTCGGTTTAAACCGACTCGGATCCAAAATCAAACCACGTCTCTTCATCTTCTCTTCTCTGTGTCGGTTTGAATTATAAACACTAACACACAACAAACAGAACACACACAACACACAGAAGTCTCTTGAAACCCTACTAACTCTTAAACATTGAGAAAACTCTAGTTCGAACCGAAGGCGAATCGAGAGGAACCAACGGCGAATCGAGAGAAACCGACGGCGAATCGAAGATGCGTTTTCGTGACCCAAGCAAAAATGAAGACCCCCCCACCTATCTACAGTAAGATTTATGATTCTCCCTTTCCGATTTTAAATAAATGGCTCACGAATCGAACATGCAGTTGAAGCATTTCATTTTTCACAAAAAGTATTTCATTTTGCATTTGTCTCCCCTCTTTTTATAGTGTTAAGCGTGTGTGTTTGTCTTTTCCCCCTCTTTTTATAATGTTACCGACAGTGATGGAGTGAGTGGTGGTCCATTGGAGTGTTAAATGCTATATTATTGTAGTTGTATTGTCTGTTAGTGGGTGTTTGCTTTTTAGGGTTTTTAAAGTAAAAAAAATTATTGTTTGTTTGTTGAGAACTTTAATGTGACTTTATCTAATACATTTTTCTTGAATTTTCAGATCCAGGTGGGCATGAGTTTACCCTCTATGTGCGTGTAAACGAGAGGATGGAGTCGAACCGTATATTTTACAAGTTTGACCACGTAAATAGTCGTATTTTTACTATTGAGTCTTTAAAGAGTTTCTTTATAAAGTGTGGGTTTGGGGTGTTTACTACACTATATTCATGTGAAGAACCGGGTAGGTTTGAACTCGTTAATTATGATATATCCTTCCAGTGTTTAGTTCAAACTAGTATTGTGGGTGAGAGGGAGGTAAATGTAGTCTTGTGATGGGGGAATGAAACTAGGGGATAGTGAGGGAGGGGGGGGATCTTGATGGGGGAAGAGGATGGGGAGATAGTGATAGTCAGTGTTTGGGGGAAGAGGATGAAGGTGCAGATGATGATGGGGATAATGCTAGTGAGGGTGATGCAGGTGATAGTGAGGGTGATGCAGGTGGGGAGAGAAGGGTTAGAAGACTGATAATTGAAGATAGTGATAGTGAAGATACTGATTATAAAGAGAGTGAGGGTGATGGTGATAGTGATAGTGATGGTGAGAGTGAGGATGATAGAGAGGAAGGGTTTGTGCAGGATGATGAGAGTAGTAGTTCAGATGAGGGTGAGAGGCTAGATCTTCAGGGGAGTGGAGAAGATGTTAATCAGAGTGAGGTGGATTTCAACAGTGACAAGAGTATGAGCAAGGGTAGGGTGATGGGACAGAGAATATAGTTTATCTTCTGTTTTTTGATGCATTATGTTTGTTACAATTCAACTTATGATGAATTTTAAGATGAATCAGCAAGGTGTGCAACAGAAGAAGAAGAAGTCTAAGAAACAGAAGTCTGCTGCAGGAGAAGTAACCTCATCACCTACAGGGTTACAGGTATTGGTTGTTGTACTAAAAAATATTAGTTGTTTACCTAAAAGGTATTAGTTGTTGTAATAAAAAATATTAGTTCTTTTATATATAATGTCAGAGATAATGAGCAGGTACCACAAGAACAAGAACATGAGCAAGGGTGGGGTGATGGGACAGAGAATATCAGCTACAATAACCACTTTGAGGATTACTTGCTGACTCATTCAGATGAATTAGAACCAATGAATGCTAGGATGAGTGTTAGGAATAGGGTTGAAGATGAGGAGGAAGAGCCTATAAGGAGTGCACCAGTGAGGAAAAAGAAGTCTAAGAAAGGAAAGTCTAAGATGGGTGAAGGAAGCTCAAGAGCCTACAAGGGTGGGTTAAAGGTAGAATTTACTTAATTTACTCAATGTGTTAGTAGATATATACTAAATGTGTTAGTATTCATTATACTAAATGTTCTTGTCCAGGATGTGAGTGATAGTGAGCAATTGGACATTGAACCTGTTGTTGGTGATGGAAGTCAATTGTGTACATATGACAGTCTTTTTGAAAAGTATTTATTGCCCTTACACCAGGTATTATAAATTGAACATTATTGGGATGTATGCATTAAAATGTATTAGTATTTGTACTGAACAATATTGTTCAAACTGTTTAATGAGCAGGAGGACATAAATCTGAATGTGGATGTCGATGTTAGTGAGCAGGAGGGCATAAATCTGAATCAAATACCAGAAGGTATGTTTAATGGACAAGGCTTTAACCTCATATTGTGTTCAATTGTATGTTTAATTGGTTATAATGATCTCATTTATTTATCCTATGTGAAGATGGCTTGTGTGATTTTAATAGTCAAGTGACTGATGAGATTACACCCTATATCAATTATGGACTCAAGACAATTCTGAAGAAGGCAGATTGGCTAAAGCAGTTAGAGGGAAGTATCTTACTCTCTCTTTTTTTTCCGTACAAATCACTTGTTTTAGTGGTTATAATGATCTCATTTTTTTTGCAGAGAACCAAAAATGTTTCATACCCAAGCTCTGTCCCTACCAAGGAGTCTCCTTCAATGGATGAGCAGTTTCGTGGAAAGATGAGAAGTCAAGAAGAAAGGAAACTCATTCTGAAGGATGGAATTCGATACGTGACTTTGAAGAACTTGGGATCTTATGCCCCGAAGAAATGAGACTGATTACTTTTTGGAGATGATGTTAAAAGACATTTTCATATTGTGTTTTGTGGTTATTCTGAACACTTAGATAGTGCTTCTGTATGTGGTGAAGCTCATTTTTGCATTGTGCATTCATTCCATCATCTTTTTTTTTGTGTTAATATCACATCTGAACAATTAGATAGTGTTGTGCTTCTGTGGTGAAGCTACTTTTTGGGATATATAATGGAATGATTGTACTAAATGATGTTGACCATGTTTTTATTTTTTGCAAACTGATTGTAGTGAATGTTGCAGTTTAATGAATGAATGTTGCACTTTCAGGCATACTATTCTGTTCTTATTACTAGTTGAACTAAAAGGTATCAATTGGTATACTGAAAAGTATTAGTTAGTGTACTTAAAAATATCAGGTAGAAATTTCCATTACTTGAATAACTTGAACAAAAAACAGGGTATACAATTGCCCAACTACTAATACCAAACAAACACACATCATGAGCCATATTAGTTGTATTGAAACTGAAAATTCAGTGAGTATCAGTTGGTATACTGAAAGGTATTAGTTATTATACTAAATAGTATTAGTTACTGTACTTAAAAGTATCAGCTATAAAATTCCATTACTTCAATAACTTGAACAAAAAACAGGGCATACACTTGCCCAATCAAAAATACATACTAAAATAGGGGATACACTTGCCCAAATACAACTGAACTAATATTATACTACCAAATGAACTAATACCATACTACCTACCATACTACCAACCACATTGCAAAGAAAAATAACCAGGAGCCAATTAGAGCATATGTCATCCAATTGTCATTTTTTGATGCATTTTGTTGCTTGGTCTTGTGTTCACGTTTTTCCTTCAAAAGTGTTAGAATTACGGATTTTGCTCTTGGAGACATTGGGGGATCCATCCATTCAAAATAATTGCATCCTCCTCCACCTCGCCGAACAAGTATAGTATTAGTGAAAAAATGAATTTCGAAGATGGGTTGTAATTAAAATTGAAAACTGACCTTCCAATATTTGCACCCGTAGAACCTTCGACCCGGATTTTCTTCGGTCCAGGAGGTGCGAATACGATCCGTAGTTCCACAACGACATTGCCCGCACGATTTGGTGGAGAAGGATGTCGATGACAACATTTTCGTTCCAGGCTTTTACGTCGATTTGGTGGAGAAGGAAAGTCGCACGCTTTTTCTCTCCTCTCCTCCGCCCAATTGCTTCGATTTCGAGTGAAAATGGCGATTTGAGCAGTGAAAATGGCGATTTGGAGTGAAATTAGGGTTTTATTGTATTTATTGGATCAACCCTAACCCATAAACCCGACCCGACCCGAAAGTTCGCTGAGAAAACCCAACCCTGACTGAAACCCGGAACCCGCCCCACACCTTAAGTTAATTGAATTAAAAAATATTAAAACAAATAGTATATACACAGGCAACGATAAAATAAATACAAATGAAAATAAATTCCAACTGGGCTGATGACCGGTTAAGTAACCGGCACCAGCCGATTTTCCGGACCAAACTCAAAAAGAGGTCAAACATACATGGTAAATATAAGAATTCCAAACGTGCAGGACTGAATTCAAACCGAATGAAAATTATTGGGCCCTAAAAAACTTAATACAATTTTGAAATTTTAGTAGCAAAGTCATTGAAGGCATTTGTTTGAGTTTGAATATGAATTTGATATTTACTACACGCATTTAGAAATAATTGATATTTGAGAAATTTGTGTGAATATGAAAAGGACTTTTAACCAAAATAAATTTGAAATCCTTTTCGTTGAAATGATTGCATTATAGACCCTTGAATACAAACAAGGTTTCTTCATCGTGAATCTATCCAATAGATTATAGACAAATCGAACAAGATGAGGTCAATCGCGTGTGTAAGCTCATATATGACCATAATTTATTGATAAAATTATAAACAAATATTAATTATTTTAGTTAATCAGTATTAATTATTTTTATTACAGAATTATTTTTATAGAAAATTTCCATAAAATTGAAGAACTTTAAAGTTTAGACATTTTTATATATTCAATTAAAAAATGTAAATAATGGTGTATGAGAAACATGACATGTAATTAAAAATTTTAAAATATAAAATGAAGAATAAAAAATATATTTAAATAAAATATACTAAGGGCATGATTGGTAAAAAACAGTAATTTCTCTTCCACAGTTCCGCATTTTGAGGAATTGAGGAATGATTTTAATTTTATTTTAGTGTCAATTTCCATTTTTAAATTTATCTTTTAATTCAAACATTCAACAATAATAAAAAATATTATTTAATTTAAAAATATGAAAAATAATTATAACTAAAAATATGAGAAATATAATTATATAATTATAAGTAATAAATTTCAATAATATCTTTAATAAAAAAATTATAAATAATAATCCCGATATAATGCAAAATAATACCAATACATTATCTTGAGATTTAAATCGAAATGGTCCCGTAACTTTGCACCTTTATTGAAAATGTCACGTATATATCACATGTTTCAATTTAGTCCCGTATGTTTTCAATTTGTGCCGATTTAGTCCCAAATAGCCGAAAACCGATCAAACTACCAAAAAACGACGTCGTTTTAGGGGCGTGTGATACACGCGCCCCTAATTTCGGTCGGGAATTTATCATAAAATGACGTTTTTTGGGTAGTTTGACCGGTCTCCGATGATTTTGGACTAAATCGGCACAAATTGAAAACATACGTGACTAAATTGAAACATGTAATATATACGAGACTTTTTCAATAAATATGCAAAGTTACAGGACCATTTCGATTTAAATCCCCATTATCTTTCAAACTTGCTTGAACCATAGTTTTTTCAAAGTATCTCATAAAAATAATAAAAAGGGTCCGATTATCCACACCCCCAACATTAGTAAATACACCCTCACAAATAATACTTTACCCATTATACCCTTTTTTAAAAGCCCTAAACTTTTTCCCCTTTTCTTTCCAGCCTTCCCCTCCCCCTATTTTTCATTTTTCCATCGGCGCCTCCTCCTCCTCCCCTGTTTCTTCATTTCAGACCACCACTTGCTTTAGCCCCCCAACGACCCTGGGTCATCCCCCCTCCCTAAAAAGTCGGGCCGCCTAAATCCCCTCTTTCCCCTTCATTTTCTCACTTATTCCTTTCAAATGATTTTTGTCAAAATAAGGTGGTGATCGAAAAAGTGGTAATTAAATAATGTTGGTAGCAGTGGCAACGAAATGATATGTGTGGAGGCACGGGAAAAAAACTGAGAAGATGAAGATTCTGATTTTTTTTAAAGGGTATAATAAGGAATATATGATTTGTGTGAGTGTATCTATTAATGTTGGGGGTGTGGATAACTGAAATAAAAATAGCCAAATTGGAGAGGGGTCTGCAGTGCCCAAACCTTTCTGGGGGAGCCTGAGACCAATAACAAAATGCGAAATCTTGGAGAAATGATTCTTTTGCATATATACGAATATAGAACGATAATAATTTAACTAAACAGAATATAAGCTCAAATGAATTTTCATGTCACAATTGTATGAATAAAGATTCGGGGGAGTGACTTTAAAGTACAAAGTGCATTAAATGCCAAAAATTACACTCCAAAATTGGCCTATTTTCTGCACTTCTAGACCAATTTTGGTGGTGATCAGTTTTTTTTGGTGAGGCTGTGATTTTTGACTTATTATAATTATATACTATATGAACTTTTCTGATTTTGAAATGTTGCTTTTTCTCTTGATTTTGTTGGGTAAAAGGTCGTTTTTTATATTTAAAATATATTTTAGTACTAGAAAAAGGTAGTATAATCGAGAGGAAGTATATTTGAATATATCCAAAATTGGAGCTTCTACTTCAAAAGTTATTCCACTTTTTGAAAAATGCGCAGTGCCAGTAAATTCATTAATTCTTTAAGTAAAATATAATAAATATTAATTTCAAGACTATTATGCTTAGCATTTTTACAAATTTTTATTTACGTTTCTGCCCACAAGTCACTACCAAGTATAGAACTGGGCCTTGATTTGCCAAAATCGCATTGTACCTCAATCCCAACTGGGAAACCTATAAGGTCCAAAATATTTTACGACTGATTCTTATTTGAATATTTATAAAAAGAATTCATCCCAAATTTAATTAAATATTTTATAATTAGCAATAAAATATTTTTTTCTATTCTATTTATATCACTCAAACATTTTAATATTTATTTAAAATTATTTTTATCTCATTTAATTTACATAAATATTACTACATTATTTATCATTTAATCTCAATCAAAAAAAATTTATCCTTTTTAAAAATAATAAATAACTTATACATTAAAATTTATATAAATAGTAAATGTTCAAATAAGATCGAGTTGAAAGAAGTATATTTCATTAATATTTCATGTTTGTCTATAATTTCTATTTTTATCATCATATATGACTTTAATTTCTTTGCGTTGCACGACTTTAATTCGAAAAAATTTAAATTCTTAGTTATAATTACTTAAAAAGGAAAAAAATAACTAAATAAAACTTTTAAATTAAAGTAATTTTTATAATTAAATATTTTTATAATTAGCAATAATTTTTTTTTTCTATTTTATCTATATCTCTCAAACATTTCAATATTTACTTAAAATCAACTTTATCTCATTTAAATTACATAAATGTTATTATTTTACCACTTAATCTCCATCAATTTTTTTATCCCTTTTAAAAATAATAAATAACTTATACATTAAAATTAATATAAATAGTAAATGTTCAAATAAAAGCGAGATGGAAGAATTATATTTCAAGGATTATATTTTTTATACACGAGTTTGCATATTTAAAGTAGTATGCTCCATTTTGATTTTTTAATACTGATTCATCTAGTTATAAAACATCAATTTTTTAATCTTATTACCTACTCTAGCAGGTAACCTAATTGGTCAAAAATAAGAAAATTTTTGTATCAAAGTTTAACTTTTAGGTTGAGTTTCACTATAGGTCCTTTTTTTAAAAAACTCAATTTTTTTTCTCAATTCAAGGTTTAATTAAAATAGAAAACTCGAAGATGCTCGACAAAAAAAAAATCAAAATCAAAATTTTAAATTAAACTCATACAAAATGATAAATATAAAAAATAGATACATACATCATAAATAAAAAAACATTAATTAATCTTTGTTAAAAAAAGAATCATCATAGCTTTTTTAGTTAATGATTTACGTATGTCCATAAATAAAAATATATTAATTAATTAAAAAAAAATCATCATTAATTTTAGTTAATAATTTACATATGTCTATAATTTCTATTTTTATCATCATATATGACTTTAATTTTTTTGCGTTGCACGACTTTAGTATGTCTATACTTTCAACTTTTATCATCATATATGACTTTAATTTATTTGCGTTGCACGACTTTAATTCGTAAAAATTTAAATTCTTAGTTATAATTACTTTAAAAAAAAAAAAAAAAAACTAAAAAAAACTTTTAAATTAAAGTAATCTTTATAAGACTTAAATCTTTTTTAAAAAAAATCGAGCCTTGAATTGAGATAAAAAAACTTAAATCAAACCTTATCTTTTTTTTTATCCATGTGGCATTATTTGATTGATTTTCTTATATTGGTGTGTCATTAATTATTTCAGATAGGTTATTAAAATAAAAATATCAAACATTGAAAAAAATATTTTAAAGGTTAATATATTTTAGTAGAATAAAAATATTTTAAAAAAATAAATTGAAGAAATAATTTCAGAAACTTAATAAATATAAAATATTGAAAAAAAGAAACTTCACAAAAAGCAATTTTAAAACTTTTAGAAGAATAATTCATTAAAATTAATTGATTTTTTTAAATAAAATATTCAGAATTTTAATATATTTTTAAAATATTTTGAAAGAATAAAAAATATTTTTTAAAATTTCAAAATATTATTAAATTTAATAATTTCATGAATAATAATAAAAAAATATAAAAAACTGTAAAAAGATATAGAATCATAAAAAAAGAGAAATACATTTTATACCTAAGAGGAAGAGAGGAGCCACCGTTATGATCATCATTTCAAATAATGATATCATCTTTTTTAAGGAGACTTCAGAAATCATTTGTTGAGAACATTCACCAGCTTCGTCCAGCATGATACATTGCATGAAAGAAAAAGAGTCAAAAAAGAATTTAATCAGAACATGATACCAGAATTTAATCAGAAAAGTAAAGTGACAAAAATGATATGAACACCACTATTCATACATCTACAATTTGCACATAGTAATGCATTTATTGTCTCCCAAAGTGCATATAGTAAGCATATTTTGTCAAAAGAGAAACACATTTTATACCTAAAAGGAAGAGAGGAGCCATCATTATGATCATCATTTCAAAATAACGATATCTTTTTTGAGGAGACTTTAGAAAACATCTGTTGAGAACATTCACGAGCTTCGTCCACCATGTACACTGCATGATAGAAAAAAGAGTGAATTTTTTTTTATCAGAACATGAGTAGCTCAATTAGAAAAATAAGTTACAAAAATGATATGAACTTAGCCAACTTCTGCCCACACATCACTATTCATCCATCTACAATTTGCATATAGTAAGGTATTTATTGTCTCCCAAAGTGCATATAGTATGCATTTTTTGTCATCCCAAGTGCATGAGGATGACATCCAAAATCTTTGAAAATAAAAAAACCTATGCACGTGCTTAGTAAGAAAAAGTTAAAATAATACACTTTTTTAATAAACTAGTACTGCTACAATGACTAAATGCTACTACAACTAACTAATACAACATACCCACACAGTCGAGGGTAAGTCCACTGGATTTAATAACTACCATCAATCCTGCAGTTAGGCCAGCCCAGAATATCCTGACATTTACTCTGGCTACAGTAAAAGCATACTATGTTATGATAACTAATTTCACGGTACAAAATCAATCTGCATAAAATAAAAGATACATTACAACAAAAATATCCTTATAAGTTTAGCCTCACTTAAAATCTTATTATGTTTTGAGATTGCAAACACTCCTTTACGCTCTGCTGTTCGGGTACTACAAATACTCAATGGAGTTTTACTGGAAAATATATGCATATATATACACACACAGTAGCCAACTGGAAGATAAATGCATCAATACCTTCGTTAAATATTATTGATGTGATCATAAGCCCTCCCTTCACTAGAGTCGGTGTAACTGGAAGGTAAGCCAAAACTGTGAGTGACAGATGATTCTGAGGGGGACCCCTTAGCAGCCATTTCATTCACAACTCTCAGACACTGGCATGCACATTGATACATATAAAATGATCAACGAGAAATTACATTATCTGAAACCTAAAATTGGAAATCAGATAACAGGTAGGTCGGAAAGGAGAAGGACCATTTATACTCGCAGTGTATCAGCCATTAATAAGAACAATAACATCCCGTGAGGTACTGAAAAAGCATTATGTTTATGCTCCACCCATATTGTCGTGTAAAAGCATGACCTTATGTTTGTGTCCAGGTTCATACAAGTCTTAAAAGATTCAAAATCTTCAAGTGACATCGAAATGTATTCTACTGACGAAAGCTCACTTTGAAACATCAAACTCTCTGCAACTGCGAAGTTGAAGACTTCTTTGTAAGTAGCTCTGCAATTTGAAACATCAAATTCTTGATAATTCACTGAGAAAATAACAAAGTGGAAGAAATGGATATGCTGCCTTGAACCTGTGTTACATTTGTTCTATCAAGGCAATCGATGCAATTGGATCTAATTATTGCTTCCAGTTCAGCAATAATCTTTACTTCAGAATCTAGAATGAAGTTGTGTTCAGCTGAAATTGTAAATTATTAAAAGAGCACTTACAAATATCCTCATTAGGATTCTTGCACCCATTTCAGGAAAAGAAAATCAAACGCAAGCAATTATTACCCTTGCTTATCAAAGTTCCCGTTGCCACATGACTGTTGGGAGTCGAATGAGAGACCTTGAGCAATAGCAAAAAAACAACATACTGTATTTTCTTATCTCTCTACTTAAACGGATCCCCAGAAAAAGTAGAGCAGTTGTTAAAAGAACCACCTTAAAAAGCACACCTCATGTTTGAAAGTTTTTTCATTTTATCAGCATCTGAACCACCAAAGTAGAAGCCCTGGTACGATTGGAAATACAGACAATAATCGAGTTAAATGTAAGACTCTCATTGAGTACTACTTGTACATGATTATTGTTACTACTACTACTACTACTACTACTACTACTACTACTACTACTACTACTACTACTACTACTACTTAATACTTATAAGTACTAGTACTACTACTACTAATAATAATAATAATAATTACTACCAAATACAATAACTACGACTGCTACTACAACTACCAATAAGTAACGACCAACAATTGTTACTACTATCTATGACTACTATAATATCATCTATGACAAGAACTACTACTTATACTAAGTAGTACAACTACAATGATTAGATACTATCATACTACCTATACAAACTATTGCTACGGCTACTACTAATTAAAACAAATTATGACAATTATAATGAGTAAATACTACTGTACTGCTATGACTACCAACTGCTACTACTATTAAGATTATGATTATTGTATCTACTACTTACTACTACTACTACTACTACTACTACTACTACTACTACTACTACTACTACTACTACTACAATTACTAATTACTATTTAATACTTATAAGTACTACTATTGCTACTACTAATAATTACTACCAAATACAATAACTACGACTGCTACTACAACTACCAACGAGTAACGACCAACAATTGTTAGTACTATGACCACTATAATATCATTTATGACTACTACTACTTATACTAACTAGTACAACTACAATGATTAGATAATATCATACTACCTATACAAACTACTACTATTGTACGGACTACTACTAGACATGCCAACGGATTAGGAACTGGCGGTTTGCAAGCCCCGTAAACCAGAAAAAGCACTGGCTGAAACACGGTTTCGGTTACATTTTTCAACCCGCCAGTTCTACCAAAAGGAAAAACGGTGAAATTACCGATTTCAGTTCTTGAAAATTCTTCAACCGAAACCTAATCGTGTGAAATACAGTTTTGGTTATAGTTCCAAACTGGAGCTGCTGACCAAGGTTCTGGTTTGGGCATGTCTAACTTCTAATACCAGGGCAATGACTACAACAACTACTACTTCTACTACTATTACGACTATATCTACTGTTATTGCTACCCTACGAAAATAATAAAAGTGCCATGAAAGAAGCCATTTGTTTTGCTCCAATTTTATCTAGATCTACTAAAGCGGAGCTCAGACTGACGACATTAGATCTGTTCCCCAATAATTAGTTTCAAAAGAAGATATTTAATCATAAAAAATTCTTACTGTTATGATCATCAAATAATAAACATACCGTCACTTTTTCAAGAGATTTCAGAAATCATTCCTTGAGATATAACATTCACGAGCTTCTTTCACCATGATTCCACTGCACACCATAAAATTCAGGTTAAGAACAAGTCAATTAATTTTATGAAGATCCAAAAGTGGAAACACAAGTAATTCACGCTTAGCCAAATTTTGCCCACATCAAAATTCATCCATATTAATAAAAGGAGAAATTACAGGAAAGGTTATCTGAAACCTGAAATTGGAAATCAAATACAGGAGAGTTTATCATTTACATTTATGGAAGTGGTTCCAAATACAGGAGAACAAAAAGAAGACAAGCATGAATTCAGAAGAAAGAAAGATAAAGGAGGTGAATCGAAGAATCCTCCTTAATAGAGTTGGCTACTTAAAAATCGACAAGAATTGTAGGATTTCAAAACACAGAACCTATACCTATTATGGATCTGTTGAAATTTCTTTTTTACAATAACTAAATCAGCATATACAATTATTGATTGTAGAAGGCGTCAAGTGAAAATCATTTCTAGATGATGAATATTAACATCACTTACTCTCAAAACTTCTTGCGGAAGCTTTCTTTGTGAGAAAGATTTTCATCTGCAATACATACAAAATATACCAGTCAGACAGTGAAAGAAATTACATTACACCTAAAAAGTACAATAGCATAGACAAATTGAGTTTCCATTTTGCGCCCTGAAAACAGTAAATTAATTTGTGGTTAAAACCTATAGCATCAGTCAGAGGAAATGATGTAGCAAAAATACCTTTAACATCTGATCTACCAAAGCAAATACTCAATACAAACTTCCGCCTTACACATCACAATTAATCCGTCCACAAAGAGAAATTATTGGAGAGGTTATTTGAAACAAGGAGATATTACTTTTTCTGAAGCCTGAAAGGTGTTTACAAAAGCTTACAATTACGGAAGGAGTTTCAAATCTTAGTATCCTAAGAGTTACAGAAACAATGTCAGGATCTCTAATACTTGCCAACAACAGCCTGAATACGTGAGACAAACTGCAAGATCACTATATGAAAATCCAAACATCAGGAATAATGCAATAATCAACCTTAAGAACCTTGAGAAGACAACCCAATCAAAGAGAGAATAGAAACAGGAACGAGAAGAATTTATGTAAGGAATGGAGAGAGGTTGCACAGATTTGGAAAGGAGAATGAGAACAATAAAGAGGACAAATATATGAAAGACATGCAAAGAAGGCAACTTGAGAACAAAAAAGAAGTGAATCTAAAATAAAGAACGTAATATCAGATTCTCCTCAAATGGAATCAACTAATCAAAAATTGACAAAAAAAAAAAGGAAAAAAAGGCAATCGCAATTGTGCAGATAAGTTGTATGCAGAAATAGTGAAAGGATTGCTAGAAAACAAGAGATAGAGGGAAACACTATGTAAGGAGCTTTAGGAGAAGAATTATTCATATCCAGACACACCTAAAATATTAACCTGCTTAATAGTTTTCATTAGAATTTAATGTTGAAGCAATGTAACACCACCAACCTTAAGAACCTTGAAAAGGATTGGAAAAGGAGAATGAGAACAATAAAGAGGACAGAGATATGAAAGTCAGGCAAAGAAGACAACTAGAGAACAAAAAATAAGTTAATCTATGGAAGGAATGGAAAAGAAAACCCAATCAGAGAGAAAATAGAAACAGGAGCGAAAAAAATTTATGAAAGGAATGTACAAAGGTTACAGAGATTTGAAAAAGGAGAATGAGAACAATGAAGAGGACAAAGATATGAAAGGCAGGCAAAGAAGGTAACTCGAGAACAAAAAAGAAGTGAATCTATGAAAGGAATGGAGAAGACAACCCCAATCAAAGAGAAAACAGAAATATGAGCAAGAAGAATTTATGGAAGGAATGGAAAAAGGTTGCACAGATTTGGAAAAGGAGAATGAGAACAATAAAGAGGACAAAGATATGAAAGGAAGGTAAAGAAGGCAACTCGAGAACAAAAAAGAAGTGAATCTGAAATAAAGAATGGTGAATCTATGGAAGGAATGGAGAAGACAAGACAACCAAATCAAAGAGAAAATGAAAACAAGGGCGAGAAGAATTTATGGAAGGAATGGACAAAGGTTGCACAAATTTAGAAAAGGAGAATGAGAACAATGAAGAGGACAAAGATACGAAAGACAAGCAAAGAAGACAACTTGAGAACAAAAACAAAGTTAATGTATGGAAGGAATGGAGAAAGGTTGCACAGATTTGGAAAAGAAGAATGAGAACAATGAAGAGGACAAAGATATGAAAGGTTGGCAAAGAAGGCAACTCGAAAACAAAAAAAAATGAATCTATGAAAGGAATGGAGAACACAACCCAATCAAAGAGAAAACAAAAATAGGAGCGAGACAAATTTATGGAAGGAACGGAGAAAGGTTGCACAGATTTGAAAAAGGAGAATGAGAACAATGAAGAGGACAAAGATATGAAAGGCTGACAACGAAGGCAACTCGATAACAAAAAAAAAGTGAATCTAAAATAAAGAACGGTGAATCCATGGAAGGAATGGAGAAGACAACCCAATCAAAGAGAAAATAGAACAGGAGCGAGAAGAATTTTATGAAAGGAATGGAGAAAGGTTGCACAGATTTAGAAAAGGAGAATGAAAACAATAAAGAGGACAAAGATACGAAAGACAAGCAAAGAAGGAAAATCAAGAACAAAAAAGAAGTGAATCTATGAAAGGAATGGAGAAGATAACCCAATTAAAGAGAAAATAGAAATAGGAACAAGAATAATTTATGGAAGGAATGGACAAAGGTTGCACATATTTGAAAAAGGAGAATAAGAACAGTGAAGAGGACAAAGATACGAAAGACAAGTAAAGAAGGCAACTCGAGAACAAAAACGAAGTTAATCTATGGAAGGAATGGAGAAAGGTTGCGCCGATTTAAGGAGAATGAGAACAATGAAGAAGACAAAGATATGAAAGGCAAGCAAAGAAGGCAACTCGAGAATAAGAAAAAAAGTAAATCTGAAATAAAGAACGGTGAATCTATGGAAGGAATGGAGAAGACAACCCAATCAAAGAGAAAATAGAAACAGGAGCAAGAAGAATTTATGGAAGGAATGGAGAAAGGTTGCACAGATTTGGAAAAGGATAATGAGAACAATGAAGAAGACAAAGATACGCAAGACATGCAAAGAATGCAACTCGAGAACAAAAAAAGAAGTGAACCTATGGAAGGAATGGAGAAGACAACCCAATCAAAGAGAAAATAGAAAATAAAAACAGAAGCGAGAAGAATTTATGAAAGGAATGGAGAAATGTTGCACAGATTTGGAAAAGGAGAATGAGAACAATGAAGGGACAACAATTCAAAAGACAAGCAAAGAAGGCAAACTCGAGAACAAAAAAGAAGTGAATCTATGAAATGAATGTAGAAGACAACCCAATCAAAGAGAAAACAGAAATAGGAGCGAGAAGAATTTATGGAAGGAATGGAAAAGACAATTAAAATGGATCAGTGAGTATCACGTACCGGAATTGGAGGCATTTTTGCGACCGTCTCGTTAAACGGGACAATTATTTTAGATTGATCATCAAGAGGATCATCTTCATAAGAACTTTGCCACCAAACAGCTCCATTTCCATCAATAATTCCACTTCCTTTGATTGTAAGTCCAACTAGTTTTGTGAATTCGAGCCATTGCAAAATGCCTGACCCCCACGGACTTGAGCTAGTTGGAGAAATAATTGTACCATCTAACTGCACAAGATTGAATTGGAACAAAATCATTTTAAATTTATTAAGCAACTAAATATAATAAGGTCAAGAAAATGGAAATAAAAAATTTCATTAAGTTTACCTGGAAAACAATGTTGTGTTGACAGTATGGGCCAGAAAATGAAATGGGCCCCACAAGAAATACGTATTGAGCCGGTATTTGTGGTGTTTATAGGGTGGTGTGAGCCGGCAATGTGGGAGATTTTTAGATGTGATGATATTTTGTTGCATGTTGGAGATACTTGGGTTTATAAACCGGAAGTTGGGAGAATTAGAGAGAAGGTTCTCATGCACAATTTTTGAAGTTGCCGACAGCCCTCCATTTCCACAATCTGCGGTGTAAATAACATATATCTTTAACAATATATTCCCAATATAAACTCTAAACCCTAAACCTTAACTTTTAAATTAGTTATTGGGCCATACCATGTTATTTGAATTGACAAATTAAAACGAATCAATGCGAAAAAAAAAATTAACCCTCTACTACTTTTTGGTAATGGACTTATTACAAACCGTCCCATTTTTTTTAGTCCGTGCTCCACCTTTTGCTTAACCAACCACGCCTAAATGAACCTCGATGCATAAAAATGTGGAAGAAAAAAAATATATATATATATATATACTTTCTTTCAAAAAAGGAAAAAAAAAGGTTTCTACCCATTTTCTATATAAAAAAAAAAAAGAAGATATCTATGAAAATTAATACATATGTACCCTTACTAAAAATAAAAAATTATATCCACATGACCCACATTACTACTCACCCATTTCATGCTCCCTCCCCCATGTATAAATTAAGTAGAAAATTATCAAATAATTCATTATATATTTAATATATTTCATCAATAGAATTAATAATTATATAACTATTTTAAATTAAAAAAAAAAACTAGTAATCAAGGTCTATCGATTTTTCAAAATGATAACTAGATCAATTATCTCTTTTTATTCTTTACAATTGTAAATACCATTAATTCATTTTCAAATTAAATAAATATTTTAAATTTGATAATTCTATTTTTATTGACTTCAAACCTTTAATTCTATTTATATATTCAATTAACACATGATTATAAATTTGTTTATGTATATATGTGTGTAATGAAGTGCAAGACGAGGGAGGGAGTGCATAGTGGTTGGGGTAGACATGTGTGGCAATGGTGACGGTATTTTTGGATGAAAAAAATAAAGTTATTATATTTTTTTTTTTCTTATTAGAATAGGTATAAATCTTTAATTTTAGTTTTTATTAATACGAGTATATTTCCTCTTCTTCAGTTCTAAAAATATTATATTTCTCTTATTTCCCCCCTCATCAATTATCATCCCTATGTATATTAAATTGTTCAATGTATAGGTGAAGAACTATGGAGAAAGGAGGGTGAGAAAAGCAGAAATCAGAGTCACAAAATCCAGCAACCAAGAGAAGCATACGTGACCGTACTACACTTCTCCAACGCCTACGATGTCTTGGCGCAATAGCCCTAGCCCAAAAAGCATCCGCCGCACAAACTCCACCAAAGACCTCCTCCTCCTCGCCGACGACCGCATCTCTCCATCCTCCCTCCGCGCCGCCGGCTGGAAAATCCAAGCCACGCAACGCATCCGCAGCCCCCACTCCACCAAAAACACCTACAACGAATGGAACTACACCAAGCTCTGAATCTTCCAACTCACCCAATATGAAAGGCTGGCAAAGAAGGCAACTCGAGAACAAAAAAGAAGTGAATCTATGAAAGGAATGGAGAAGACAACCCAATCAAAAAGAAAATAGAAAATGGAGCGAGAAGAATTTATGGAAGGAATGGAGAAAGGTTGCACAGATTTGGAAAAGGAAAATGAGAACAATGAAGAAGACAAAGATATGAAAGGCAAGCAAAGAAGGCAACTCAAGAATAAAAAAAACAAGTAAATCTGAAATAAAGAATGGTGAATCTATGGAAGGAATGGAGAAGACAACTCAATCAAAGAGAAAATAAAAACAGGAGCAAGAAGAATTTATGGAAGGAATGGAGAAAGGTTGCACAGATTTGGAAAAGGAGAATGAGAACAATGAAGAAGACAAAGATACGCAAGACAAGCAAAGAATGCAACTCGAGTACAAAAAGAAGTGAACCTATGGAAGGAATGGAGAAGACAACCCAATCAAAGAGAAAATAGAAAATAGAAACAGAAGCGCGAAGAATTTATGAAAGGAATGGAGAAATGTTGCACATATTTGGAAAAGGAGTATGAGAACAATGAAGAGGACAACGATACAAAAGACAAGCAAAGAAGGCAAACTCGAGAACAAAAAAGAAGTGAATCTATGAAATGAATGTAGAAGACAACCCAATCAAAGAGAAAACAAAAATAGGAGCGAGAAGAATTTATGGAAGGAATGGAGAAAGGTTGCACAGATTTGGAAAAAGAGAATGAGAACAATGAAGAGGACAAAGAAATGAAAGACAAGCAAAGTAGGCAACTCGAGAACAAAAAAGAAGTGAATCTAAAATAAAGAACGATGAATCTATGGAAGAAATGGAGAAGACAACCCAATGAAGAGAAAATAGAAACATGAGTGAGTAGAATTTATGGAAGGAATGGACAAAAGTTGCACAGATTTGGAAACGGAGAATAAGAACAATGAAGAGGACAAAGATAAGAAAGACAAGTAAAAAAGGCAACTCGAGAACAAAAACGAAGTGAATCTGTGGAAGGAATGGAGAAAGGTTACACAAATTTGGAAAAAGAGAATGAGAACAATGAAGATGACAAAGATATGAAGGGCTGTCAAAGAAGGCAACTCGGGAACAAAAAAGAAATGAATCTATGAAAGGAATGGAGAAATGTTGCACAGATTTGGAAAAGGAGAATGAGAACAATGAAGAGGACAACGATACAAAAGAAAAGCAAAGAAGGCAAACTCGAGAACAAAAAAGAAGTGAATCTATGAAATGAATGTAGAAGACAACCCAATCAAAGAGAAAACAGAAATAAGAGCGAGAAGAATTTATGGAAGGAATGGAGAAAGGTTGCACAGATTTGGAAAAAGAGAATGAGAACAATGAAGAGGACAAAGAAATGAAAGGCAAGCAAAGTAGGCAACTCGAGAACAAAAAAGAAGTGAATCTAAAATAAAGAACGGTGAATCTATGGAAGAAATGGAGAAGACAAACCAATCGAAGAGAAAATAGAAACAGGAGCGAGAAGAATTTATGGAAGGAATGGACAAAAGTTGCACAGATTTGGAAAGGGAGAATAAGAACAATGAAGAGGACAAAGATACGAAAGACAAGTAAAAAAGGCAACTCGAGAACAAAAACGAAGTGAGTCTGTGGAAGGAATGGAGAAAGGTTGCACAGATTTGAAAAAAGAGAATGAGAACAATGAAGAGGACAAAGATATGAAAGGTTGGCAAAGAAGGCAACTCGGGAACAAAAAATAAATGAATCTATGAAAGGAATGGAGAAGACAACCCAATTAAAGAGAAAACAAAAATAGGAGCGAGAAGAATTTATGGAAGGAATGGAGAAAGGTTACACAGATTTGGAGAAGGAGAATGAGAACAATGAAGAGGACAAAGATATGAAAGGCTGACAAAGAAGGCAACTCGATAACAAAAAAAAAAATGTGAATCCATGGAAGGAAAGGAGAAGACAACCCAATCAAAGAGAAAATAGAAATAAGAGCGAGAAGAATTTTATGAAAGGAATGGAAAAAAGTTTGCACAGATTTGGAAAAGGAGAATGAAAACAATAAAGAGGACAAAGATACGAAAGACAAGCAAAGAAGGCAAATAGAGAACAAAAATGAAGTGAATCTATGAAAGGAATGGAGAAGACAACCCAATCAAATGGAAAATAGAAAATAGAAACAAGAGCGAGAAGAATTTATGAAAGGAATTGAGAAAGGTTGCACAGATTTGGAAAAGATGAATGAGAAAAATGAAGAGGACAAAGATACGAAAGACAAGCAAAGAAGGCAACTCGAGAACAAAAAATAAGTGAATCTATGGAAGGAATGGAGAAGACAACCCAATCAAAGAGAAAATAGAAATAAGAGCGAGAAGAATTTATGGAAGGAATGGAGAAAGGTTGCACATATTTGGAAAAGGAGAATGATTGGAAAAGGAGAATGAGAACAATGAAGAGGACAAAGATACGAAAGACAAGCAAATAAGGCAATTCGAGAACAAAAAAGAAGTGAATCTATGGAAGGAATGGAGAAGACAACCCAATCAAAGAGAAAATAGAAAATAGAAACAGGAGCGAGAAGAATTTATGGAAGGAATGGAGATTTGCAGTTACCATATTACTAAATCATCATAGATAAAGAATCCAACAACAACAAATGTAGCATGCTACAACATGCCAGCATTAAAATAAACTATAAATAAGTTTCAAAGCTTAAAAAAAGAAAAGAGCAATAGACATACATGGTTGCAGGCCACTCCGGAAATCCTTCGACTTTGGCAAAGTTCAAGATCACCGATCTTCCATTTCCACCACAGCAGCTGCTTTATTGGCACCTTTTCTCCGGCTCGGAGCCATAAGCTACTGCACAGACCAAGACATCCCATGCATTAGAAGAAAGGCAAAGGAGAGAATATCAAATGAAGAATGAAATATCAGATCCTTCTAGATAGGGTTACCTACTCAGGTATTGATAAAAAACAAGGAGACAGAACAATCGCAAGAACAAGAGGAAAAATAGAGAAGCAATTAAATTGAGGAACAAACATGAGTGGGCTATACAAAATAATACACCATTGAGCGTAGACATCTCAAACTGCAACTCCCAAGGTAGATTAGTGAAGAACTAATTAGAAATGTCACTATTTAATAAGATCACATAAAACAAAATTTATAAGGAATAAAAAAATGTATACACCCTTGATCATGAAATATCAATTAATTTTAAATATAGTATATATAAGATATATAGTCACAAAATTTTCCCACTGAAAGAGGTAACTAAAATACTATCAGCAAACCTCCTATTGAATGCTAAAGAAACAAGCTTCTTTTCCACTTGAGTATTCACTAAACAACAAATCATTTGGGTGAAAATTTCTCATTAAAATTTATTTCAGAATGAAGGTGCTACTTCAAAAGGGAAACACAGTGAATATACAAAGGATTAACTTGTGGTAGGACAAGGAGATATAGGAAAACTATGATCACAATTTGACAAGAATCAACTTATGCAAGTTGATGTTTAGCTTTATGAGGCCTAAATAACATTAAAGAAAGAAAAATTATCAACTCTCTAAACCATGATGGAAATACCTCTGTAGCTTGCTGAAATAAGAAACTAGGTTGCACCATCCCACTTATCTGGAGGGGAAAAGAAGGTAAAAAATTTAACATGCGAGGAGAATAGTAAAATAAGAAAATCACAAGTGAAACGTTAAATAATCTCACCAAATTAATATCAGCGAATACTGACAGTCCAAATTTATTGCCTGTAAGGTAATCATTATGAGCAGAAGGTAGCAAAATCCAACCATCGATTCTAGCAAAATCATGTAGGCCAAGTTGTTGAGTTATTAAAGAAGATATACTTCATTTAGATGAGTTTTGATGAATTAGAAATTGTTCTAAAGCATAACTTTTCTTGATTATCAAGCACTTCGACATTAATCACTGAACTTAGCATTTAAAAGAGCAGTGAATTGCCCAATCCCTCCTATGACAGAGAACAGAAACCACTACCACTAATGATAAAAATAAGAACTAATGACTCTGAATATCATCTTCTACCTTGATTCCATATTCAGTAGACATCTAATACAAAATGCCTGTATTTGAATTTAAAAAGAGACTTTTTTCAGAATATCAATACGTTAGGAGCATAATATTCATGACAAAAGGGTAATTCAACAGATCACAAACTAATAAAAGAGTTGTTCAAAATTTACTTTTTCTACCCATTGTGTTGGTAGATATTTCCGCAGATAAATAATGATAATGTCCTTTTCACTTGAATCAACACTATCCAGAGAATGAAGCTCAACCTAGTAATAAAGCCATCAAGTTTATGTAAGTGAACCAAATGAATCCATATATATGAAGCCATTTAATCAATGAAATTTCCATTAGAACACATAGGATTATACATATATTAATACTGAAAACGCATAATGTTAAACATTCCATGCTCATTATCAGTTGAAATGTAATGCCGGAGTTTTGCTCTGACATTTCTGTCAAGACACCTGAAAAATTCATTACTGGATCAAAGAAACTGATCAGGAAAACATAAGATGCTTGTAAGTCCTAACTGTTGAATATTTGAAAATAGATGTCAAGCCAATGGAACAATTAAGAGGGCGAAGAAGAATGCAAAAGAAAAAAGAGGAACAAATATGAGTGGGAAGAATGAAGAGAAGCTGCAGAGATTTGGAAAAGAAAGTGAGAACAATAATGAGGACAAAGATGAATTCAAAAGAAGGAATGACAATCTTTTGAAAGGCAAATGAGGCAACTCTAAGAAGGAAAAGAAGAGGAAATCAAATGAAGAATGGAATCCTAGATCCTCCTCAATATAGTCAGCTATTCAGAATATAAACAGAAAACCAAGGAGACAGAACAAGAGGAAAAATAGAAAATAGAAAAACAATTCCAAAGAGGAACAAACTTGAGGGGGAGGGTTTTACAGGAGAAATGGAGAGAAGTTGCAGAAATTTGGAAAAGAGAGCAAGAAAAATAAAGAGGACAAAGGGAATGGGGAAGAAAGGTAAATGAGGCAACTAGAAGAAGGAAAAGAAGAGGAATTCAAGTAAAGAATGGGACAAAGATGAGAGAAGCTGCAGAGATTTGGAGAAGAAAGTGAGAACATAATGAGGACAAAGATGAATTCAAAAGAAGGAAAGGCAATCTTTTGAAAGGCAAATGAGGCAATTCTAAGAAGGAAAAGAAGAGGAGATCAAATGAAGAATGGAATCCTAGATCCTCCTCAATATAGTCAGTTATTCAGAAAGTGAGAACAATAAATGAGGACAAAGATGAATTCAAAAGAAGGAAAGGCAATCTTTTGAAAGGCAAATGAGGCAACTCTAAGAAGGAAAAGAAGAGGAAATCAAATGAAGAATGGAATCCTAGATCCTGCTCAGTATAGTCAGCTATTCATAATATTAACAGAAACCCAAGGAGACAGAACAATCGCAAGAACAAGAGGAAAAATAGAAAATAACAAAACAATTCAAAAGAGGAACAAACTTGAGGGGGAGGGTTTTACAGGAGGAATGGAGAGAAGTTGCAGAAATTTGGAAAGAGAGCAAGAAAGATAAAGAGGACAAAGGGAATGTGGAAGAAAGGTAAATGGGGAAACTAGAAGAAGGAAAAGAAGAGGAATTCAAATAAAGAATGGGACAAAGATGAGAGAAGCTTCAGAGATTTGGAGAAGAAAGTGAGAACAATAATGAGGACAAAGATGAATTCAAAAGAAGGAAAGGCAATCTCTTGAAAGGCAAATGAGGCAACTCTAAGAAGGAAAAGAAGAGGAAATCAAATGAAGAATGGAATCCTAGATCCTCCTCAATATAGTCAGCTATTCAGATATAAACAGAAAACCAAGGAGACAGAACAAGAGGAAAAATAGAAAATAGAAAAACAATTCCAAAGAGGAACAAACTTGAGGGAGAGGGTTTTACAGGAGGAATGGAGAGAAGTTGCAGAAATTTGGAAAAGAGAGCAAGAAAAATAAAGAGGACAAAGGGAATGCGGAAGAAAGGTAAATGGGGCAACTAGAAGAAGGAAAAGAAGAGGTATTCAAATAAAGAATGGGACAAAGATGAGAGAAGCTGCAGCGATTTGGAGAAGAAAGTGAGAACAATAATGAGGACAAAGATGAATTCAAAAGAAGGAAAGGCAATCTGTTGAAAGGCAAATGAGGCAACTCTAAGAAGGAAAAGAAGAGGACATCAAATGAAGAATGGAATCCTAGATCCACATCAATATAGTAAGCTATTCAGAATATTAACAGAAAACCGAGTAGACAGAACAATCGCAAGAACAAGAGGAAAAATAGAAAAACAATTCCAAAGAGAAACAAACTTGAGGGAGAGGGTTTTACAGGAGGAATGGAGAGAAGTTGCAGAAATTTGGAAAAGAGAGCAAGAAAAATAAAGAGGACAAAGGGAATGCGGAAGAAAGGTAAATGGGGCAACTAGAAGAAGGAAAAGAAGAGGAATTCAAATAAAGAATGGGACAAAGATGAGAGAAGCTGCAGAGATTTGGAGAAGAAAGTGAGAACAATAATGAGGACAAAGATGAATTCAAAAAGAATTCAAAAAGGAAGGGCAATCTGTTGAAAGGCAAATGAGGCAAATGAAGAATGGAATCTTAGATCCACATCAATATAGTAAGCTATTCAGAATATTAACAGAAAACCTGTTTAAAGGTAGACAGAACAATCCACATCAATAGAGTAAGAACAAGAGGAAAAATAGAAAAACAATTCCAAAGAGGAACAAACTTGAGGGAGAGGGTTTTACAGGAGGAATGGAGAGAAGTTCCAGAAATTTGGAAAAGAGAGCAAGAAAAATAAAGAGGACAAAGGGAATGCGGAAGAAAGGTAAACGGGGCAACTAGAAAAAGGAAAAGAAGAGGAATTCAAATAAAGAATGGAACAAAGACGAGAGAAGCTGCAGAGATTTGGAGAAGAAAGTGAGAACAATAATGAGGACAAAGATGAATACAAAAGAAGGAAAGGCAATCTTTTGAAAGGCAAATGAGGCAACTCTAAGAAGGAAAAGAAGAGGAAATCAAATGAAGAATGGAATCCTAGATCCTCCTCAATATAGTCAGCTATTCAGAATATAAACAGAAAACCAAGGAGACAGAACAAGAGGAAAAATAGAAAATAGAAAAACAATTCCAAAGAGGAACAAACTTGAGGGGGAGGGTTTTACAGGAGGAATGGAGAGAAGTTGCAGAAATTTAAAAAGAGAGCAAGAAAAAAAAAAGGGACAAAGGGAATGGGGAAGAAAGGTAAATGAGGCAACTAGAAGAAGGAAAAGAAGAGGAATTCAAATAAAGAATGGGACAAAGATGAAAGAAAGCTGCAGAGATTTGGAGAAGAAAGTGAGAACAATAATGAGGACAAAGATGAATTCAAAAGAAGGAAGGGCAATCTTTTGAAAGGCAAATGAGGCAATTCTAAGAAGGAAAGAAGAGGAAATCAAATGAAGAATGGAATCCTAGATCCATCAATATAGTCAGCTATTCAGAATAAAGATTAACAGAAAAAATGAGGCCAAAGGAAAAAAAAGACAAATGAACAATCCTGCTCAAGAACAAGAGACAAAAAAGAAAAGAGGAAAAATAGAAAAAAAAAACAATTCAAAAGGGAAAAAACTTGAGGGGGAGGGTTTTACAGGAGGAATGGAGAGAAGTTGCAGAAATTTGGAAAAGAGAAGAAAAAAAAAAAAAGAGGAAAAAGGGAATGTGGAAGAAAGGTAAATGGGGGCACTAGAAAAGGAAAAGAAGAGGAATTCAAATAAAGAATGGAACAAAGACGAGAGAAGCTGCAGAGATTTGGAGAAGAAAGTGAGAACAATAATGAGGACAAAGATGAATACAAAAGAAGGAAAGGCAATCTTTTGAAAGGCAAATGAGGCAACTCTAAGAAGGAAAAAAAAAGAGGAAATCAAATGAAGAATGGAATCCTAGATCCTCCTCAATATAGTCAGCTATTCAGAATATAAACAGAAAACCAAGGAGACAGAACAAGAGGAAAAATAGAAAATAGAAAAACAATTCCAAAGAGGAACAAACTTGAGGGGGAGGGTTTTACAGGAGAAATGGAGAGAAGTTGCAGAAATTTGGAAAAGAGAGCAAGAAAAATAAAGAGGACAAAGGGAATGGGGAAGAAAGGTAAATGGGGCAACTAGAAGAAGGAAAAGAAGAGGTATTCAAATAAAGAATGGGACAAAGATGAGAGAAGCTGCAGAGATTTGGAGAAGAAAGTGAAAACATAATGAGGACAAAAGATGAATTCAAAAGAAGGAAAGGCAATCTTTTAAAAATGAGGAATCAATCCACATCAATATAGTAAGAAGAATATTAACAGAAAACCGAAGAAAACAATCGAAGAACAAGGGAAAAATAGAAAAACAATCAAATGAAGAATGGAATCCTAGATCCAAATATAGTCAGTTATTCAAAAGAAAGTGAGAACAACAAATGAGGACAAATGAATTCAAAAATAAGGAAAGGCAAAAGATTGAAAGGCAAATGAGGGAACTCTAATCTGTTGAAAGAGGAAATCAAATGAAGAATGGAATCCTAGATCCTGCATCAATATAGTAAGCTATTCATTTAGAAACCCAGAGACAGAACAATCGAAAGAACAAGAGGAAAAATAATAAAAAAACAAAAAACAATTCAAAAGAGAAACAAACTTGAGGGGGGAGGGTTTTACAGGAGGAATGGAGAAAGTTGCAGAAATTTGGAAAAGAGAGCAAAAAAAAAGAGGACAAAGGGAATGTGGAAGAAAGGTAAATGGGGCAAAAGAAGGAAAAAAAATAAAGAATGGGATAACTTCAAATAAAAAATGGGAGATGAGAAATGAAGCAATCCTAGATTTGGAGAACAGAAAACCGGTAGACAGAACAACAATAATGAGGACAAAGATGAAAGAAAATGGAATCTCTTTAAAAAAGGCAAATGAGGCAAAAAAAAAGAAAAAAGAAAGGAAATCAAATGAAGAATGGAATCCTAGATCCTCCTCAATATAGTCAGCTATTCAGATAATAACAAAGATGAATTCAGAAAACCAATGAATGGAGACAGAACAAGAAAAAGAAAAAAATAATTACAAAAAATAGAAAAAACAATTCCAAAGAGGAACAAACTTGAGGGAGAGGGTTTTACAGGAGGAATGGAGAGAAGTTGCAAAATTTGGAAAAGAGCAAGAAAAAAAAAAAAAGGGACAAAGGGAATGCGGAAGAAAGGTAAATGGGGCAACTAGAAAAAGGAAAAGAAGAGGTATTCAAATAAAGAATGGGACAAAGATGAGAGAAGCTGCAGAGATTTGGAGAAGAAAGTGAGAACAATAATGAGGACAAAGATGAATTCAAAAGAAGGAAAGGCAATCTGTTGAAAGGCAAATGAGGCAACTCTAAGAAGGAAAAGAAGAGGAAATCAAATGAAGAATGGAATCCTAGATCCACATCAATATAGTCAGCTATTCAGAATATTCTGGAAAAATAGAAAAATAGAAAAACAATTCCAAAGAGGAACAAAAACTTGAGGGAGAGGGTTTTACAGGAGGAATGGAGAGAAGTTCAGAAATTTGGAAAAGAGCAAGAAAAAAAAAGAAGGGCAAAGGGAATGGGGAAGAAAGGTAAATGGGGCAACTAGAAGAAGGAAAAGAAGAGGAATTCAAATAAAGAATGGGACAAAGATGAAAGAAGCTGCAGAGATTTGGAGAAAGAAAGTGAGAACAAATAAGAACAATAATGAGGACAAAGATGAATTCAAAAGAAGGAAAAAGAAGAGGAGATCAAAATGAAGTTGAAAGGCAAATGAGGCAAATGAAGAATGGAATCTTAGATCCACTTCAATATAAATAGGCAACTCTAAGAAGGAAAAGAAGAATATTAACAGAAAACAAAACCCAGAACAATCTTCAAGAACAAGAGGAAAAATAGAAAAAAACAAAACAATTCCAAAGAGGAACAAACTTGAGGGAGAGGGTTTACAGGAGGAATGGAGAGAAGTTCCAGAAATTTGGAAAAGAGAGCAAGAAAAATAAAAAAGAGGACAAAGGAATGTGGAAGAAAGGTAAATGGGGAAACTAGAAAAAGGAAAAAGAAGAGGAATTCAAATAAAGAATGGAACAAAGATGAGAGAAGCTGCAGAGATTTGGAGAAGAAAAGTGAGAAACAATAATGAGGACAAAGATGAATACAAAAAAAGGAAAGGCAATCTTTTGAAAGGCAAATGAGGCAACTCTAAGAAGGAAAAGAAGAGGAAATCAAATGAAGAATGGAATCCTAGATCCTCCTCAATATAGTCAGCTATTCAGAACATAAACAGAAAACCAAGGAGACAGAACAAGAGGAAAAATAGAAAATAGAAAAACAATTCCAAAGAGGAACAAACTTGAGGGGAAGGGTTTTATAGGAGGAATGGAGAGAAGTTGCAGAAATTTGGAAAAGAGAGCAAGAAAAATAAAGAGGACAAAGGGAATGCGGAAGAAAGGTAAATGAGGCAACTAGAAGAAGGAGGAAAAGAAGAGGAATTCAAATAAAGAATGGGACAAAGATTCTCAGAAGCTGCAGTCAGCTTTACAGAATTATACAACAATAATGAGGACAAAGATGAATTCAAAAGAAGGAAAGGCAATCTGCAAAGGCAAATAGATTAAACTAATCAGGAAAAGAAGATCACATCAAATCAAGAATGGAATCCCAGATCCACCTCAATGTAGTTGGTTTGTCCTATTTTAATTATTAACAGAAAAAATTCCCCAAGACAAACAATTAAATAAAAAAAGAGGAAAAATTGAAAATCAATTTATTGTCCATGGCACATTCCTAGGGGAGGGTTTTACATTAAACACCATCAGCATAGAAATTTCAAATAGTCAAAAAGAAAAAAATCAAAGAAATTACCATAAAGATATTAAAAGCACATGGATAGAGAATCCAACAACAACAAAAGTTAAAAAAAAAAGGAAAAACAACAAGAAGAGGCAGGATGAAAACATACTAAATAAGTCTTCAAATTAAAAAAAAAAAAAAATAAAATCTGCTTTGTAAATAAAAAAGCAAATAGAATGGAAATTTGCATGCCATCTTAGAAAATATTCAAATTTGGATGAATTCTGAGATCGAGGAGGCAAAAATAAAGAATTCTGCTGCCAAATTTTCTATAGAAGCGGGAGCCATAAACATATATCTAGGAATTAAAAACAATACATCCTATTAAAAGATTATCTTTTGAAAATCAAATGAGGCAAGACAAAGAGGACAACAGGCCAAGAAAAAAAGAATGGAATATCCTTTCCAAAACTGAAATAGACATATTCACTATATAAACAGGTCAAAGGAAATCATGAATCACCGATATTCCACTTAAACAAAGCCATTTTTATAACCATCATAGACAAAAAGACAAATTATTCAATACTAATTAAGAAAAGAATCATAAATAATATCTGATTAAAAAATCAGTAATAAGATGTGGCATTCTTTTAATAAATGTTTTAGCCATTAAATAAAGAAACCCACAAAGTTGCTTCTCAACTTATTGTCCATATTACACCATCAGCATAGAACTTCAAATAAGCAAAAACAAAAAATCAAAGCCAAAACTCCATGATGCCAAAAGGAAGATAATCTTTTCCATGATGAAAAGACATACAACAGGCCAAGAGAAAAATAATACCAATGAAGTATAAATCCTTAAACAAATTTTCATTGAGATAACCTAATTCAAATTTACCTAGCATTTTGTCATCATATAAAAAATTGATCAAAACCAGTGGCAATAATTAATATAGACTATATACATATATATATAAATGGCACTTTGAAAATAAAAAATTGATCAAATTGAAGGATCAACTATATATTGACTATATACATATATATATAATAAAAAAATACGATCAAATTGAAGGATCAACTATACCTTTTCAAGAATAAACTCATGCCAATCATGCCAATCTGTAAAAATCGAATTCCCGTTGTTTCGTTTTGACCATTGGGGGTTACACCGCTAGCGTTGCAATAGATTCCGACACGACATGGATGAGAAGCTAATAAGTTCAACAGAAGATACGTGTAGTGAGACAAATTAAATCAAAAGTGTATACATAACACTGGGAAATAAGATGTGTCGCCATAAACACTTGAATTCTTATGCACAAAACCAAAGTTTCACAAACCACAAGGTGCAGTTAACATAAGAAGGAAGCCACACAAATGAGAGTAATTCACTTAAATAAAGACAACCAGAAGATATACAATTGATTATACTTGCAACACAATGAAAATTATCTGAACTTATTTATTATCACATATCTGCATGTGCCAAAAACAGCATACTGGTTTCACCCATGTCTTGAAAAGCACGCCAATTAATATTAAGAAGCCTCTTATAATTCGGCAAATATCTTGGATCAAACCAAATATCGCTTTCTTGGCCAATCTTTAAAACATATCACAATTGACAATTTTAATGTTACACCTATGAACTAGTTGATCACAGTGGCATATAAGGATTTCTTTCCAAGCTTTGAATAATACCTTACAGCAGGAAATAGAAAAAATACATATAGCTCTCCCAAAAGAAATAGATGGTGGAAAATGTCAACAAACAACAGGGAGGAGAGAAAGTAACAAGCAATTCTTACAAACGTCCACCTCCTTCAATAAGTTAAAGCTAAAGCGTTCATCTATTAGGTTATCATTCAGTATTAGTGAAGCAATGCAGAACACAGAAAACTTAACCATGCATCAAAAATTAATCATCAACCAGAAGTAAATAAAGAAGAGGAAACCTGAACCCAAAGCTGTGACCGGATGCTGTCCCGTGAACCAGTAGTGACAATTCCTGTTGCAACTGGAGCAGCAGAAATCTGCTCCTGAAAATTAAAGAATATGAAAAGACAACCAACAGAAACACACACATACACATACTAATATGTATATATATAACATATGTGGATTCAATGGTCCAACTGAAATATTACCTGTGGAGTAGGATTTTTTAGGTTCCTTTGCTTCTCTCCCCCTCCTTGGGGGTTTTATCCACTTCACTACTCATGATTTGACAAACTTGCTCCTATATTCAACAGTATTCACTCCAAACCATTCCGTCACAGAAACGCCAGATAGCAATTCATGAAATTGGCAAAAAAGAACTGAACATAAATCTGATTATGGTATACATAAAATTGTATGCACAAAAACTCAGTCTCTTCAACAGATATTCTAACAGGCAATTTAGTACAACCTAATTTTTAAAAACATGAAGCAATGAAGCACATGCAATCCATCTACAGTAAAGGAAAATGATGGCTCTTCAAGATTTCTGATGAAAAACATTAAACTAATAAGACAATTTCTCAACCATCATACACAAAAGACAGCGTAACTAATCATACAGTACCTGGTTTTTGAATGCCATCAATATATTTCCACGATGCCAAAAGTAGGAAGATCTTCATTGATATAACCTGTCAAATTTAAATCGCACTTCATCGCCATAAGAAATTGATCAAAACCAACGGCAATAATTGATATAGACTTCATAGATATATATAATGGCGGAAAATAAATACAGATCAAATTGAAAGATCAACTATACCTTGTCGGTAACAACTCGCCGCTTCTCAATTTCACGCCAATCTGTAAAATTGAATTCCCGTTGTTTCATTTTGACCATTGGGGGTTACACCGCTAGCATTGCAATAAATTTCAACACGACATGGATGAGAAGCTAATAAGTTCAACAGAGGATACGTGTAGTGAGAGAAATTAAATCAAAAGTGTATATATAACGCTGGGAAATCATATGTATCGCCATAAACACTTGAATTCTTATCACAAAACCGAAGTTTTTCAAACCACAAGGTGAAGTTAACTTAAGAAGGAAGCCACACAAATGAGAGTAATTCACTTAATCAAAGACAACCAGAAGATATACAATTGACGTGAAGCTTCATTTATGAGAAAAGATTTTCATCTGCAATGCATACAAAATATACCAGTCAAAATATATATTACGGAAATAAATACATTACACCTAAAAAAAGTAACATAGCATAGACAAATTGAATGACTCCAGTCCATTTTGCGCTCTGAAAAAAAATAAATTAAATTGTGGTTAACACCTGCATCAGTCAGAGGAAATGATACAGCAAAACTACCTTTAACATCTGATCCACCAAACCGAATACTTTGATACTGAAGCCTAAAAGTATACAACGAGTTAAATACAAACTTCTGCCTGACGCATCATAATTAATCCGTCTACAAAGAGAAACTACTGGAGAGGTTATTTGAAACAAGGAGAAATTACATTATCAGAAACCTGAAAGGTGTTTACAGAAGCTTACATTTATGGAAGGAGTTTCAAATCTTTTAAGTCGGCCACAGAAAAGATCAACAGCATCCTGTGAGGTACAGAAAACAATGTCAGGGTCTCTAATCCTCGCCAACACTATCCTAAACACGTGAGACAAACTGCAAGATCACTACATGAAAATACAAACATCAGGAATAATGCGATAACCAACCTTAAGAACCTTGAGAAGACAACCCAATCAAAGAGAAAATAGAAACAGGAGCGAGAAGAATTTAAGGAAAGAAAGGAGAAAGGCTGCAAAGGTTTGAAAAAGGAGAATAAGAACAATGAAGAGGACAAAGATATGAAAGACAGGCAAAGAAGGCAACTCGAGAAAGAAAAGAGGTGCATCTGAAATAAAGAACGTAATATCAGATTCTCCTCAAATGGAATCAGCACATCAAAAAATGACAAAAACAAAGGGAATAGAGGCAATCACAATTGGGCAGATAAAATTTATGCAGAAATAGTGAAAGGAGTTGTCAGAAAACAAGAGATAGAGGGAAACACTATGTAAGGAGCTTTAGGAGACACAAGGACAAATATTAAACCTGCCTAATAGTGTTCATTAGAGTTTAATGTTGAAGCAATGGATAACCACCAACCTTAAGAACCTTGAGAAGACAACCCAATCAAAGAGAAAATAGAAACATGAGTGACAAGAATTTGTGGAAGGAATGGAGAAAGGTTGCACAGACTTAGAAAAGGAGAATGAGAACAATGAAGAGGACAAATATATGAAAGAAAGGCAAAGAAGGCAACTCGAGAACAAAAAAGAAGTGAATCTATGGAAGGAATGGAGAAGACAGCCCAATCAAAGAGAAAATAGAAACAGGATCGAGAAGAATTTATGGAAGGAATGGAGAAAGGTTGCACATATTTGGAAAAGGAGAATGAGAAAATGAAGATACGAAAGACAAGCAAAGAAGGCAACTCGTGAACAAAAAAAGAAGTGAATCTAGAATAAAGAACGGAATACCAGATTCTTCTCAAATGGAATCAGCTAATCAAAAAATGACAAATAAACAAAGGGAATAGAGGCAATCGCAATTGGGCAGATAAATTTTATGCAGAAATAGTGAAAGGAGTTGACAGAAAACAAGAGATAGAGGGAACACTATGCAAGGAACTACTACTACTAATTACTACCAAATACAATAACTACGACTGCTACTACAACTACCAATGAGTCGACCAACAATTTTTACTACTATGACTATTATGATATCATCTATGACAACAACTACTACTTATACTAACTAGTACAACTACAATGATTAGATACTATCATACTACTACTACAAACTACTGCTACGGCTACTACTAATTAAAACAAATTATAACAATTATAATGAGTAAATACTACTACTACTACTGTACTGACTACTACTAGACGTGCCAACAGATTAGGAACTGGCGGTTTGCGAGCCCCGTAGACCAGAAAAAGCACTGGCTGAAGCCTGAAACACGATTTCGGTTACATTTTTCAAACCGCTAATTCTGCCAAAAAGAAAAACAGTGAAATAACTGATTTCAGTTCTCGGAAATTCTTCATCCGAAACCTAATCGTGTGAAATACAGTTTAGGTTACGGTTCCAAACTGGAACTGCTGACCGATGTTCTGGTTATTTGGGCATGTCTAACTTCTAATACTAGGGCTATGACTATAACAACTACTACTTCTACTACTATTACAACTATATCTACTACTGTTATTGCTACCCTACAAAAATAATGAAAGTGCCATGAAAAACATGGTATTTAATAAAGAAGCCATTTGTTTTGCTTCAATTTTAGCTAGATCTACTAATGCGGAGCTCAAACCGATGACATTAGATCTGTTCCCCAATAATTAGTTTCCAAAAAAGATATTTAATCATTAAGTACTTACTGTTATGATCATCATTTCTAAATAAACATACCATCTTTTTTCAAAGAGACTTCAGAAATCATTCCTTGAGATATTCACGAGCTTCATTCACCATGATTTCACTGCACACCATAAAATTCAGGTTAAGAACAAGTCATCTAATTTTAAAGAAGATCCAAAAAGAGGAAACACAAGTAATTCATGCCTAGCCAAATTTTGCCCACACATCACAATTCATCCATATAAAAGGAGAAATTACAGGAAAGGTTATCTGAAACCTGAAATTGGAAATCAAATACAGGACAGTTTATCATTTACATTTACGGAAGTGGTTCCAAATACAGGAGAACAATAAAGAAACAAGCATGAAATCACAAGAAAGAAAGATAACGGAAGTGATAGTATACCGGATGGATGCATGAGAGTTTTAGGATGGAGCCAAGATTTTGCAAGATTGGAAAAACTACCATTAGACAACAAAGAAAATCAGGCGACTAGACAAGTTAGAAGATATGTATAATTACAAAGCAAGAGGTAGAGAGAAACACTTACCAGAGTAATGATTCATCTCCAAACACAATTACAAATTATTAAACCTTCAGAACAGTGCTCCATAAAGTTTTGATGTTCAAGAAACAGAGATTGTAAAATATCAGGGCCAGTATATGAAGCACAACATCAAGATTCTCCAAGATTCTAAAGATTACCATTAGACATCGCGGAAAATCAGGCACCGGAAAAGTCTGGAATATCAATGCGTTGTAGATGCATTGGCAAACGAAAAAAGAATGTAATATCAAAGTCTAGTGAATGCATTGCCACGCAGAAATTCAAAAAATAAAAAAGGACAGAGGCAATCGAAACAATGAGGAAAAAAAGAGGAGCAATTCAAAAGAGGAACAACCATAAGTGGAGGAATTTACGTGAGGACTGGAGAGAAATTGCACAGATTCCTAAAAAGAGATCGAGAACAATAGAGAGGACAAACATGAATTCACGAGAAAGAAAGATTAAAGGAGGCAAATCGAAGAAGGAATCCACCTCAACAGAATTCGCTACTTAGAAATCGACAAAAATTGGAGGATTTCAAAACACAGAACCTGTGCCTATGACGAATCAATTGAAATTTCTAACTTACAAGAACTAAATCAGCGTATATAACACTAATCTTGAACAAGATTGATAACCTAGATGAAGCTTCTTGATGTTGTGCCACAATTCTTGAAGAAGAACAACACACAGGAGTGCATCTGATTTATATTGATGGAAAATCTTCCCGTTGTAGGATTTTTCCCGTTGAAGATTTCTGGTCGTGAAGGCGGTTTGGAAAAAATTTACCGCTATAAATTTTCTTCAGAAAGGCGGTGTTCTTTTATGTTTCGCGCCGACTCATGAAAGGTTAGGGCCCATTGGTACAGGCCCATTATCTCTTTTTAATTTTAACAAAGCCCATTATCTATCTGATCTAGGTTAAATGCACACAATTTCTTTAAAGAATACGGAATGGAATTGAAGAATATTGATTAATAGATTACTTAGATAAAACGATTAGGAAATTAATTATAATTTTTGGATTGTCGATCCTGGAAATTTTTTTGGCTTGAAATTTAAAATTTTCAACTATAAAAATGTGATTTTTTTATTTATTAAATTTTAATGTGTTGAGCATTTAATTTACGGGTATGATCATTTCGAAATTGTGCATCATGCATCTAATTCAATAGTATTTTTATTTTTAAAATATACAACTTATGTAAATAAAAATAAATTGCACATTTTAATATAATATATTAAATCGCATGTTATAAAAAAAATGCATGATGATCTAATGATACAAGATCTTGCCTTTTAAAAAAATAGGTAAATCTAGTGGCAAAAAATATATATTTATTTTTGAAATAGTGAAATAGATTTTAACAAATGAAAATGAAATTAAACTTTTTAATCATAAGAAATAAAAATAAATTGCGCCATTTTTTTTTTTTTTTTTTTTTAAAAGAATCAATTACAATAGTTTTTAACATAATCAAATCAATATATAATTCATTCTATCATCGAAACACATGGCAAAGATCATTTCATCTCATTTTTTTTTTTTTTTTAACCGAATCAACCGTAATCACTACAAGAGGAGACCACCAACCGAAAAACTCGAATCGCAACCCAACAACAAACGGGACCACCAACCCAACAAAGAGATCACCACCACCAAGAGAGAGGACCACCACAAGAGAATAATATTCCTCTCCCGTGTCTCGAACCCGGGACCTCAAGGTCTCAGATGGTGGAGCTCTAACCACTTGAGCTATCCACACTTGACAGACGAGCCAAATTTTGAACTAAATATAAATTTGAAGTTGATAATTTGATCTAGTGGCACACGATTTTTGTAAAGTTGCTAAAATCTAACACTCTTAGCCAATAGGTCAATGTTCATAAGTTTAACATAAAAATAATGTTAAAAGAGTTGAGTAAATAAAATTAAAAAATATATAAAAGTGTGACATTCTTGTGAGTCATATTTAAAAAATAGAGCTTACCGTCAACTCAGACTTAGACAAATTGAAGACAAAATATGTTACATGAAAAATATATTTCTTCACTTTTGCCATTCTCCACGTTAAAGTCTAGATCAATTCTAATTTAAGTGGTTATTTTAGGACTATAATAAAAAGAAAAAATATAAGCATTTAAAAATGTGATAAAACACAATTTAAGAGTAAGTATCGGGTGAAACTTGTGTATAGTATGGAATTTATACTATTACACTTATAAATTAATATCACTACACCTATTAATTGATACAATTATATTTATAAATTAATATTATACTCCCTCCGTCCCAAACTTGTTTTCCTGTATTCCGTTTTGGGCGTCCCATACTTATTTTTCTATTTCCTTAAATGGAAATACATGTTTATTCACATAAAATACTAATAAATAACTCTTTTTAATCTCATCACTTTATCACATAAAATACTAATAAACAACTCTTTCTACCCCAACACTTTATCACTTTATCATTTTTTCTTAAAAACCGAGCACACAGTAAACAGGAAAACAAGTTTGGTACGGAGGGAGTAGTATTAAATGTTGTTGATATTAATTTATAAAAATATTAATATTAATTTATAATTCAATGATATCAACTTCATATTATTAAAAAAAATTATCGGATAGTTTGTGCAAATTCAAATAGAGAATTTGATCTTATCGTAAAATAAGATTAAAGGATCAATAAGGAAATAAAAGATCAAGCATCCACATACCATTCTGTAAGTTTGAAAAGGCGGTAACTGCAGCATTCAAAAATGGGTTGCAAATCAATAAAAAACTCAATGTAGAAAAAAAAGTACATTTCAAGCACACAAATACAAACAATAATGGTAATCTTCTATATAATATTTTTAAATTTTTTCAAATGCATGTGGTGCCTTCATTTCAAATTCTTGCAATTTCGTGAGAAGTTATATATAGTAACTTATTTTTATAATTTATTACATAATTTTTTTTGTTGTATATTTAAATCTTCTATATACTAATTATTTTGCATTAATAATTTTTATTAATGGTTGGTGCTAATTATACGTCTAATATTTAATTATTACAAAATAATCTACCTATAATAATAGGCCTCACATTATTTTTACATTCATTCATCATTCCGATTAACTAACTATTCTCTTTTACAATTTTTTTTTTTACTGGATTTTCATATTAATTTTCCCCGCTTTTTTTTTTTTTGGGCATTTGGATCTTCAACCATCAATCTCAACCTTTTATTTTTTACATAATTTATTCATGGTAGTTTTGACAATTTAATTAATTATATTAATTCCACTTTATTGCTTACTTATTCCTAGGGCAAAATTTATGTTCTCCCACCTATTTAAAGAGAGGTTTAACACTCCATATTTTTCAATATCATTTGTAGTAGTTTCATTATTTTTTTTGTTTCTCATCCAATTTATTTTTATATTATGAATCGATGATGTGAATAATTACAGAAGTTTGTTCAAGCACTAGGACAACATCTGTTATTTTTAATTATTGGTAACTAGGGCAATGTATGGTTTTTGCTTCAGTTATGCTTATTGATCTTGAATTTTGCTTTTTTCTTTAATCTACGTGTTGGAGTTATATTTTGGAAAGCACAATATTATGTTTTTATCCTTCACGTAGCAAATAATTTTCTAGAAAAGCATGAACAACTAATAGGATTTAATGTCTTCTCTTAGTTTTCTTTCCTTTCAATTATGAATGTTATATGAAAAATACAATAATGATTGGAATTAGTTGTGATTTCTTTAGACGCGTCGATAAAAAGTTATCAAAGAAACATATAGCCATTTATCTCTATAATTGGTCTGCTTAATTGTGGGAATGCCATATTAAATTAGTATATCTTTACAATTTTCATGGTTGTTCATATGAGGTAAAAAAATTATTTATATATTTTTAGTAAAATCAAAGTCTTAAGAAATAGAATTAGATGGATATATTCAATTTGGCTGAAAAAAATAGACATATTCAATTAATTATGCATTTTAAACCTATATATAAAATTATTAGTTTATTAAATTTATTTATAATCTATAAATATATAAAGCACCTACAGAATTCCATTTCTCTCTTTTTCCTGGGTTGTCGGATCTTCATCAATCGATCACAATCCTTCATTTTTTTTACAATTTAATCATAGTAATTTTCCTCATTTAATTGATGATATTAACACCTCTTTATTATTTAATTGATGGTATTAATTCATATTTATTACTTGCTTATTATGAGAATAATTTTTTTGTTATCTCACCTATTTAAAGAGATGTTTTACACTCTAAATTAATTTATGCATATTTCTTTTATATTTTGTATGTTACATTAAAAAATAAATATTTATTCAACCGGACGGTTTAATTGATTTTTAAAAACACTGATGACAATTGAGGGTGCAATGAAAATACAGGATAAAGATGATACGGGAAAGAGATTCTAGAGAATAAAAGAGGCAAAAAATAAGGTAGGTAGGATGACAATTGAATTGACAATAAATTAATGTATTGAAGAAACTCGAATTGGTTTAATGCTGCTTAATTTTTATTTTTATTTTCATCCAATTCTGTAATGAGAAAAAACAAAAATATATTAATAAATACAAATTTAACAAAAATATATATTTACATATATATGCATAATGGGTGGCCATGTACAAAGACATGGTAACCTATTATAATGATTGCCCAACAGAGATGACATCAAGATTCGGTTGCTGCCCACCAATTGGCTTGCACACAATTGCTGATTTATTTTGTTAGTTAAAAGAAAAAAACACTACACCATGGGAAAAAATAAAACTTGAACAAACTGCCAAAAATAATTGCAATTATTTCGAAAGGGAGAAAACGATTGCAATAAACCCTTAAAAGAAAGAATCAAAGAAGTAGGGCAGCAAAGAGAAGTAGAAACTGAAAATAAACACAGAAAATGGATAAAAGAATGAAGAAGAGATACAGAACTAGCCTACTAGGGGCCCAGTTTTAATAACATCTCAAACTCACATTTATACAACTCATTTAATATCTGCTTTGTGATAAGATGTGGCATTCTCTTTCCGTGGTCTTAGAACTATTCACTACTAAGGAATAAAGAATAATAATAAATTTGATAGATTATATCTTACTATCCTGGTGGTTGGATAATCGTGCCATATGAAAAGCGGATGAAGTATAGTTAAACAAATTTCTCAACCATCATAGACAAAAAGACAGCGTAATTAATCATACAGTACCTAGTATTTGAATGCCATTAATATATTTCCATGATGCCAAAAGTAGGAAGATCTTCAATTGTTTCTTTGAGATAACCTGTCAAATTTAAATTGCACTTTGTCATCATAAAAAATTGATCAAAACCAGTGGCAATAATTAATATAGACTATATACATATATATATAATGGCGGAAAATAAATACAGATCAAATTGAAGGATCAACTATACCTTGTCAGTAACAACTCGCCGCTCCCTCAACTTCATGCCAATCTGTAAAATCGAATTCCCGTTGTTTCGTTTTGACCATTGGGGGTTACACCGCTAGCGTTGCAATAGATTCCGACACGACATGGATGAGAAGCTAATAAGTTCAACAGAAGATACGTGTAGTGAGATAAATTAAATCAAAGGTGTATACATAACACTGGGAAATAAGATGTGTCGCCATAAACACTTGAATTCTTATGCACAAAACCAAAGTTTCACAAACCACAAGGTGCAGTTAACATAAGAAGGAAGCCACACAAATGAGAGTAATTCACTTAAATAAAGACAACCAGAAGATATACAATTGATTATACTTGCAACAAAATGAAAATTATCTGAACTTATTTATTATCACATATCTGCATGTGCCAAAAACAGCATACTGGTTTCACCCATGTCTTGAAAAGCACGCCAATTAATATTAAGAAGCCTCATATAATTCGGCAAATATCTTGGATCAAACCAAATATCGCTTTCTTGGCCAATCTTTAAAACATATCACAATTGACAATTTTAATGTTACACCTATGAACTAGTTGATCACAGTGGCATATAAGGATTTCTTTCCAAGCTTTGAATAATACCTTACAGCAGGAAATAGAAAAAATACATATAGCTCTCCCAAAAGAAATAGATGGTGGAAAATGTCAACAAACAACAGGGAGGAGAGAAAGTAACAAGCAATTCTTACAAACGTCCACCTCCTTCAATAAGTTAAAGCTAAAGCGTTCATCTATTAGGTTATCATTCAGTATTAGTGAAGCAATGCAGAACACAGAAAACTTAACCATGCATCAAAAATTAATCATCAACCAGAAGTAAATAAAGAAGAGGAAACCTGAACCCAAAGCTGTGACCGGATGCTGTCCCGTGAACCAGTAGTGACAATTCCTGTTGCAACTGGAGCAGCAGAAATCTGCTCCTGAAAATTAAAGAATATGAAAAGACAACCAACAGAAACACACACATACACATACTAATATGTATATATATAACATATGTGGATTCAATGGTCCAACTGAAATATTACCATTGGAGTAGGATTTTTTAGGTTCCTTTGCTTCTCTCCCCCTCCTTGGGGGTTTTATCCACTTCACTACTCATGATTTGACAAACTTGCTCCTATATTCAACAGTATTCACTCCAAACCATTCCGTCACAGAAACGCCAGATAACAATTCATGAAATTGGCAAAAAAGAACTGAACATAAATCTGATTATGGTATACATAAAATTGTATACACAAAAACTCAGTGTCTTCAACAGATATTCTAACAGGCAATTTAGTACAACCTAATTTTTAAAAACATGAAGCAATGAAGCACATGCAATCCATCTACAGTAAAGGAAAATGAAGGCTCTTCAAGGTTTCTGATGAAAAACATTAAACTAATAAGACAATTTCTCAACCATCATACACAAGACAGCGTAACTAATCATACAGTACCTGGTTTTTGAATGCCATCAATATATTTCCACGATGCCAAAAGTAGGAAGATCTTCATTGATATAACCTGTCAAATTTAAATCGCACTTCATCGCCATAAGAAATTGATCAAAACCAACGGCAATAATTGATATAGACTTCATAGATATATATAATGGCGGAAAATAAATACAGATCAAATTGAAAGATCAACTATACCTTGTCGGTAACAACTTCGCCGCTTCTCAATTTCACGCCAATCTGTAAAATTGAATTCCCGTTGTTTCATTTTGACCATTGGGGGTTACACCGCTAGCATTGCAATAAATTTCAACACGACATGGATGAGAAGCTAATAAGTTCAACAGAGGATACATGTAGTGAGAGAAATTAAATCAAAAGTGTATATATAACGCTGGGAAATCATATGTGTCGCCATAAACACTTGAATTCTTATCACAAAACCGAAGTTTTTCAAACCACAAGGTGAAGTTAACTTAAGAAGGAAGCCACACAAATGAGAGTAATTCACTTAATCAAAGACAACCAGAAGATATACAATTGACGTGAAGCTTCATTTATGAGAAAGATTTTCATCTGCAATGCATACAAAATATACCAGTCAAAATATATATTACGGGAAATAAATACATTACACCAAAAAAGTAACATAGCATAGACAAATTGAAAGACTCCAGTCCATTTTGCGCTCTGAAAAAAAATAAATTAAATTGTGGTTAACACCTGCATCAGTCAGAGGAAATGATACAGCAAAACTACCTTTAACATCTGATCCACCAAACCGAATACTTTGATACTGAAGCCTAAAAGTATACAACGAGTTAAATACAAACTTCTGCCTGACGCATCATAATTAATCCGTCTACAAAGAGAAACTACTGGAGAGGTTATTTGAAACAAGGAGAAATTACATTATCAGAAACCTGAAAGGTGTTTACAGAAGCTTACATTTATGGAAGGAGTTTCAAATCTTTTAAGTCGGCCACAGAAAAGATCAACAGCATCCTGTGAGGTACAGAAAACAATGTCAGGGTCTCTAATCCTCGCCAACACTATCCTAAACACGTGAGACAAACTGCAAGATCACTACATGAAAATCCAAACATCAGGAATAATTCGATAACCAACCTTAAGAACCTTGAGAAGACAACCCAATCAAAGAGAAAGTAGAAACAGGAGCGAGAAGAATTTAAGGAAGGAATGGAGAAAGGCTGCAAAGGTTTGAAAAAGGAGAATAAGAACAATGAAGAGGACAAAGATATGAAAGACAGGCAAAGAAGGCAACTCGAGAAAGAAAAGAGGTGCATCTGAAATAAAGAACGTAATATCAGATTCTCCTCAAATGTAATCAGCACATCAAAAAATGACAAAAAACAAAGGGAATAGAGGCAATCACAATTGGGCAGATAAAATTTATGCAGAAATAGTGAAAGGAGTTGTCAGAAAACAAGAGATAGAGGGAAACACTATGTAAGGAGCTTTAGGAGACACAAGGACAAATATTAAACCTGCCTAATAGTGTTCATTAGAGTTTAATGTTGAAGCAATGGATAACCACCAACCTTAAGAACCTTGAGAAGACAACCCAATCAAAGAGAAAATAGAAACAGGAGTGACAAGAATTTGTGGAAGGAATGGAGAAAGGTTGCACAAACTTAGAAAAGGAGAATGAGAACAATGAAGAGGACAAATATATGAAAGAAAGGCAAAGAAGGCAACTCGAGAACAAAAAAGAAGTGAATCTATGGAAGGAATGGAGAAGACAGCCCAATCAAAGAGAAAATAGAAACAGGATCGAGAAGAATTTATGGAAGGAATGGAGAAAGGTTGCACATATTTGGAAAAGGAGAATGAGAAAATGAAGATACGAAAGACAAGCAAAGAAGGCAACTCGTGAACAAAAAAAGAAGTGAATCTGGAATAAAAACGGAATACCAGATTCTTCTCAAATGGAATCAGCTAATCAAAAAATGACAAATAAACAAAGGGAATAGAGGCAATCGCAATTGGGCAGATAAATTTTATGCAGAAATAGTGAAAGGAGTTGACAGAAAACAAGAGATAGAGGGAACACTATGCAAGGAACTACTACTACTAATTACTACCAAATACAATAACTACGACTGCTACTACAACTACCAATGAGTCGACCAACAATTTTTACTACTATGACTATTATGATATCATCTATGATAACAACTACTACTTATACTAACTAGTACAACTACAATGATTAGATACTATCATACTACTACTACAAACTACTGCTACGGCTACTACTAATTAAAACAAATTATGACAATTATAATGAGTAAATACTACTACTACTACTGTACTGACTACTACTAGACGTGCCAACAGATTAGGAACTGGCGGTTAGCGAGCACCGTAGACCAGAAAAAGCACTGGCTGAAGCCTGAAACACGATTTCGGTTACATTTTTCAAACCGCTAATTCTGCCAAAAAAGAAAAACAGTGAAATAACTGATTTCAGTTCTCGGAAATTCTTCATCCGAAACCTAATCGTGTGACATACAATTTAGGTTACGGTTCCAAACTGGAACTGCTGACCGATGTTCTGGTTATTTGGGCATGTCTAACTTCTAATACTAGGGCTATGACTATAACAACTACTACTTCTACTACTATTACAACTATATCTACTACTGTTATTGCTACCCTACAAAAATAATGAAAGTGCCATGAAAAACATGGTATTTAATAAAGAAGCCATTTGTTTTCCTTCAATTTTAGCTAGATCTACTAATGCGGAGCTCAAACCGATGACATTAGATCTGTTCCCCAATAATTAGTTTCCAAAAAAGATATTTAATCATTAAGTACTTACTGTTATGATCATCATTTCTAAATAAACATACCATCTTTTTTCAAAGAGACTTCAGAAATCATTCCTTGAGATATTCACGAGCTTCATTCACCATGATTTCACTGCACACCATAAAATTCAGGTTAAGAACAAGTCATCTAATTTTAAAGAAGATCCAAAAATAGGAAACACAAGTAATTCATGCCTAGCCAAATTTTGCCCACACATCACAATTCATCCATATAAAAGGAGAAATTACAGGAAAGGTTATCTGAAACCTGAAATTGGAAATCAAATACAGGACAGTTTATCATTTACATTTACGGAAGTGGTTCCAAATACAGGAGAACAATAAAGAAACAAGCATGAATTCACAAGAAAGAAAGATAACGGAAGTGATAGTATACCGGATGGATGCATGAGAGTTTTAGGATGGAGCCAAGATTTTGCAAGATTGGAAAAACTACCATTAGACAACAAAGATCAGGCGACTAGACAAGTTAGAAGATATGTATAATTACAAAGCAAGAGGTAGAGAGAAACACTTACCAGAGTAATGATTCATCTCCAAACACAATTACAAATTATTAAACCTTCAGAACAGTGCTCCATAAAGTTTTGATGTTCAAGAAACAGAGATTGTAAAATATCAGGGCCAGTATATGAAGCACAACATCAAGATTCTCCAAGATTCTAAAGATTACCATTAGACATCGCGGAAAATCAGGCACCGGAAAAGTCTGGAATATCAATGCGTAGTAGATGCATTGGCAAACGAAAAAAGAATGTAATATCAAAGTCTAGTGAATGCATTGCCACGCAGAAATTCAAAAAATAAAAAAGGACAGAGGCAATCGAAACAATGAGGAAAAAAAGAGGAGCAATTCAAAAGAGGAACAACCATAAGTGGAGGAATTTACGTGAGGACTGGAGAGAAATTGCACAGATTCCTAAAAAGAGATCGAGAACAATAGAGAGGACAAACATGAATTCACGAGAAAGAAAGATTCAAGGAGGCAAATCGAAGAAGGAATCCACCTCAACAGAATTCGCTACTTAGAAATCGACAAAAATTGGAGGATTTCAAAACACAGAACCTGTGCCTATGACGAATCAATTGAAATTTCTAACTTACAAGAACTAAATCAGCGTATATAACACTAATCTTGAACAAGATTGATAACCCTAGATGAAGCTTCTTGATGTTGTGCCACAATTCTTGAAGAAGAACAACACACAGGAGTGCATCTGATTTATATTGATGGAAAATCTTCCCGTTGTAGGATTTTTCCCGTTGAAGATTTCTGGTCGTGAAGGCGGTTTGGAAAAAATTTACCTCTATAATTTTTCTTCAGAAAGGCGGTGTTCTTTTATGTTTCGCGCCGACTCATGAAAGGTTAGGGCCCATTGGTACAGGCCCATTATCTCTTTCTAATTTTAACAAAGCCCATTATCTATCTGATCTAGGTTAAATGCACACAATTTCTTTAAAGAATACGGAATGGAATTGAAGAATATTGATTAATAGATTACTTAGATAAAACGATTAGGAAATTAATTATAATTTTTGGATTGTCGATCCTGGAAATTTTTTTGGCTTGAAATTTAAAATTTTCAACTATAAAAATGTGATTTTTTTATTTATTAAATTTTAATGTGTTGAGCATTTAATTTACGGGTATGATCATTTCGAAATTGTGCATCATGCATCTAATTCAATAGTATTTTTATTTTTAAAATATACAACTTATGTAAATAAAAATAAATTGCACATTTTAATATAATATATTAAATCGCATGTTATAAAAATGCATGATGCATCTAATGCATACAAGATCTTGCCTTTTAAAAAATAGGTAAATCTAGTGGTCAGAAAATATATAATCTTTATATTTATTTTTGAAATAGTGAAATAGATTTTAACAAATGAAAATGAAATTAAACTTTTTAATCATAAGGCGCGCCAGATTTTTTTTTTTTTTTTTAGAAAGACAATCAATTACAATAGTTTCCTAACATAATCAATTACAATAATTCATTCTATCATCGGGCACATGGCAGCATCATTTCATCTCGCTGTAGACCGGAACCGTAATCACTACAAGAGGGAGACCACCCGAAACCGCAACTCGGAATCGCAACCCAACAACAGGGGGACCACCACCCCACAAGAGAGGGACCACCACAAGAGAGAATAATATTCCCTCTCCGTGTCTCGAACCCGGGACCTCAAGGTCTCAGATGGTGGAGCTCTAACCACTTTAGCTATCCACACTTGACAGACGAGCCAAATTTTGAACTAAATATAAATTTGAAGTTGATAATTTGATCTACTGGCACACGATTTTTGTAAAGTTGCTAAAATCTAACACTCTTAGCCAATAGGTCAATGTTCATAAGTTTAACATAAAAATAATGTTAAAAGAGTTGAGTAAATAAAATTAAAAAATATATAAAAGTGTGACATTCTTGTGAGTCATATTTAAAAAATAGAGCTTACCGTCAACTCAGACTTAGACAAATTGAAGACAAAATATGTTACATGAAAAATATATTTCTTCACTTTTGCCATTCTCCACGTTAAAGTCTAGATCAATTCTAATTTAAGTGGTTATTTTAGGACTATAATAAAAAGAAAAAATATAAGCATTTAAAAATGTGATAAAACACAATTTAAGAGTAAGTATCGGGTGAAACTTGTGTATAGTATGGAATTTATACTATTACACTTATAAATTAATATCACTACACCTATTAATTGATACAATTATATTTATAAATTAATATTATACTCCCTCCGTCCCAAACTTGTTTTCCTGTATTCCGTTTTGGGCGTCCCATACTTATTTTTCTATTTCCTTAAATGGAAATACATGTTTATTCACATAAAATACTAATAAATAACTCTTTTTAATCTCATCACTTTATCACATAAAATACTAATAAACAACTCTTTCTACCCCAACACTTTATCACTTTATCATTTTTTCTTAAAAACCGAGCACACAGTAAACAGGAAAACAAGTTTGGTACGGAGGGAGTAGTATTAAATGTTGTTGATATTAATTTATAAAAATATTAATATTAATTTATAATTCAATGATATCAACTTCATATTATTAAAAAAAATTATCGGATAGTTTGTGCAAATTCAAATAGAGAATTTGATCTTATCGTAAAATAAGATTAAAGGATCAATAAGGAAATAAAAGATCAAGCATCCACATACCATTCTGTAAGTTTGAAAAGGCGGTAACTGCAGCATTCAAAAATGGGTTGCAAATCAATAAAAAACTCAATGTAGAAAAAAAAGTACATTTCAAGCACACAAATACAAACAATAATGGTAATCTTCTATATAATATTTTTAAATTTTTTCAAATGCATGTGGTGCCTTCATTTCAAATTCTTGCAATTTCGTGAGAAGTTATATATAGTAACTTATTTTTATAATTTATTACATAATTTTTTTTGTTGTATATTTAAATCTTCTATATACTAATTATTTTGCATTAATAATTTTTATTAATGGTTGGTGCTAATTATACGTCTAATATTTAATTATTACAAAATAATCTACCTATAATAATAGGCCTCACATTATTTTTACATTCATTCATCATTCCGATTAACTAACTATTCTCTTTTACAATTTTTTTTTACGGATTTTCATATTAATTTTCCCGCTCTTTTTTTGGGCCGTTGGATCTTCAACCATCAATCTCAACCTTTTATTTTTTACATAATTTATTCATGGTAGTTTTGACAATTTAATTAATTATATTAATTCCACTTTATTGCTTACTTATTCCTAGGGCAAAATTTATGTTCTCCCACCTATTTAAAGAGAGGTAACACTCCATATTTTTCAATATCATTTGTAGTAGTTTCATTATTTTTTTTGTTTCTCATCCAATTTATTTTTATATTATGAATCAGATGATGTGAATAATTACAGAAGTTTGTTCAAGCACTAGGACAACATCTGTTATTTTTAATTATTGGTAACTAGGGTAATGTATGGTTTTTGCTTCAGTTATGCTTATTGATCTTGAATTTTGCTTTTTTCTTTAATCTACGTGTTGGAGTTATATTTTGGAAAGCACAATATTATGTTTTTATCCTTCACGTAGCAAATAATTTTCTAGAAAAGCTTGAACAACTAATAGGAGTTAATGTCTTCTCTTAGTTTTCTTTCCTTTTAATTATGAATGTTATATGAAAAATACAATAATGATTGGAATTAGCTGTAATTTCTTTAGACGCGTCGATAAAAAGTTATCAAAGAAACATATAGCCATTTATCTCTGTAATTGGTCTGCTTAATTGTGGGAATGCCATATTGAATTAGTATATCTTTACAATTTTCATGGTTGTTCATGAGGTAAAAAAATTATTTATATATTTTTAATAAAATCAAAGTCTTAAGAAATAGAATTAGATGGATATATTCAATTTGGCTGAAAAAAATAGACATATTCAATTAATTATGCATTTTAAACCTATATATAAAATTATTAGTTTATTAAATTTATTTATAATCTATAAATATATAAAGCACCTACAGAATTCCATTTCTCTCTTCTTCCTGGGTTGTCGGATCTTCATCAATCGATCACAATCCTTCATTTTTTTTACAATTTAATCATAGTAATTTTCCTCATTTAATTGATGATATTAACACCTCTTTATTATTTAATTGATGGTATTAATTCATATTTATTACTTGCTTATTATGAGAATAAATTTTTTGTTATCTCACCTATTTAAAGAGATGTTTTACACTCTAAATTAATTTATGCATATTTCTTTTATATTTTGTATGTTACATTAAAAAATAAATATTTATTCAACCGGACGGTTTAATTGATTTTTAAAAACACTGATGACAATTGAGGGTGCAATGAAAATATAGGATAAAGATGACACGGGAAAGAGATTCTAGAGAATAAAAGAGGCAAAAAATAAGGTAGGTAGGATGACAATTGAATTGACAATAAATTAATGTATTGAAGAAACTCGAATTGGTTTAATGCTGCTTAATTTTTATTTTTATTTTCATCCAATTCTGTATTGAGAAAAAACAAAAATATATTAATAAATACAAATTTAACAAAAATATATATTTACATATATATGCATAATGGGTGGCCATGTACAAAGACATGGTAACCTATTATAATGATTGCCCAACAGAGATGACATCAAGATTCGGTTGCTGCCCACCAATTGGCTTGCACACAATTGCTGATTTATTTTGTTAGTTAAAAGAAAAAAAACACTACACCATGGGAAAAAATAAAACTTGAACAAACTGCCAAAAATAATTGCAATTATTTCGAAAGGGAGAAAACGATTGCAATAAACCCTTAAAAGAAAGAATCAAAGAAGTAGGGCAGCACAGAGAAGTAGAAATTGAAAATAAACACAGAAAAGGGATAAAAGAATGAAGAAGAGATACAGAACTAGCCTACTAGGGACCCAGTTTTAATAACATCTCAAACTCACATTTATACAACTCATTTAATATCTGCTTTGTGATAAGATGTGGCATTCTCTTTCCGTGGTCTTAGAACTATTCACTACTAAGGAATAAAGAATAATAATAAATTTGATAGATTATATCTTACTATCCTGGTGGTTGGATAATCGTGCCATATGAAAAGCGGATGAAGTATAGTTAAACAAATTTCTCAACCATCATAGACAAAAAGACAGCGTAATTAATCATACAGTACCTAGTATTTGAATGCCATTAATATATTTCCATGATGCCAAAAGTAGGAAGATCTTCAACTGTTTCTTTGAGATAACCTGTCAAATTTAAATTGCACTTTGTCATCATAAAAAATTGATCAAAACCAGTGGCAATAATTAATATAGACTATATACATATATATATAATGGCGGAAAATAAATACAGATCAAATTGAAGGATCAACTATACCTTGTCAGTAACAACTCGCCGCTCCCTCAACTTCATGCCAATCTGTAAAATCGAATTCCCGTTGTTTCGTTTTGACCATTGGGGGTTACACCGCTAGCGTTGCAATAGATTCCGACACGACATGGATGAGAAGCTAATAAGTTCAACGTAAGATACGTAGTAGTGAGATAAATTAAATCAAAGGTGTATACATAACACTGGGAAATAAGATGTGTCGCCATAAACACTTGAATTCTTATGCACAAAACCAAAGTTTCACAAACCACAAGGTGCAGTTAACATAAGAAGGAAGCCACACAAATGAGAGTAATTCACTTAAATAAAGACAACCAGAAGATATACAATTGATTATACTTGCAACACAATGAAAATTATCTGAACTTATTTATTATCACATATCTGCATGTGCCAAAAACAGCATACTGGTTTCACCCATGTCTTGAAAAGCACGCCAATTAATATTAAGAAGCCTCATATAATTCGGCAAATATCTTGGATCAAACCAAATATCGTCTTTGGCCAATCTTTAAAACATATCACAATTGACAATTTTAATGTTACACCTATGAACTAGTTGATCACAGTGGCATATAAGGATTTCTTTCCAAGCTTTGAATAATACCTTACAGCAGGAAATAGAAAAAATACATATAGCTCTCCCAAAAGAAATAGATGGTGGAAAATGTCAACAAACAACAGGGAGGAGAGAAAGTAACAAGCAATTCTTACAAACGTCCACCTCCTTCAATAAGTTAAAGCTAAAGCGTTCATCTATTAGGTTATCATTCAGTATTAGTGAAGCAATGCAGAACACAGAAAACTTAACCATGCATCAAAAATTAATCATCAACCAGAAGTAAATAAAGAAGAGGAAACCTGAACCCAAAGCTGTGACCGGATGCTGTCCCGTGAACCAGTAGTGACAATTCCTGTTGCAACTGGAGCAGCAGAAATCTGCTCCTGAAAATTAAAGAATATGAAAAGACAACCAACAGAAACACACACATACACATACTAATATGTATATATATAACATATGTGGATTCAATGGTCCAACTGAAATATTACCATTGGAGTAGGATTTTTTAGGTTCCTTTGCTTCTCTCCCCCTCCTTGGGGGTTTTATCCACTTCACTACTCATGATTTGACAAACTTGCTCCTATATTCAACAGTATTCACTCCAAACCATTCCGTCACAGAAACGCCAGATAACAATTCATGAAATTGGCAAAAAAGAACTGAACATAAATCTGATTATGGTATACATAAAATTGTATACACAAAAACTCAGTGTCTTCAACAGATATTCTAACAGGCAATTTAGTACAACCTAATTTTTAAAAACATGAAGCAATGAAGCACATGCAATCCATCTACAGTAAAGGAAAATGAAGGCTCTTCAAGGTTTCTGATGAAAAACATTAAACTAATAAGACAATTTCTCAACCATCATACACAAAAGACAGCGTAACTAATCATACAGTACCTGGTTTTTGAATGCCATCAATATATTTCCACGATGCCAAAAGTAGGAAGATCTTCATTGATATAACCTGTCAAATTTAAATCGCACTTCATCGCCATAAGAAATTGATCAAAACCAACGGCAATAATTGATATAGACTTCATAGATATATATAATGGCGGAAAATAAATACAGATCAAATTGAAAGATCAACTATACCTTGTCGGTAACAACTCGCCGCTTCTCAATTTCACGCCAATCTGTAAAATTGAATTCCCGTTGTTTCATTTTGACCATTGGGGGTTACACCGCTAGCATTGCAATAAATTTCAACACGACATGGATGAGAAGCTAATAAGTTCAACAGAGGATACGTGTAGTGAGAGAAATTAAATCAAAAGTGTATATATAACGCTGGGAAATCATATGTGTCGCCATAAACACTTGAATTCTTATCACAAAACCGAAGTTTTTCAAACCACAAGGTGAAGTTAACTTAAGAAGGAAGCCACACAAATGAGAGTAATTCACTTAATCAAAGACAACCAGAAGATATACAATTGACGTGAAGCTTCATTTATGAGAAAGATTTTCATCTGCAATGCATACAAAATATACCAGTCAAAATATATATTACGGGAAATAAATACATTACACCTAAAAAGTAACATAGCATAGACAAATTGAAAGACTCCAGTCCATTTTGTGCTCTGAAAAAAAAAAAATTAAATTGTGGTTAACACCTGCATCAGTCAGAGGAAATGATACAGCAAAACTACCTTTAACATCTGATCCACCAAACCGAATACTTTGATACTGAAGCCTAAAAGTATACAACGAGTTAAATACAAACTTCTGCCTGACGCATCATAATTAATCCATCTACAAAGAGAAACTACTGGAGAGGTTATTTGAAACAAGGAGAAATTACATTATCAGAAACCTGAAAGGTGTTTACAGAAGCTTACATTTATGGAAGGAGTTTCAAATCTTTTAAGTCGGCCACAGAAAAGATCAACAGCATCCTGTGAGGTACAGAAAACAATGTCAGGGTCTCTAATCCTCGCCAACACTATCCTAAACACGTGAGACAAACTGCAAGATCACTACATGAAAATCCAAACATCAGGAATAATGCGATAACCAACCTTAAGAACCTTGAGAAGACAACCCAATCAAAGAGAAAGTAGAAACAGGAGCGAGAAGAATTTAAGGAAGGAATGGAGAAAGGCTGCAAAGGTTTGAAAAAGGAGAATAAGAACAATGAAGAGGACAAAGGTATGAAAGACAGGCAAAGAAGGCAACTCGAGAAAGAAAAGAGGTGCATCTGAAATAAAGAACGTAATATCAGATTCTCCTCAAATGGAATCAGCACATCAAAAAATGACAAAAACAAAGGGAATAGAGGCAATCACAATTGGGCAGATAAAATTTATGCAGAAATAGTGAAAGGAGTTGTCAGAAAACAAGAGATAGAGGGAAACACTATGTAAGGAGCTTTAGGAGACACAAGGACAAATATTAAACCTGCCTAATAGTGTTCATTAGAGTTTAATGTTGAAGCAATGGATAACCACCAACCTTAAGAACCTTGAGAAGACAACCCAATCAAAGAGAAAATAGAAACAGGAGTGACAAGAATTTGTGGAAGGAATGGAGAAAGGTTGCACAAACTTAGAAAAGGAGAATGAGAACAATGAAGAGGACAAATATATGAAAGAAAGGCAAAGAAGGCAACTCGAGAACAAAAAAGAAGTGAATCAATGGAAGGAATGGAGAAGACAGCCCAATCAAAGAGAAAATAGAAACAGGATCGAGAAGAATTTATGGAAGGAATGGAGAAAGGTTGCACATATTTGGAAAAGGAGAATGAGAAAATGAAGATACGAAAGACAAGCAAAGAAGGCAACTCGTGAACAAAAAAAGAAGTGAATCTGGAATAAAAACGGAATACCAGATTCTTCTCAAATGGAATCAGCTAATCAAAAAATGACAAATAAACAAAGGGAATAGAGGCAATCGCAATTGGGCAGATAAATTTTATGCAGAAATAGTGAAAGGAGTTGACAGAAAACAAGAGATAGAGGGAACACTATGCAAGGAACTACTACTACTAATTACTACCAAATACAATAACTACGACTGCTACTACAACTACCAATGAGTCGACCAACAATTTTTACTACTATGACTATTATGATATCATCTATGATAACAACTACTACTTATACTAACTAGTACAACTACAATGATTAGATACTATCATACTACTACTACAAACTACTGCTACGGCTACTACTAATTAAAACAAATTATGACAATTATAATGAGTAAATACTACTACTACTACTGTACTGACTACTACTAGACGTGCCAACAGATTAGGAACTGGCGGTTAGCGAGCACCGTAGACCAGAAAAAGCACTGGCTGAAGCCTGAAACACGATTTCGGTTACATTTTTCAAACCGCTAATTCTGCCAAAAAGAAAAACAGTGAAATAACTGATTTCAGTTCTCGGAAATTCTTCATCCGAAACCTAATCGTGTGAAATACAATTTAGGTTACGGTTCCAAACTGGAACTGCTGACCGATGTTCTGGTTATTTGGGCATGTCTAACTTCTAATACTAGGGCTATGACTATAACAACTACTACTTCTACTACTATTACAACTATATCTACTACTGTTATTGCTACCCTACAAAAATAATGAAAGTGCCATGAAAAACATGGTATTTAATAAAGAAGCCATTTGTTTTGCTTCAATTTTAGCTAGATCTACTAATGCGGAGCTCAAACCGATGACATTAGATCTGTTCCCCAATAATTAGTTTCCAAAAAAGATATTTAATCATTAAGTACTTACTGTTATGATCATCATTTCTAAATAAACATACCATCTTTTTTCAAAGAGACTTCAGAAATCATTCCTTGAGATATTCACGAGCTTCATTCACCATGATTTCACTGCACACCATAAAATTCAGGTTAAGAACAAGTCATCTAATTTTAAAGATGATCCAAAAAGAGGAAACACAAGTAATTCATGCCTAGCCAAATTTTGCCCACACATCACAATTCATCCATATAAAAGGAGAAATTACAGGAAAGGTTATCTGAAACCTGAAATTGGAAATCAAATACAGGACAGTTTATCATTTACATTTACGGAAGTGGTTCCAAATACAGGAGAACAATAAAGAAACAAGCATGAATTCACAAGAAAGAAAGATAACGGAAGCGATAGTATACCGGATGGATGCATGAGAGTTTTAGGATGGAGCCAAGATTTTGCAAGATTGGAAAAACTACCATTAGACAACAAAGAAAATCAGGCGACTAGACAAGTTAGAAGATATGTATAATTACAAAGCAAGAGGTAGAGAGAAACACTTACCAGAGTAATGATTCATCTCCAAACACAATTACAAATTATTAAACCTTCAGAACAGTTCTCCATAAAGTTTTGATGTTCAAGAAACAGAGATTGTAAAATATCAGGGCCAGTATATGAAGCACAACATCAAGATTCTCCAAGATTCTAAAGATTACCATTAGACATCGCGGAAAATCAGGCACCGGAAAAGTCTGGAATATCAATGCGTTGTAGATGCATTGGCAAACGAAAAAAAGAATGTAATATCAAAGTCTAGTGAATGCATTGCCACGCAGAAATTCAAAAAATAAAAAAAAAGGACAGAGGCAATCGAAACAATGAGGAAAAAAAAGAGGAGCAATTCAAAAGAGGAACAACCATAAGTGGAGGAATTTACGTGAGGACTGGAGAGAAATTGCACAGATTCCTAAAAAGAGATCGAGAACAATAGAGAGGACAAACATGAATTCACGAGAAAGAAAGATTAAAGGAGGCAAATCGAAGAAGGAATCCACCTCAACAGAATTCGCTACTTAGAAATCGACAAAAATTGGAGGATTTCAAAACACAGAACCTGTGCCTATGACGAATCAATTGAAATTTCTAACTTACAAGAACTAAATCAGCGTATATAACACTAATCTTGAACAAGATTGATAACCCTAGATGAAGCTTCTTGATGTTGTGCCACAATTCTTGAAGAAGAACAACACACAGGAGTGCATCTGATTTATATTGATGGAAAATCTTCCCGTTGTAGGATTTTTCCCGTTGAAGATTTCTGGTCGTGAAGGCGGTTTGGAAAAAATTTACCGCTATAAATTTTCTTCAGAAAGGCGGTGTTCTTTTATGTTTCGCGCCGACTCATGAAAGGTTAGGGCCCATTGGTACAGGCCCATTATCTCTTTCTAATTTTAACAAAGCCCATTATCTATCTGATCTAGGTTAAATGCACACAATTTCTTTAAAGAATACGGAATGGAATTGAAGAATATTGATTAATAGATTACTTAGATAAAACGATTAGGAAATTAATTATAATTTTTGGATTGTCGATCCTGGAAATTTTTTTGGCTTGAAATTTAAAATTTTCAACTATAAAAATGTGATTTTTTATTTATTAAATTTTAATGTGTTGAGCATTTAATTTACGGGTATGATCATTTCGAAATTGTGCATCATGCATCTAATTCAATAGTATTTTTATTTTTAAAATATACAACTTATGTAAATAAAAATAAATTGCACATTTTAATATAATATATTAAATCGCATGTTATAAAAATGCATGATGCATCTAATGCATACAAGATCTTGCCTTTTAAAAAATAGGTAAATCTAGTGGCAAGAAAATATATAATCTTTATATTTATTTTTGAAATAGTGAAATAGATTTTAACTAATGAAAATGAAATTAAACTTTTTAATCATAAGACGCGCCAGATTTTTTTTTTTTTTTTTTTGAAAGGCAATCAATTACAATAGTTTCCTAACATAATCAATTACAATAATTCATTCTATCATCGGAAGACATGGCAAAGATCATTTCATCTCATTTGTGAGACCGAAACCGTAATCACCACAAGAGGAGACCACCCAAATCGCAACTCGAAACCTTAACCATCGACATGGCAACCAAATCAAGAACTCCAACAACAGGGGGACCACCACCCCACAAGAGAGTGACCACCACAAGAAGGAATAATATTCCCTCTCCGTATCTCGAACCTGGGACCTCAAGGTCTCAGATGGTGGAGCTCTAACCACTTGAGATATCCACACTTGACAGACGCACCAGATTTTGAACTAAATATAAATTTGAAGTTGATAATTTGATCTAGTGGCACACGATTTTTGTAAAGTTGCTAAAATCTAACACTCTTAGCCAATAGGTCAATGTTCATAAGTTTAACATAAAAATAATGTTAAAAGAGTTGAGTAAATAAAATTAAAAAAAATATAAAAGTGTGACATTCTTGTGAGTCAGATATTTAAAAAATAGAGCTTACCGTCAACTCAAACTTAGACAAATTGAAGACAAAATATGTTACATGAAAAATATATTTCTTCACTTTTGCCATTCTCCACGTTAAAGTCTAGATCAATTCTAATTTAAGTGGTTATTTTAGGACTATAATAAAAAGAAAAATATAAGCATTTAAAAATGTGATAAAACACAATTTAAGAGTAAGTCTCGGGTGAAACTTGTGTATAGTATGAAATTTATACTATTACACTTATAAATTAATATCACTACACCTATTAATTGATACAATTATATTTATAAATTAATATTATACTCCCTCCGTCCCAAACTTGTTTTCCTGTATTCCGTTTTGAGCGTCCCATACTTATTTTCCTATTTCCTTAAATGAAAATACATGTTTTATCACATAAAATACTAATTCAATGATATCAACTTCATATTATAAAAAAAAAAAAAAAATCGGATAGTTTGTGCAAATTCAAATAGAGAATTTGATCTTATCGTAAAATAAGATTAAAGGATCAATAAGGAAATAAAAGATCAAGCATCCACATACCATTCTTTAAGTTTGAAAAGGCGGTAATTGCAGCATTCAAAAATGGGTTGCAAATCAAGAAAAAACTCAATGTAGAAAAAAAAGTACATTTCAAGCACACAAATACAAACAATAATGGTAATCTTCTATATAATATTTGTAATTTTTTTCAAATGCATGTGGTGCCTTCATTTCAAATTCTTGCAATTTCGTGAGAAGTTATATATAGTAACTTATTTTTATAATTTATTACATAATTTTTTTTGTTGTATATTTAAATCTTCTATATACTAATTATTTTGCATTAATAATTTTTATTAATGGTTGGTGCTAATTATACGTCTAATATTTAATTATTACAAAATAATCTACCTATAAAAATAGGCCTCACATTATTTTTACATTCATTCATCATTCCGATTAACTAACTATTCTCGTTTACAATTTTTTTTTACGGATTTCCATATTAATTTTCCCGCTCTTTTTTTGGGCCGTTGGATCTTCAACCATCAATCTCAACCTTTTATTTTTTACATAATTTATTCATGGTAGTTTTGACAATTTAATTAATTATATTAATTTCTCTTTATTGCTTACTTATTCCTAGGGCAAAATTTATGTTCTCCCACCTATTTAAAGAGAGGTTTAACACTCCATATTTTTCAATATCATTTGTAGTAGTTTCATTATTTTTTTTGTTTCTCATCCAATTTATCTTTATATTATGAATCAGATGATGTGAATAATTACATAAGTTTGTTCAAGCACTAGGACAACATCTGTTATTTTTAATTATTGGTAACTAGGGCAATGTATGGTTTTTGCTTTAGTTATGCTTATTGATCTTGAATTTTGCTTTTTTCTTTAATCTACGTGTTGGAGTTATATTTTGGAAAGCACAATATTATGTTTTTATCCTTCACGTAGCAAATAATTTTCTAGAAAAGCTTGAACAACTAATAGGAGTTAATGTCTTCTCTTAGTTTTCTTTCCTTTTAATTATGAATGTTATATGAAAAATACAATAATGATTGGAATTAGCTGTAATTTCTTTAGACGCGTCGATAAAAAGTTATCAAATAAACATATAGCCATTTATCTCTGTAATTGGTCTGCTTAATTGTGGGAATGCCATATTGAATTAGTATATCTTTACAATTTTCATGGTTGTTCATATGAGGTAAAAAAATTATTTATATATTTTTAATAAAATCAAAGTCTTAAGAAATAGAATTAGATGGATATATTCAATTTGGCTGAAAAAAATAGACATATTCAATTAATTATGCATTTTAAACCTATATATAAAATTATTAGTTTATTAAATTTATTTATAATCTATAAATATATAAAGCACCTACAGAATTCCATTTCTCTCTTTTTCCTGGGTTGTCGGATCTTCATCAATCGATCACAATCCTTCATTTTTTTTACAATTTAATCATAGTAATTTTCCTCATTTAATTGATGATATTAACACCTCTTTATTATTTAATTGATGGTATTAATTCATATTTATTACTTGCTTATTATGAGAATAGATTTTTTGTTATCTCACCTATTTAAAGAGATGTTTTACACTCTAAATTAATTTATGCATATTTCTTTTATATTTTGTATGTTACATTAAAAAATAAATATTTATTCAACCGGACGGTTTAATTGATTTTTAAAAACACTGATGACAATTGAGGGTGCAATGAAAATACAGGATAAAGATGATACGGGAAAGAGATTCTAGAGAATAAAAGAGGCAAAAAATAAGGTAGGTAGGATGACAATTGAATTGACAATAAATTAATGTATTGAAGAAACTAGAATTGGTTTAATGCTGCTTAATTTTTATTTTTATTTTCATCCAATTCTGTAATGAGAAAAAACAAAAATATATTAATAAATACAAATTTAACAAAAATATATATTTACATATATATGCATAATGGGTGGCCATGTACAAAGACATGGTAACCTATTATAATGATTGCCCAACAGAGATGACATCAAGATTCGGTTGCTGCCCACCAATTGGCTTGCACACAATTGCTGATTTATTTTGTTAGTTAAAAGAAAAAAACACTACACCATGGGAAAAAATAAAACTTGAACAAACTGCCAAAAATAATTGCAATTATTTCGAAAGGGAGAAAACGATTGCAATAAACCCTTAAAAGAAAGAATCAAAGAAGTAGGGCAGCAAAGAGAAGTAGAAACTGAAAATAAACACAGAAAAGGGATAAAAGAATGAAGAAGAGATACAGAACTAGCCTACTAGGGGCCCAGTTTTAATAACATCTCAAACTCACATTTATACAACTCATTTAACAAACATGTAATTTGGGCCCCAATTTTAACAACAGCTTAATCTCACATTTAGTGCAACTTATTCGACAAACATGCAATTTGCTAACGAACTAATGCTACAGTTGATTGATAAAATTTGAAGAGTATCAATAGAATAGCGCTCTAGCTAGCACTTTGCTCTTTGCGATTCTGCTCTATAATGTTTTGAAGTTCTTTCTCAGCTGCAGCAATCAGACGCTTCACAGAGTCGAAAGTCGTAAGTCTTATGCTGCAAGACACAATATACAATTGAAATTACTCACTACACCTATGCTTGAAACATATGTATATTTTTCGAGGTCATCAACGACTAAGTTGGAGTTTTAGGGTAGAAAATTAAAATCCATAAATTATGATATTGGTCTTATAACTTTACAAAATTCGACTTTTTAGTCCTGTTACCTGCTATTGCAGGTAACTAACCAATGACAGGATGAAAATTTCGTATTTTGTAAAGTTACTGGATCAAAATAAAAAACCGTAAATTAGTATGACTAAGATCAAAATCAATCCAAATTACAGAATTAAAAAATATAATTTTTCATTATAAAATGCGCTATAAATATACGGTGCACTTACATATAAGACTTAGCCTTAAATTAAAGAAGGATCACTACTACACATTTAAGCTTGGACAACTCCACTTGGACAACCTTTTTTTCAAACAGCTCTCCAAAATGTCCCTTGGAGAGTGATTTTATTAAAAAAAAAAAAAAAAAAAGCGTTAAAAACCGTTGTCCAATAACAAAACTTAGACAACAGTTCATAACCGCTGTGCAAGGGTAATTGGAGAGCGGTTTTGAACCGCTATCCAAGGTAAAACTTGGACAGTTGTTCATAACCGCTGTGCAAGTGAATTAATACTTTTTTTATTTTTTTGTAAAGCTTGTATTTTTTGTTTTACTTTTTTGTTTTTGTAAATTCTTTTTAGGCACAGTTCAAATATTTTATTCTTTAAATTCTCGTGTTATTATTTTTAATATTCGTCTTATATAATGAGATTAACACAAACTCTTATGTAAAACTTGTTCATAATATTAAATACATACTATTACACTTATGAACTTGTATCACTATTAATTCTTATAAATTAATACCTATAATATTTAATATTCTTATAAATTAATTCAATTTTATCTAAGTATTACTTATTTAGATAGAAAAGTGTTATTACTTGTTTAGATAGAAAAGTATTACTTGTTTAAATAGAAAAGTATTACTTGTTTAGATAAAAAGGTATAACTTGTTTAAAGAAAAGTATTACTTGTTTAGATGAAAAAATATTACTTGTTTAAAGAAAAATATTATTTATTTAGATAGAAAAATATTACTTGTTTAGAAGGAAAAATATGGTTATTCTACTGTCAGGAAGACTTTCGCCCTTCCTGACGTTAGACATCCAATAATAAGTCGCCACATAATTTAATTTCGCCATGAGCGATATAGTTTCGCCATGAGACAAGATAATAAACTTTTTTTTAAAAAAAATTTATAAATTACTCAAATATCCTTATAATATTTTTTATAAAAATATTGCAAGTTTAATAATTTTACAAATTGAACTCTTATTTATGTTAATTCAATAACAAACAATTGTTTTTGCATTCTTCCCCAATCAAATACGAAAAACGCTATTCACTTCTTTCTTAATTTCTTCTTCTAATCAAGAACCCTAATTTTTTTTTTCCAAAAAATCAAGATCTTATCCTCTTATCATCCCCATCCATGAATTTATGAAAAATAAATTTCTTTAGACAATGTAATTGAGCGTTTTACAAGAAAAACATATTTATACATTTATAACATAAACTAGTGTAAACCCCGCTTATTACGCGGGAAGAAAATAAAGTTTATATAATTGATTGTTATTTAAAAAATATATATATAGTATTAATAAAAATCAATTTAATTTATTTTTGTTTTGAAAAGTATTCATATAATCTAAATGTTAGATGTTAATATATATATATATATATATATATATATATATATATATATATATATACATATTTCTATTACAAATCAAGACAAATCATACTCATGCCTCATAAAAATGTTAAAACGTCAATGTCAATTTATATATTTGCCTTTACGGTGAGGCTGCCATTTCGCAAAGTGTCTTACTTTGTTTATTTTTTTTTTGCATTTTGAAACACGTCTCTTTGAAATTTTGCTTAAAAAGTAGTTTTCCTTAGCATTTCACAATTTTTTAATTTGGAAACAACTTATTTTAATCACCACCCATTTCATTATTGGGACCATAAATAAAAAAAATCTAAAAAAGGGTATTAGATCAATTCAATTGAAAAAACATACATCACCAAACAATGCATAGACGTAAACAATATACATTCGGAAAGAATTTTTCCAACCAAAACGAAAATTGAGGGAAGTTGAGAATTTAATGGGATAATATATTATCCCATTAAATCATTTGTATATTATTTTATTATTTTAGTTAGATAAAATATTTTGAAAACAAAAATATAAAAAAATGTTGAGATGATTTTAATTAAAGTATTGGTGATTTTAATCTATCAAGTTAGTAATTTTGTGTGTGGGTACATCTATAAATAACATCAAATTTAATTGAATGGTAAATTATGTATTGGAAATTATTATCAAATTTAGGTGTGTAGATTTAAGAAATTAAAACAATAATATAGATTGATAACCATGAGTACAACTAATAAATTTAAATAGAATAAAGTATTAATCAAAAAACAATATTATGAAAAAAAAAAGAGAAAAAAAGTTACATTGAGTAGTTTGTTAGTGCCAAACCCGCAAAAAATAAAAAAAAGGAAAATCCACTTAACGAAATCTTGAAAAAAAAAAAAGTAAAGGCAATCAACTTAAAAATTAAGTTTTTCCAAAGATTGCCAAAACACACCGATGGAAAAGCGACGGAAGAAAAAAGTAACACATGAGTTATAAAAATCGGAAAAAAAAATTTGACTCACCTTTTGAAATGTTTTGCGATGAAAGTCAAATAATCAATCAACATCGAATAAAAATTTTCACAACATAATGGCGAAAAAAAGAATTCTCAAGATATTAAAAAAAAAAATTTTTTTGAAAAGATATTAAAAAAAAAAAATCAAATAAAAAGCGAAAAATTTTTTGAAACATTTTTGCCCGCGAACTAAGAGGAGAGACGGATAATGGTTGGGAAATAACCGTTCCTTCAAAAAATTTTTTAAATTTTGAAATTTGAATCGATTTAGATATATGTTAAGATCTATTTTGAAGTGTAGAAATTTAAAATTCAAAATTTTATGATTAATGGCAAGTGAAGAAATTAGAAATAATAAAAATAAAATTGTGAATTAATGTGAAGTGGAGAAACGGTGATTAGTGAAATTTTGTTAAGGCACATGGAGTCTAAAAGATTGAGAAATAGATAGCAGGGAGATTTTTTTTTAAACATAGTAATGGGAAGAATTTCTATACAAAAACCCAAATCGTAATTATAGCCTCTGATTAAGTTAAAAGAATCATGAATCGGAAATAAATTGTAGAGAGAATCAAATAATATAATTCTCCAAGTGAAACCAAAACTTATGAAAAATGATGGGAAATCAATTTTAGAGAGAACCAAATAATATAATTCTTCAAGTGAAATCAAAACGTATGAAAAATGGATGGAAAAAAATTATAGAGAGAATTTCGCATGGATTTCAGGAAAAAATAAGTAAAAGAAAAACATAGAAAATCATAGAAGTAGAAATTACCCTGAATTTTGCCGAAGAAAATAAACCAAAGTAGAGCAAGAAATGAAATATTCTGAAACTGAAACTCATAAATTTTCAAAAGAAAAAGAAAAAAGAGAAGTTATTAGAATGAGAAGTTTTGAACCGATCAAATTTTAAATTTTAAAATCTAAAATGTAATGGGTAGAGGGATTAAATTTAAAATTAAATAAAATGGTGGATTAATGAGAAGTGGGGAAATGTGGATTAGTGGAATGTTGTTGAGCCAGGTGGAATTAAAAAGATTGGGAAATAGATGTAAGGAGATTAAACCTCTTACCCTCTCTCTCGCATCATCATCTTCTTTGAGAAAAGTTTATAGTTTATACAAGATAAAATCAAGAAAGAAGACACATATCAAAAGATATTTAAATAAAAACTTAAGAAATATATGTTTTTTAATCAAAAGATTGTACTTAGTGGAAAAAAAGAAGATTTCATCGCACTTATGTTCGTGGGATATGATTTCTGCAACTGGGAATCGTAATAACTGTTGGAAATATTTTGTTTTCAGAATTGAGGCAATCAAATTAGTGGTTTCTTGAAATTAATGGTTGTGCAATGGGTTTATTGAAATTTTGCTTACCCATGCATGTTTAAAACTTGATTAGAAATTATGCAAATCTTCCGTAAAAGATCAGTAGCAATTTGAAGATTAATTGTGTTGACTTATAGATTGGGCTATCGTATGCGGCGTTGTTTCAGATTTGCGTTTGGGTGTTCTTATTTTTGAAATTTTAATTTCGTTATATGTTCTTGGTGAATTTGGGCAAGAATTTATGAATTGTTCAGATTTATTGCAAGAATGAAAAATGACCATGGTGGAGATGTGGGTAGAGGGGATGATTTATAGGAATTCGAATATGGAGAGGAGAAGTTTTTCTTTTGATTTTTTATTTTTATTTTGAAAGGATTTTTCTTTTAATTTTAAATGCAGGTATAATGCCCAACTAATATATGTAATTTAAAGATTAATCTTTTAATTATTTTAAATGAAAAGGATATTTTTGTCATTTTATAATTATTAATTTAATTTATTAGTTGAGATAGTTTTATACGATCTGGTATAATCTATAACACAAATTCTTAATACATTCTTCAAAATATTAACAAAACTAATTTATGTTTCGCCAAAAAGTGCAATCATTTGAAAATAAAATTACACGTTAGATCGTTGATCTAATGGTAATAAAAGGATTATAGGAATTCGAATATGGAGAGGGAAAGTTTTTTTTGATTTGATTTTTTTTTTTATTTTGAAAGGATTTTTCCCAATTTTAAATGCAGAAAATCCCAACTAAAAATGTATTATAAGTTTAAAAGAAAGGTAATACTTTTTTAAAAAAAAGTACAAGTAAAAAATATAATTTTAATATAATTTAATTTAAATTTAAATTTATATAAAAAAATTATCATATAAAAATGTGATTGAATTAATAAATAAGATAATTGAAATAAAAAATTTAAAAAAAAATTGTAAGAAAAAACAATTTTTTAAACATATAGAATTAATTTCATTAAAAACGCAAATTTATATAAAAAATTATCATATAAAAAATGAATTGATCCGATAAATAAGATAATTGAAATCCGTGTTAAAAAAAATTGTAAGGATTTTAAATGCATAGACAATTTCATTAAAAACCGTTGTGCAGATGCAACATAAAAAAGTTTAAAAACCGTGTCTAAGCTCCACTTTTGCTTAGAAAAAAAATATTCTTGGACAAATTTATTATAACCCATTGTCTAAGGCCACTTTTTTTTAAGGCATTCTTGATAATGGGTTTTAACAGCTGTCTAAGCATATATTTTGGACAGCGGTTAAAAATAGCTGTCTAAGCTCCACTTTTGCTTAGACAGTTGTTACTTGGACATCTGTTATAACCGCTGTCTAAGGCCTTTTTAAGGGCCGTGCAAAGTCAAATCTGTATTAGTGGATAAACACTTATTTCAAAGGTCATCTTCTAAATAGGCAATTTTAGAAGTTATTTTTATAGTTGACAAAAACAACGCCCTTATCATTATGCTATAATAATACGAGTATGTCTTGTGTGAAATATTGCATATTAGTGTTATGTGCAATACCACACAATTAAGGCAAAAAAGACAAAAAATTGCGGGTCAATGGCGGGGCGGGCGGCGCGGGCAGAGCGGGTTGGCTATTTAACTATTACATTTCATGCAAAGGACATTTTTATCAAAAATTGTTGTAGCCTAATGGTTTTGGTCTATTTTTAATGTATTTGGTCGCAGGTTCAATTCTTATTGAGCACGAATTTTTTTTTTCAAGTTATTTTTATGTGTTACTACATGAATAAAAAGTGTTACGTTATGAAGAAAAACGTGTTACCACATGAACAAAAACAGTACAAGTGCGAAAAGAAATCTTCAATCCAAAATTGCAAATTTATAGAACAACTTGATGTGTTACTACATGAACAAAAGAGTGTTACCCTATGAGCAGAAGAATGTTACTACATGAACAAAAACAAGTACAAGCGCGAAAAAAAATCATCAGTCCAAATTTTTTTTTCAAGTTATTTTTGTGTGTTACTACATGAACAAAAGAGTGTTACCCTATGAACAAAAGAATGTTACCACATGAACAAAATCAGTACAAGCGCGAAAAAAATCCGCAGTCCAAAATTATAGATTTAAAGAACAACTTGATGTGTTACTACATGAACAAAAGATTGTTACCCTATGAACAAAATAGTGTTACTGCATGAACACAAACCAGTACAAACGCCAAAAAAATATTCAGTCCAAAATTACAGATTTAAAGAAACAGCGTGAAAAGAGTGCAGAAGCATCTGAAAAATTACGCCAGAAAATCACGAGGAAAACGAACGGAAGGACCTGCAAATTTTCCAGGATGAGAAAACTAAAAAAAATGAGAAGAATATGGAAGAATTTGAATAAGGAAGAGAAAGAAAAGAAAATGAAGAACAAAAGAAGAGAAGAAAAAACTCGCACCACGGTAAAATCTGGAATCGCGAGGAAGAAGAATCCTAGGATCGCGAGGAAGAAGAAAACGGGCAACGCCGGATCTAAAATGACTTTGGGTCTGACCCGCAAAAAATAAATATATCTTCTATTTGGGTTAATTGCACATATCACTTGTATACAATATTGCATACAAGTTCTTGTGTACTAATACAACTACATTAATTAAATAAATGTGGATACACATAATTTAGGATTGCTTATCATAGAGATTTGGAAAAAAAAAATCGAATGGAACGAAAATGGAATGTTAAGTTGAAAGAAATGACACCATAAATAGTGATTTAAAAAAAAAACCATGGAATCAAATGAATTACCTCAAAACACTTTTTAATGATACCGATTTGGCCGGTTTCGATTGTAAACGGAAATCTTTTACTTGTTCTAAAAAGCAACCCCCATTCATTCTCGTCGGAAAAGTTGTTGGCTTATTTATTAATGTGTCTGCAAAAATTAAATGTGTCGTAGAAATAATATCATGAATTTATTAATTTAGTATTTGTACTTATTTTAGGGCATTCGGACATTAAATTTGATTGACGGGTCATTGTTAATGCTTGTCCGAACTCAACTCTCTGCCATGGCCATGAATTAATGTCTCTTTTTTCCATTTTTATTTTTTATTTTTATTTGAAATTAACAAACTAGCGTGTATGTTATCAAATGGCTCCTTAAATCCATATTTATTAATAAGCTAGACACGAATTTACTAATATGTAGGGCCAAAAACAGGACTAAATTAAGATTAACCCATCATGTGACTCAACAAAAATGCACCTAACTAATGGTAATTATCTTTGACAATTAATGAATTAATTAATTATATGGTGATTATGACGAGGTTTAATGTTGGATAAGGATAAGTTAGTGTCAAATCAAGTACAACTTGTTAATTTCATCCAATGTGCGTACGTTGTTTTATAATTTCCGCCTCACAAAACTACGGCTTATACCTTTTCAACAAAACAATTGGTATATTATTTAGAGTTAGATTGATCTAATATATATGTAGTATTTTTTTATACAGGGAAACATATTATTAATTAATGTACGAGGTACACTTGCTTAAGATGATCTTACGGTGAGACGGAGTATTATTTGAACATTTATGCTTTCACACTTTAAAAGGTGTTAATATTAATTTGTGTTGAGTTGTATTTATATCTCGTCTCATGTATGAGACCGTCTCACACGAGTTTTTGTCTTAATTGTATAAGATGTCCACCGGACAAAACTCATATAGATCTTTAAGTTTAATTTCTTTAATGTCGCGTTTGTTCTAAAATTTTGAAACATATTTGAAAGGGATTAAGTTTTTTAGGGCCCAATAACTTTCATTCGGTTTGAATTTAGTCATGCACGTTTGAGAATCTTATATTTACCCTGTATGTTTGACTTTTTTTTGAGTTTGGTCCTGAAAATCAGTCAACCCGGTTGGTCAACCAGTCACTGTACACGTGGAAAATAATTTAATTCTCGTTTATTTTGTTGTCGACACGTGGATATTTAATTACATTTCTTAATTAATTTTGTAACGGGTCCCGCACACCATTTAACCGGTAATAGGTCAGGGTACGGGTCGGGTTATATGGGTCGGGTTCAAATACCTTTTTTTAAAATTAAATAACATTGGGTCGGTTTAAACCGACTCGGATCCAAAATCAACCCACGTCTCTTCATCTTCTCTTCTCTGTGTCGGTTTGAATTATAAACACTAACACACAACACACAGAACACACACAACACACAGAAGTCTCTTGAAACCCTACTAACTCTTAAACATTGAGAAAACTCTAGTTCGAACCGACGGCGAATCGAGAGAAACCGACGGCGAATCGAATATGCGTTTTCGTGACCCAAGCAAAAATGAAGACCCCCCCACCTATCTACAGTAAGATTTATGATTCTCCCTTTCCGATTTTAAATAAATGGCTCACGAATCGAACATGCAGTTGAAGCATTTCATTTTTCACAAAAAGTATTTCATTTTGCATTTGTCTCCCCTCTTTTTATAGTGTTAAGCGTGTGTGTTTGTCTTTTCCCCCTCTTTTTATAATGTTACCGACAGTGATGGAGTGAGTGGTGGTCCATTGGAGTGTTAAATGCTATATTATTGTAGTTGTATTGTCTGTTAGTGGGTGTTTGCTTTTTAGGGTTTTTAAAGTAAAAAAAATTATTGTTTGTTTGTTGAGAACTTTAATGTGACTTTATCTAATACATTTTTCTTGAATTTTCAGATCCAGGTGGGCATGAGTTTACCCTCTATGTGCGTGTAAACGAGAGGATGGAGTCAGACACGTATATTGGGGGTAGTAACTACAAGTTTGACCACGTAAATAGTCGTATTTTTACTATTGAGTCTTTAAAGAGTTTCTTTATAAAGTGTGGGTTTGGGGTGTTTACTACACTATATTCATGTGAAGAACCGGGTAGGTTTGAACTCGTTAATTATGATATATCCTTCCAGTGTTTAGTTCAAACTAGTATTGTGGGTGAGAGGGAGGTAAATGTGTACTGTGATGGGGGGAATGAGGGGCAGAGTGAAGAAGCTAAGGGGGATAGTGAGGGAGAGGGGGATACTGATGGGGAAGAGGATGGGGGAGATAGTGATAGTCAGTGTTTGGGGGAAGAGGATGAAGGTGCAGATGATGATGGGGATAATGCTAGTGAGGGTGATGGGACAGAGAACATGGTTTATCTTCTGTTTTTTGATGCATTATGTTTGTTACAATTCAACTTATGATGAATTTTAAGATGAATCAGCAAGGTGTGCAACAGAAGAAGAAGAAGTCTAAGAAACAAAAGTCTGCTGCAGGAGAAGTAACCTCATCACCTACAGGGTTACAGGTATTGGTTGTTGTACTAAAAAATATTAGTTGTTTACCTAAAAGGTATTAGTTGTTGTAATAAAAAATATTAGTTCTTTTATATATAATGTCAGAGATAATGAGCAGGTACCACAAGAACAAGAACATGAGCAAGGGTGGGGTGATGGGACAGAGAATATCAGCTACAATAACCACTTTGAGGATTACTTGCTGACTCATTCAGATGAATTAGAACCAATGAATGCTAGGATGAGTGTTAGGAATAGGGTTGAAGATGAGGAGGAAGAGCCTATAAGGAGTGCACCAGTGAGGAAAAAGAAGTCTAAGAAAGGAAAGTCTAAGATGGGTGAAGGAAGCTCAAGAGCCTACAAGGGTGGGTTAAAGGTAGAATTTACTTAATTTACTCAATGTGTTAGTAGATATATACTAAATGTGTTAGTATTCATTATACTAAATGTTCTTGTCCAGGATGTGAGTGATAGTGAGCAATTGGACATTGAACTTGTTGTTGGTGATGGAAGTCAATTGTGTACATATGACAGCCTTTTTGAAAAGTATTTATTGCCCTTACACCAGGTATTATAAACTGAACATTATTGGGATGTATGCATTAAAATGTATTAGTATTTGTACTGAACAATATTGTTCAAACTGTTTAATGAGCAGGAGGACATAAATCTGAATGTGGATGTGGATGTTAGTGAGCAGGAGGGCATAAATCTGAATCAAATACCAGAAGGTATGTTTAATGGACAAGGCTTTAACCTCATATTGTGTTCAATTGTATGTTTAACTGGTTATAATGATCTCATTTATTTATCCTAGGTGAAGATGGCTTGTGTGATTTTAATAGTCAAGTGACTGATGAGATTACACCCTATATCAATTATGGACTCAAGACAATTCTGAAGAAGGCAGATTGGCTAAAGCAGTTAGAGGGAAGTATCTTACTCTTTTTTTTTTTTCCGTACAAATCACTTGTTTTAGTGGTTATAATGATCTCATTTTTTTTGCAGAGAACCAAAAATGTTTCATACCCAAGCTCTATCCCTACCAAGGAGTCTCCTTCAATGGATGAGCAGTTTCGTGGAAAGATGAGAAGTCAAGAAGAAAGGAAACTCATTCTGAAGGATGGAATTCGATACGTGACTTTGAAGAACTTGGGATCTTATGCCCCGAAGAAATGAGACTGATTACTTTTTGGAGATGATGTTAAAAGACATTTTCATATTGTGTTTTGTGGTTATTCTGAACACTTAGATAGTGCTTCTGTATGTGGTGAAGCTCATTTTTGCATTGTGCATTTATTCCATCATCTTTTTTTGTGTTAATATCACATCTGAACAATTAGATAGTGTTGTGCTTCTGTGGTGAAGCTACTTTTTGGGATATATAATGGAATGATTGTACTAAATGATGTTGACCATGTTTTTATTTTTTGCAAACTGATTGTAGTGAATGTTGCAGTTTAATGAATGAATGTTGCACTTTCAGGCATACTATTCTGTTCTTATTACTAGTTGAACTAAAAGGTATCAATTGGTATACTGAAAAGTATTAGTTAGTGTACTTAAAAATATCAGGTAGAAATTTCCATTACTTGAATAACTTGAACAAAAAACAGGGTATACAATTGCCCAACTACTAATACCAAACAAACACACATCATGAGCCATATTAGTTGTATTGAAACTGAAAATTCAGTGAGTATCAGTTGGTATACTGAAAGGTATTAGTTATTATACTAAATAGTATTAGTTACTGTACTTAAAAGTATCAGCTATAAAATTCCATTACTTCAATAACTTGAACAAAAAACAGGGCATACACTTGCCCAATCAAAAATACATACTAAAATAGGGGATACACTTGCCCAAATACAACTGAACTAATATTATACTACCAAATGAACTAATACCATACTACCTACCATACTACCAACCACATTGCAAAGAAAAATAACTAGGAGCCAATTAGAGCATATGTCATCCAATTGTCATTTTTTGATGCATTTTGTTGCTGGGTCTTGAGTTCACGCTTTTCCTTCAAAAGTGTTAGAATTACGGATTTTGCTCTTGGAGACATTGGGGGATCCATCCATTCAAAATAATTGCATCCTCCTCCACCTCGCCGAACAAGTATAGTATTAGTGAAAAAATGAATTTCGAAGATGGGTTGTAATTAAAACTGAAAACTGACCTTCCAATATTTGCACCCGTAGAACCTTCGACCCGGATTTTCTTCGGTCCAGGAGGTGCGAATATGATCCGTAGTTCCACAACGACATTGCCCGCACGATTTGGTGGAGAAGGATGTCGATGACAACATTTTCGTTCCAAGCTTTTACGTCGATTTGGTGGAGAAGGAAAGTCGCACGCTTTTTCTCTCCTCTCCTCCGCCCAATTGCTTCGATTTCGAGTGTGAATGGTGATTTGAGCAGTGAAAATGGCGATTTGGAGTGAAATTAGAGTTTTATTGTATTTATTGGATCGACCCTAACCCATAAACCCGACCCGACCCGAAAGTTCGCTGAGAAAACCCAAACCAGACTGAAACCCGGAACCCGCCCCACACCTTAAGTTAATTGAATTAAAAAATATTAAAACAAATAGTATATACACAGGCAACGATAAAATAAATACAAATGAAAATAAATTCCAACTGGGCTAATGACCGGTTAAGTAACCGGCACCAGCCGATTTTCCGGACCAAACTCAAAAAGAGGTCAAACATTCAGGGTAAATATAAGAATTCAAAACGTGCAGGACTGAATTCAAACCGAATGAAAGTTATTGGGCCCTAAAAAACTTAATCCCTATTTGAAATTTTAGTAGCAAAGTCATTGAAGGCATTTGTTTGAATTTGAATATGAATTTGATATTTACTACACGCATTTAGAAATAATTGATATTTGAGAAATTTGTGTGAATATGAAAAGGACTTTTAACCAAAATAAATTTGAAATCCTTTTCGTTGAAATGATTGCATTATAGACCCTTGAATACAAACAAGGTTTCTTCATCGTGAATCTATCCAATAGATTATAGACAAATCGAACAAGATGAGGTCAATCGCGTGTGTAAGCTCATATATGACCATAATTTATTGATAAAATTATAAACAAATATTAATTATTTTAGTTAATCAGTATTAATTATTTTTATTACAGAATTATTTTTATAGAAAATTTCCATAAAATTGAAGAACTTTAAAGTTTAGACATTTTTATATATTCAATTAAAAAATGTAAATAATGGTGTATGAGAAACATGACATGTAATTAATTTTTTTAAAATATAAAATGAAGAATAAAAAATATATTTAAATAAAATATACTAAGGGCATGATTGGTAAAAAACAGTAATTTCTCTTCCACAGTTCCGCATTTTGAGGAATGATTTTAATTTTATTTTAGTGTCAATTTCCATTTTTAAATTTATCTTTTAATTCAAACATTCAACAATAATAAAAAATATTATTTAATTTAAAAATATGAAAAATAATTATAACTAAAAATATGAGAAATATAATTATATAATTATAAGTAATAAATTTCAATAATATCTTTAATAAAAAAATTATAAATAATAATCCCGATATAATGAAATTTCTTAAATTCAGACCTTTTTATTGAAAATGTCTCAATATATCACATGTTTCAATATTTAGTGTTTTTTTCAATTTGTTTGATTAGTCCCCAAATAGCGAAACCGATCAAACTACCAAAAAACGACGTTCGTTTTTTGGGGCGCCAGTGATACACGCGCCCACTAATTTCTCGTCGGGAATTTATCATAAAATGACGTTTTTTTGGTAGTTTGACCGGTCTCCGATGATTTGGGACTAAATTTACAAAAAATGAAAACATACGTGACTAAATTGAAACATGTAATATATACGACTTTTTTTAATAAATACGCAAAGTTTCTGACCGACCATTTCGATTTAAATCCCCATTATCTTTCAAACTTGCTTGAACCATAGTTTTTTCAAAGTATCTCATAAAAATAATAAAAAGGGTCCGGTTATCCACACCCCCAACATTAGTAAATACACCCTCACAAATAATACTTTACCCATTATACCACTTTTTTTAAAAGCCCTAAACTTTTTTTCCCTTTTCTTTCCAAAAATATAATCCCTATTTTTTTCATTTTTCCATCGGCGCCTCCTCCTCCTCCCCTGTTTCTTCATTTCAGACAACCACTTTCACTTGCAAGTATAGAAACGCAGCCTTTGATTTGCCCAAAATCCCATTGCTTAACGTCCCAACCGGCCAACCCCTATTTCTCCCCTTCATTTTTCACTTATTCCTTTCAAATGATTTTTTATCAAAATAAGGTGGTGATCGAAAAAAGTTAATTAAATAATGTTGGTAAAGAAGTGGGCAAAAAAATGAAATGATATTTGGAGAGGCACGGAAAAAAACCGGATAAGATGAAGATTCTAATTTTTTTTTTAAAGGGTATAATAAGGAATATATGATTTTTGTGAGTGTATCTATTAATGTTGGGGGTGTGGATAAAAAAATAAAAATAGCCAAATTGGAGAGGGGTCTATATAAATAGTAAACCTTTCAAATAAGCCCGAGACCAATAACAAAATGCGAACTCTTGGAGAAATGATTCTTTTTGCATATATCATAATATAGAAATTTCATAATAATTTAACTAAATGTAATATAAGCTCAAATGAATTTTCATGTCACAATTGTATGAATAAAGATTCGGAAATAACTAAATTTAAAGACAAAAAGTCATTAAATGCCAAAAATTACAATCCAAAATTTTATTTTTTTCTCTAAAATTCTTTTTTTTAATTTTGGTGGTGATCGGTTTTTTTTTTTGATTTCAATTTTTGACTTATTATAATTATATACTATATGAAATATTATTTTTTTTCCACTTATTTTGAAATGTTGCTTTTTCTCTTGATTTTGTTGGGTAAAAGGTCGTTTTTTATATTTAAAATATATTTTAGTACTAGAAAAAGGTAGTATAATCGAGAGGAAGTATATTTGAATATATCCAAAATTGGAGCTTCTACTTCAAAAGTTATTCCACTTTTTGAAAAATGCGCAGTGCCAGTAAATTCATTAATTCTTTAAGTAAAATATAATAAATATTAATTTCAAGATTATTATGCTTAGCATTTTTACAAATTTTTATTTACGTTTCTGCCCACAAGTCACAACCAAGTATAGAACTGGGCCTTGATTTGCCAAAATCGCATTGTACCTCAATCCCAACTGGGAAACCTATAAGGTCCAAAAATATTTTACTTAAATAGATTCTTATTTGAATATTTATAAAAAGAATTCATCCCAAATTTAATTAAATATTTTATAATTAGCAATAAAATATTTTTTTCTATTCTATTTATATCACTCAAACATTTTAATATTTATTTAAAATTATTTTTATCTCATTTAATTTACATAAATATTACAACATTATTTATCATTTAATCTCAATCAAATTTTTTTTTATCCTTTTTAAAAATAATAAATAACTTATACATTAAAATTTATATAAATAGTAAATGTTCAAATAAGATCGAGTTGAAAGAAGTATATTTCATTAATATTTCATGTTTGTCTATAATTTCTATTTTTATCATCATATATGACTTTAATTTCTTTGCGTTGCACGACTTTAATTCGAAAAAATTTAAATTCTTAGTTATAATTACTTAAAAAGGAAAAAAATAACTAAATAAAACTTTTAAATTAAAGTAATTTTTATAATTAAATATTTTTATAATTAGCAATAATTTTTTTTTTTTCTATTTTATCTATATCTCTCAAACATTTCAATATTTACTTAAAATCAACTTTATCTCATTTAAATTACATAAATGTTATTATTTTACCACTTAATCTCCATCAATTTTTTTATCCCTTTTTAAAATAATAAATAACTTATACATTAAAATTCATATAAATAGTAAATGTTCAAATAAAAGCGAGATGGAAGAATTATATTTCAAGGATTATATTTTTTATACACGAGTTTGCATATTTAAAATAGTATGCTCCATTTTGATTTTTTAATACTGATTCATCTAGTTATAAAACATCAATTTTTTAATCTTATTACCTACTCTAGCAGGTAACCTAATTGGTCAAAAATAAGAAAATTTTTGTATCAAAGTTTAACTTTTAGGTTGAGTTTCACTATAGGTCCTTTTTTTTAAAAACTCAATTTTTTTTCTCAATTCAAGGTTTAATTAAAATAGAAAACTCGAAGATGCTCGACAAAAAAAAAATCAAAATCAAAATTTTAAATTAAACTCATACAAAATGATAAATATAAAAAATAGATACATACATCATAAATAAAAAAACATTAATTAATCTTTGTTAAAAAAAGAATCATCATAGCTTTTTTAGTTAATGATTTACGTATGTCCATAAATAAAAATATATTAATTAATTAAAAAAAAAGAATCATCATTAATTTTAGTTAATAATTTACATGTCTATAATTTCTATTTTTATCATCATATATGACTTTAATTTTTTTGCGTTGCACGACTTTAGTATGTCTATACTTTCAACTTTTATCATCATATATGACTTTAATTTCTTTGCGTTGCACGACTTTAATTCGTAAAAATTTAAATTCTTAGTTATAATTACTTTAAAAGAAAAAAAAAACTAAATTTTTTTTTAAATTAAAGTAATCTTTATAAGACTTAAATCTTTTTTAAAAAAAATCGAGCCTTGAATTGAGATAAAAAAATTTAAATCAAACCTTATCTTCTTTTTTTTATCCATGTGGCATTATTTGATTGATTTTCTTATATTGGTGTGTCATTAATTATTTCAGATAGGTTATTAAAATAAAAATATCAAACATTGAAAAAAATATTTTAAAGGTTAATATATTTTAGTAGAATAAAAATATTTTAAAAAAATAAATTGAAGAAATAATTTCAGAAACTTAATAAATATAAAATATTGAAAAAAAGAAACTTCACAAAAAGCAATTTTAAAACTTTTAGAAGAATAATTCATTAAAATTAATTGATTTTTTTTAAATAAAATATTCAGAATTTTAATATATTTTTAAAATATTTTGAAAGAATAAAAAATATTTTTTAAAATTTCAAAATATTATTAAATTTAATAATTTCATGAATAATAATAAAAAAATATAAAAAACTGTAAAAAGATATAGAATCATAAAAGAGAAATACATTTTATACCTAAGAGGAAGAGAGGAGCCACCGTTATGATCATCATTTCAAATAATGATATCATCTTTTTTAAGGAGACTTCAGAAATCATTTGTTGAGAACATTCACCAGCTTCGTCCAGCATGATACATTGCATGACAGAAAAAGAGTCAAAAAAGAATTTAATCAGAACATGATACCAGAATTTAATCAGAAAAGTAAAGTGACAAAAATGATATGAACACCACTATTCATACATCTACAATTTGCACATAGTAATGCATTTATTGTCTCCCAAAGTGCATATAGTAAGCATATTTTGTCAAAAGAGAAACACATTTTATACCTAAAAGGAAGAGAGGAGCCATCATTATGATCATCATTTCAAAATAACGATATCTTTTTTGAGGAGACTTTAGAAAACATCTGTTGAGAACATTCACGAGCTTCGTCCACCATGTACACTGCATGATAGAAAAAAGAGTGAATTTTTTTTTATCAGAACATGAGTAGCTCAATTAGAAAAATAAGTTACAAAAATGATATGAACTTAGCCAACTTCTGCCCACACATCACTATTCATCCATCTACAATTTGCATATAGTAAGGTATTTATTGTCTCCCAAAGTGCATATAGTATGCATTTTTTGTCATCCCAAGTGCATGAGGATGACATCCAAAATCTTTGAAAATAAAAAAACCTATGCACGTGCTTAGTAAGAAAAAGTTAAAATAATACACTTTTTTAATAAACTAGTACTGCTACAATGACTAAATGCTACTACAACTAACTAATACAACATACCCACACAGTCGAGGGTAAGTCCACTGGATTTAATAACTACCATCAATCCTGCAGTTAGGCCAGCCCAGAATATCCTGGCATTTACTCTGGCTACAGTAAAAGCATACTATGTTATGATAACTAATTTCACGGTACAAAATCAATCTGCATAAAATAAAAGATACATTACAACAAAAATATCCTTATCAGTTTAGCCTCACTTAAAATCTTATTATGTTTTGAGATTGCAAACACTCCTTTACGCTCTGCTGTTCGGGTACTACAAATACTCAATGGAGTTTTACTGGAAAATATATGCATATATATACACACACAGTAGCCAACTGGAAGATAAATGCATCAATACCTTCGTTAAATATTATTGATGTGATCATAAGCCCTCCCTTCACTAGAGTCGGTGTAACTGGAAGGTAAGCCAAAACTGTGAGTGACAGATGATTCTGAGGGGGACCCCTTAGTAGCCATTTCATTCACAACTCTCAGACACTGGCATGCACATTGATACATATAAAATGATCAACGAGAAATTACATTATCTGAAACCTAAAATTGGAAATCAGATAACAGGTAGGTCGGAAAGGAGAAGGACCATTTATACTCACAGTGTATCAGCCATTAATAAGAACAATAACATCCCGTGAGGTACTGAAAAAGCATTATGTTTATGCTCCACCCATATTGTCGTGTAAAAGCATGACCTTATGTTTGTGTCCAGGTTCATACAAGTCTTAAAAGATTCAAAATCTTCAAGTGACATCGAAATGTATTCTACTGACGAAAGCTCACTTTGAAACATCAAACTCTCTGCAACTGCGAAGTTGAAGACTTCTTTGTAAGGTAGCTCTGCAATTTGAAACATCAAATTCTTGATAATTCACTGAGAAAATAACAAAGTGGAAGAAATGGATATGCTGCCTTGAACCTGTGTTACATTTGTTCTATCAAGGCAATCGATGCAATTGGATCTAATTATTGCTTCCAGTTCAGCAATAATCTTTACTTCAGAATCTAGAATGAAGTATTTGTTCAGCTGAAATTGTAAATTATTAAAAGAGCACTTACAAATATCCTCATTAGGATTCTTGCACCCATTTCAGGAAAAGAAAATCAAACGCAAGCAATTATTACCCTTGCTTATCAAAGTTCCCGTTGCCACATGACTGTTGGGAGTCGAATGAGAGACCTTGAGCAATAGCAAAAAAACAACATACTGTATTTTCTTATCTCTCTACTTAAACGGATCCCCAGAAAAAGTAGAGCAGTTGTTAAAAGAACCACCTTAAAAAGCACACCTCATGTTTGAAAGTTTTTTCATTTTATCAGCATCTGAACCACCAAAGTAGAAGCCCTGGTACGATTGGAAATACAGACAATAATCGAGTTAAATGTAAGACTCTCATTGAGTACTACTTGTACATGATTATTGTTACTACTACTACTACTACTACTACTACTAGTATTTAATACTTATAAGTACTAGTACTACTACTACTAATAATAATAATAATAATTACTACCAAATACAATAACTACGACTGCTACTACAACTACCAATAAGTAACGACCAACAATTGTTACTACTATCTATGACTACTATAATATCATCTATGACAAGAACTACTACTTATACTAAGTAGTACAACTACAATGATTAGATACTATCATACTACCTATACAAACTATTGCTACGGCTACTACTAATTAAAACAAATTATGACAATTATAATGAGTAAATACTACTGTACTGCTATGACTACCAACTGCTACTACTATTAAGATTATGATTATTGTATCTACTACTTACTACTACTACTACTACTACTACTACTACTACTACTACTACTACTACTACTACTACAATTACTAATTACTATTTAATACTTATAAGTACTACTATTGCTACTACTAATAATTACTACCAAATACAATAACTACGACTGCTACTACAACTACCAACGAGTAACGACCAACAATTGTTAGTACTATGACCACTATAATATCATTTATGACTACTACTACTTATACTAACTAGTACAACTACAATGATTAGATAATATCATACTACCTATACAAACTACTACTACTGTACTGACTACTACTAGACATGCCAACGGATTAGGAACTGGCGGTTTGCAAGCCCCGTAAACCAGAAAAAGCACTGGCTGAAACACGGTTTCGGTTACATTTTTCAACCCGCCAGTTCTACCAAAAGGAAAAACGGTGAAATTACCGATTTCAGTTCTTGAAAATTCTTCAACCGAAACCTAATCGTGTGAAATACAGTTTTGGTTATAGTTCCAAACTGGAGCTGCTGACCAAGGTTCTGGTTTGGGCATGTCTAACTTCTAATACCAGGGCAATGACTACAACAACTACTACTTCTACTACTATTACGACTATATCTACTGTTATTGCTACCCTACGAAAATAATAAAAGTGCCATGAAAGAAGCCATTTGTTTTGCTCCAATTTTATCTAGATCTACTAAAGCGGAGCTCAGACTGACGACATTAGATCTGTTCCCCAATAATTAGTTTCAAAAGAAGATATTTAATCATAAAAAAAAGCTTACTTATTATGATCATCAAATAATAAACATACCGTCACTTTTTCAAGAGATTTCAGAAATCATTCCTTGAGATATAACGTTCACGAGCTTCTTTCACCATGATTCCACTGCACACCATAAAATTCAGGTTAAGAACAAGTCAATTAATTTTATGAAGATCCAAAAGAGGAAACACAAGTAATTCATGCTAAGCCAAATTTTGCCCACATCAAAATTCATCCATATTAATAAAAGGAGAAATTACAGGAAAGGTTATCTGAAACCTGAAATTGGAAATCAAATACAGGAGAGTTTATCATTTACATTTATGGAAGTGGTTCCAAATACAGGAGAACATAAAGAAGACAAGCATGAATTCAGAAGAAAGAAAGATAAAGGAGGCGAATCGAAGAATCCTCCTTAATAGAGTTGGCTACTTAAAAATCGACAAAAATTGTAGGATTTCAAAACACAGAACCTATACCTATTATGGATCTGTTGAAATTTCTTTTTTACAATAACTAAATCAGCATATACAATTATTGATTGTAGAAGGAGTCGAGTGAAAATCATTTCTAGATGATGAATATTACCATCACTTACTCTCAAAACTTTTTGCGGAAGCTTTCTTTTTTACCAGTCAGACAGTGAAAGAAATTACATTACACCTAAAAAGTACAATAGCATAGACAAATTGAGTTTCCATTTTGCGCCCTGAAAACAGTAAATTAATTTGTGGTTAAAACCTATAGCATCAGTCAGAGGAAATGATGTAGCAAAAATACCTTTAACATCTGATCTACCAAAGCAAATACTCAATACAAACTTCCGCCTTACACATCACAATTAATCCGTCCACAAAGAGAAATTACTGGAGAGGTTATTTGAAACAAGGAGATATTACTTTTTCTGAAGCCTGAAAGGTGTTTACAAAAGCTTACAATTACGGAAGGAGTTTCAAATCTTAGTATCCTAAGAGTTACAGAAACAATGTCAGGATCTCTAATACTTGCCAACAACAGCCTGAATACGTGAGACAAACTGCAAGATCACTATATGAAAATCCAAACATCAGGAATAATGCAATAATCAACCTTAAGAACCTTGAGAAGACAACCCAATCAAAGAGAGAATAAAACAGAACGAATTCGAAGAATTTATGTAAGGAATGGAGAGAGGTTGCACAGATTTGGAAAGGAGAATGAGAACAATAAAGAGGACAAATATATGAAAGACATGCAAAGAAGGCAACTTGAGAACAAAAAAGAAGTGAATCTAAAATAAAGAACGTAATATCAGATTCTCATCAAATGGAATCAACTAATAAAAAATTGACAAAAAAAAAAAAAAAAAAAAAAAAAAAAAGCAATGTGAATTGGGCGGATAAGTTGTATGCAGAAATAGTGAAAGGATTGCTAGAAAACAAGAGATAGAGGGAAACACTATGTAAGGAGCTTTAGGAGAAGAATTATTCATATCCAGACACACCTAAAATATTAACCAACTAATAGTTTTCATTAGAATTTAATGTTGAAGCAATGTAACACCACCAACCTTAAGAACCTTGAAAAGGATTGGAAAAGGAGAATGAGAACAATAAACAGGACAGAGATATGAAAGTCAGGCAAAGAAGACAACTAGAGAACAAAAAATAAGTGAATCTATGGAAGGAATGGAAAAGAAAACCCAATCAGAGAGAAAATAGAAACAGGAGCGAAATTTTTTTATGAAAGGAATGTACAAAGGTTACAGAGATTTGAAAAAGGAGAATGAGAACAATGAAGAGGACAAAGATATGAAAGGCAGGCAAAGAAGGTAACTCGAGAACAAAAAAGAAGTGAATCTATGAAAGGAATGGAGAAGACAACCCCAATCAAAGAGAAAACAGAAATATGAGCAAGAAGAATTTATGGAAGGAATGGAAAAGGTTGCACAGATTTGGAAAAGGAGAATGAGAACAATAAAGAGGACAAAGATATGAAAGGAAGGTAAAGAAGGCAACTCGAGAACAAAAAAGAAGTGAATCTGAAATAAAGAATGGTGAATCTATGGAAGGAATGGAGAAGACAAGACAACCAAATCAAAGAGAAAATGAAAACAAGGGCGAGAAGAATTTATGGAAGGAATGGACATAGGTTGCACAAATTTAGAAAAGGAGAATGAGAACAATGAAGAGGACAAAGATACGAAAGACAAGCAAAGAAGACAACTTGAGAACAAAAACGAAGTTAATGTATGGAAGGAATGGAGAAAGGTTGCACAGATTTGGAAAAGAAGAATGAGAACAATGAAGAGGCCAAAGATATGAAAGGTTGGCAAAGAAGGCAACTCGAAAACAAAAAAAAATGAATCTATGAAAGGAATGGAGAACACAACCCAATCAAAGAGAAAACAAAAATAGGAGCGAGACAAATTTATGGAAGGAACGGAGAAAGGTTGCACAGATTTGAAAAAGGAGAATGAGAACAATGAAGAGGACAAAGATATGAAAGGCTGACAACGAAGGCAACTCGATAACAAAAAAAAAAAAAAATGAATCTAAAATAAAAAATCTGAATCCATGGAAGGAATGGAGAAGACAACCCAATCAAAGAGAAAATAGAACAGGAGCGAGAAGAATTTTATGAAAGGAATGGAGAAAGGTTGCACAGATTTAGAAAAGGAGAATGAAAACAATAAAGAGGACAAAGATACGAAAGACAAGCAAAGAAGGAAAATCAAGAACAAAAAAGAAGTGAATCTATGAAAGGAATGGAGAAGATAACCCAATTAAAGAGAAAATAGAAATAGGAACAAGAATAATTTATGGAAGGAATGGACAAAGGTTGCACATATTTGAAAAAGGAGAATAAGAACAGCGAAGAGGACAAAGATACGAAAGACAAGTAAAGAAGGCAACTCGAGAACAAAAACGAAGTTAATCTATGGAAGGAATGGAGAAAGGTTGCGCCGATTTAAGAAGAATGAGAACAATGAAGAAGACAAAGATATGAAAGGCAAGCAAAGAAGGCAACTCGAGAATAAGAAAAAATGTAAATCTGAAATAAAGAACGGTGAATCTATGGAAGGAATGGAGAAGACAACCCAATCAAAGAAAAATAAAAATAGGAAGCAAGAAGAATTTATGGAAGGAATGGAGAAAGGTTGCACAAAGGAAAAGGAGAATGAGAACAATGAAGAAGAAAAAGAAGATATGAAGACATGCAAAGAATGCAACTCGAGAACAAAAAAAAAGTGAACCTATGGAAGGAATGGAGAAGACAACCCAATCAAAGAGAAAATAGAAAATAAAAACAGAAGGGAGAAGAATTTATGAAAGGAATGGAGAAATGTTGCACAGATTTGGAAAAGGAGAATGAGAACAATGAAGAGGAGAACAATACAAAAGACAAGCAAAGAAGGCAAACTCGAGAACAAAAAAGAAGTGAATCTATGAAATGAATGTAGAAGACAACCCAATCAAAGAGAAAAAATAAAAATAGGAACCGAGAAGAATTTATTGAAGGAATGGAAAAGACAATTAAAATGGATCAGTGAGTATCACGTACCGGAATTGGAGGCATTTTTGTGATCGTCTCGTTAAACGGGACAATTATTTTAGATTGATCATCAAGAGGATCATCTTCATAAGAACTTTGCCACCAAACAGCTCCATTTCCATCAATAATTCCACTTCCTTTGATTGTAAGTCCAACTAGTTTTGTGAATTCGAGCCATTGCAAAATGCCTGACCCCCACGGACTTGAGCTAGTTGGAGAAATAATTGTACCATCTAACTGCACAAGATTGAATTGGAACAAAATCATTTTAAATTTATTAAGCAACTAAATATAATAAGGTCAAGAAAATGGAAATAAAAAATTTCATTAAGTTTACCTGGAAAACAATGTTGTGTTGACAGTATGGGCCAGAAAATGAAATGGGCCCCACAAGAAATACGTATTGAGCCGGTATTTGCGGTGTTTATAGGGTGGTGTGAGCCGGCAATGTGGGAGATTTTTAGATGTGATGATATTTTGTTGCATGTTGGAGATACTTGGGTTTATAAACCGGAAGTTGGGATTGAGAGAAAGGTTCTCATGCACAGTAGGAAGTTGCTAGCTTAGCCCTCCATTTCCACAATCTGCAGGTAAATAACATATATCTTTAACAATATATTCCCGCAAATATAAACTCTAAACCCTAAACCTTAACTTTTAAATTAGTTATTGGGCCATACCATGTTATTTGAATTGGACAAATTAAAACGAATCAATGCGGAAAAAAATTAACCCTCTCTACTTTTGGTAATGGACTTATTACAAAACCGTCCCATTTTTTAGTCCGTGCTCCACCTTTTTTGAACCACGCCTAAATGAACCCGATGCATAAAAATGTGGAAGAAAAAAGATATATATATATACCCACTTTCATAAAAAAAAAAAAAAAGGTTTCTACCCATTTTCATATAAAAAAAAAAAAGAAAGAAGATATCTATGAAAATTAATACAAATGTACCCTTACTAAAAATAAAAAATTATATCCACATGACCCACATTACTACTCACCCATTTCATGCTCCCTCCCCCATGTATAAATTAAGTAGTAAATTATCAAATAATTCATTATATATTTAATATATTTCATCAATAGAATTAATAATTATATAACTATTTTAAATTTTAAAAAAAAAAAAAAAAACTAGTAATCAAGGTCTATCGATTTTTCAAAATGATAACTAGATCAATTATCTCTTTTTATTCTTTACAATTGTAAATACCATTAATTCATTTTCAAATTAAATAAATATTTTAAATTTGATAATTCTATTTTTATTGACTTCAAACCTTTAATTCTATTTATATATTCAATTAACACATGATTATAAATTTGTTTATGTATATATGTGTGTAATGAAGTGCAAGATGAGGGAGGAGGAAAGGCATATAGTGGTTGGGGGTAGACATGTGTGGCAATGGTGATGGTATTTTGGATGAAAAAAAATAAAGTTGTTATATTTTTTTTTCTTATTAGAATAGGTATAAATCTTTAATTTTAGTTTTTATTAATACGAGTATATTTCCTCTTCTTCAGTTCTAAAAATATTATATTTCTCTTATTTCCCCCCTCATCAATTATCATCCCTATGTATATTAAATTGTTCAATGTATAGGTGAAGAACTATGGAGAAAGGAGGGTGAGAAAAGCAGAAATCAGAGTCACAAAATCCAGCAACCAAGAGAAGCATACGTGACCGTGTTTACACTCCTCCAACGCCACGTGTCTTGGGAAATAATAAATTTAGCCCAAAGCATCCGCCGCACAAACTCCACCAAAGACCTCCTCCTCCTCCTCGACGACCCGCAAGATCTCCCCCTCCCTCCGCGCCGCCGGCTGGAAAATCCAAGCCACGCAACGCATCCGCAGCCCCCACTCCACCAAAAACACCTACAACAAATGGAACTACACCAAGCTCCGAATCTTCCAACTCACCCAATATGAAAGGCTGGCAAAGAAGGCAACTCGAGAACAAAAGAGAAGTGAATCTATGAAAAGAATGGAGAAGACAACCCAATCAAAAAGAAAATAGAAAATGGAGCGAGAAGAATTTATGGAAGGAATGGAGAAAGGTTGCACAGATTTGGAAACGGAAAATGAGAACAATGAAGAAGACAAAGATATGAAAGGCAAGCAAAGAAGGCAACTCGAGAATAAAAAAAACAAGTAAATCTGAAATAAAGAATGGTGAATCTATGGAAGGAATGGAGAAGACAACCCAATCAAGAGAAAATAGAAACAGGAGCAAGAAGAATTTATGGAAGGAATGGAGAAAGGTTGCACAGATTTGGAAAAGGAGAATGAGAACAATGAAGAAGACAAAGATACGTAAGACAAGCAAAGAATGCAACTCGAGAACAAAAAAGAAGTGAACCCATGGAAGGAATGGAGAAGACAACCCAATCAAAGAGAAAATAGAAAATAGAAAACAAAAATGCCAAAGAATTTATGAAAGGAATGGAGAAATGTTGCACATATTTGGAAAAGGAGTATGAGAACAATGAAGAGGACAACGATACAAAAGACAAGCAAAGAAGGCAAACTCGAGAACAAAAAAGAAGTGAATCTATGAAATAAATGTAGAAGACAACCCAATCAAAGAGAAAACAAAAATAAGAGCGAGAAGAATTTATGGAAGGAATGGAGAAAGGTTGCACAGATTTGGAAAAAGAGAATGAGAACAATGAAGAGGACAAAGAAATGAAAGGCAAGCAAAGTAGGCAACTCGAGAACAAAAAAGAAGTGAATCTAAAATAAAAAGAACGATGAATCTATGGAAGAAATGGAGAAGACAACCCAATCAAAGAAAAATAAAAAAAATGGGAAAAATCTGTAGAATTTATGGAAGGAATGGACAAAAAAGTGCATGTATTTGGAAACGGAGAATAAGAACAATGAAGAGGACAAAGATACGAAAGACAAGTAAAAAAGGCAACTCGAGAACAAAAACGAAGTGAATCTGTGGAAGGAATGGAGAAAGGTTACACAAATTTGGAAAAAGAGAATGAGAACAATGACGATGACAAAGATATGAAGGGCTGTCAAAGAAGGCAACTCGGGAACAAAAAAGAAATGAATCTATGAAAGGAATGGAGAAATGTTGCACAGATTTGGAAAAGGAGAATGAGAACAATGAAGAGGACAACGATACAAAAGAAAAGCAAAGAAGGCAAACTCGAGAACAAAAAAGAAGTGAATCTATGAAATGAATGTAGAAGACAACCCAATCAAAGAGAAAACAGAAATAAGAGCGAGAAGAATTTATGAAAGGAATGGAGAAAGGTTGCACAGATTTGGAAAAAGAGAATGAGAACAATGAAGAGGACAAAGAAATGAAAGGCAAGCAAAGTAGGCAACTCGAGAACAAAAAAGAAGTGAATCTAAAATAAAGAACGGTGAATCTATGGAAGAAATGGAGAAGACAAACCAATCGAAGAGAAAATAGAAACATGAGCGAGAAGAATTTATGGAAGGAATGGACAAAAGTTGCACAGATTTGGAAAGGGATAATAAGAACAATGAAGAGGCCAAAGATACGAAAGACAAGTAAAAAAGGCAACTCGAGAACAAAAACGAAGTGAGTCTGTGGAAGGAATGGAGAAAGGTTGCACAGATTTGGAAAAAGAGAATGAGAACAATGAAGAGGACAAAGATATGAAAGGCTGGCAAAGAAGGCAACTCGGGAACAAAAAAAGAAATGAATCTATGAAAGGAATGGAGAAGACAACCCAATTAAAGAGAAAACAAAAATAGGAGCGAGAAGAATTTATGGAAGGAATGGAGAAAGGTTACACAGATTTGGAGAAGGAGAATGAGAACAATGAAGAGGACAAAGATATGAAAGGCTGACAAAGAAGGCAACTCGATAACAAAAAAAAAGTGAATCCATGGAAGGAAAGGAGAAGACAACCCAATCAAAGAGAAAATAGAAATAAGAGCGAGAAGAATTTTATGAAAGGAATGGAAAAAAGTTTGCACAGATTTGGAAAAGGAGAATGAAAACAATAAGAGGACAAAGATACGAAAGACAAGCAAAGAAGGCAAATCGAGAACAAAAATGAAGTGAATCTATGAAAGGAATGGAGAAGACAACCCAATCAAATGGAAAATAGAAAATAGACACAGGAGCGAGAAGAATTTATGAAAGGAATTGAGAAAGGTTGCACAGATTTGGAAAAGATGAATGAGAAAAATGAAGAGGACAAAGATACGAAAGACAAGCAAAGAAGGCAACTCGAGAACAAAAAATAAGTGAATCTATGGAAGGAATGGAGAAGACAACCCAATCAAAGAGAAAATAGAAATAAGAGCGAGAAGAATTTATGGAAGGAATGGAGAAAGGTTGCACATATTTGGAAAAGGAGAATGATTGGAAAAGGAGAATGAGAACAATGAAGAGGACAAAGATACGAAAGACAAGCAAATAAGGCAATTCGAGAACAAAAAAGAAGTGAATCTATGGAAGGAATGGAGAAGACAACCCAATCAAAGAGAAAATAGAAAATAGAAACAGGAGCGAGAAGAATTTATGGAAGGAATGGAGATTTGCAGTTACCATATTACTAAATCATCATAGATAAAGAATCCAACAACAACAAATGTAGCATGCTACAACATGCCAGCATTAAAATAAACTATAAATAAGTTTCAAAGCTTAAAAAAAGAAAAGAGCAATAGACATACATGGTTGCAGGCCACTCCGGAAATCCTTCGACTTTGGCAAAGTTGAAGATCACCGATCTTCCATTTCCACCACAGCAGCTGCTTTATTGGCACCTTTTCTCCGGCTCGGAGCCATAAGCTACTGCACAGACCAAGACATCCCATGCATTAGAAGAAAGGCAAAGGAGAGAATATCAAATGAAGAATGAAATATCAGATCCTTCTCGATAGGATTACCTACTCAGGTATTGATAAAAAACAAGGAGACAGAACAATCGCAAGAACAAGAGGAAAAATAGAGAAGCAATTAAATTGAGGAACAAACATGAGTGGGCTATAAAAAATAATACACCATTGAGCGTAGACATCTCAAACTGCAACTCCCAAGGTAGATTAGTGAAGAACTAATTAGAAATGTCACTATTTAATAAGATCACATAAAACAAAATTTATAAGGAATAAAAAAATGTATACACCCTTGATCATGAAATATCAATTAATTTTAAATATAGTATATATAAGATATATAGTCACAAAATTTTCCCACTGAAAGAGGTAACTAAAATACTATCAGCAAACCTCATATTGAATGCTAAAGAAACAAGCTTCTTTTCCACTTGAGTATTCACTAAACAACAAATCATTTGGGTGAAAATTTCTCATTAAAATTTATTTCAGAATGAAGGTGCTACTTCAAAAGGGAAACACAGTGAATATACAAAGGATTAACTTGTGGTAGGACAAGGAGATATAGGAAAACTATGATCACAATTTGACAAGAATCAACTTATGCAAGTTGATGTTTAGCTTTATGAGGCCTAAATAACATTAAAGAAAGAAAAATTATCAACTCTCTGAACCATGATGGAAATACCTCTGTAGCTTGCTGAAATAAGAAACTAGGTTGCACCATCCCACTAATCTGGAGGGGAAAAGAAGATAAAAAATTTAACATGCGAGGAGAATAGTAAAATAAGAAAATCACAAGTGAAACGTTAAATAATCTCACCAAATTAATATCAGCGAATACTGACAGTCCAAATTTATTGCCTGTAAGGTAATCATTATGAGCAGAAGGTAGCAAAATCCAACCATCGATTCTAGCAAAATCATGTAGGCCAAGTTGTTGAGTTATTAAAGAAGATACTTCATTTAGATGAGTTTTGATGAATTAGAAATTGTTCTAAAGCATAACTTTTCTTGATTATCAAGCACTTCGACATTAATCACTGAACTTAGCATTTAAAAGAGCAGTGAATTGCCCAATCCCTCCCATGACAGAGAACAGAAACCACTACCACTAATGATAAAAATAATAACTAATGACTCTGAATATCATCTTCTACCTTGATTCCATATTCAGTAGACATCTAATACAAAATGCCTGTACTTGAATTTAAAAAGAGACTTTTTTCAGAATATCAATACGTTAGGAGCATAATATTCATGACAAAAGGGTAATTCAACAGATCACAAACTAATAAAAGAGTTGTTCAAAATTTACTTTTTCTACCCATTGTGTTGGTAGATATTTCCGCAGATAAATAATGATAATGTCCTTTTCACTTGAATCAACACTATCCAGAGAATGAAGCTCAACCTAGTAATAAAGCCATCAAGTTTATGTAAGTGAACCAAATGAATCCATATATATGAAGCCATTTAATCAATGAAATTTCCATTAGAACACATAGGATTATACATAGATTACTACTGAAAACGCATAATGTTAAACATTCCATGCTCATTATCAGTTGAAATGTAATGCCGGAGTTTTGCTCTGACATTTCTGTCAAGACACCTGAAAAATTCATTACTGGATCAAAGAAACTGATCAGGAAAACATAAGATGCTTGTAAGTCCTAACTGTTGAATATTTGAAAATAGATGTCAAGACAATGGAACAATTAAGAGGGCGAAGAAGAATGCAAAAGAAAAAAGAGGAACAAATATGAGAGGGAAGAATGAAGAGAAGCTGCAGAGATTTGGAAAAGAAAGTGAGAACAATAATGAGGACAAAGATGAATTCAAAAGAAGGAATGACAATCTTTTGAAAGGCAAATGAGGCAACTCTAAGAAGGAAAAGAAGAGGAAATCAAATGAAGAATGGAATCCTAGATCCTCCTCAATATAGTCAGCTATTCAGAATATAAACAGAAAACCAAGGAGACAGAACAATCGCAAGAACAAGAGGAAAAATAGAAAATAGAAAAACAATTCCAAAGAGGAACAAACTTGAGGGGGAGGGTTTTACAGGAGAAATGGAGAGAAGTTGCAGAAATTTGGAAAAGAGAGCAAGAAAAATAAAGAGGACAAAGGGAATGGGGAAGAAAGGTAAATGAGGCAACTAGAAGAAGGAAAAGAAGAGGAATTCAAGTAAAGAATGGGACAAAGATGAGAGAAGCTGCAGAGATTTGGAGAAGAAAGTGAGAACATAATGAGGACAGAGATGAATTCAAAAGAAGGAAAGGCAATCTTTTGAAAGACAAATGAGGCAATTCTAAGAAGGAAAAGGAGAGGAGATCAAATGAAGAATGGAATCCTAGATCCTCCTCAATATAGTCAGTTATTCAGAAAGTGAGAACAATAAATGAGGACAAAGATGAATTCAAAAGAAGGAAAGGCAATCTTTTGAAAGGCAAATGAGGCAACTCTAAGAAGGAAAAGAAGAGGAAATCAAATGAAGAATGGAATCCTAGATCCTGCTCAGTATAGTCAGCTATTCATAATATTAACAGAAACCCAAGGAGACAGAACAATCGCAAGAACAAGAGGAAAAATAGAAAATAACAAAACAATTCAAAAGAGGAACAAACTTGAGGGGGAGGGTTTTACAGAAGGAATGGAGAGAAGTTGCAGAAATTTGGAAAGAGAGCAAGAAAGATAAAGAGGACAAAGGGAATGTGGAAGAAAGGTAAATGGGGAAACTAGAAGAAGGAAAAGAAGAGGAATTCAAATAAAGAATGGGACAAAGATGAGAGAAGCTTCAGAGATTTGGAGAAGAAAGTGAGAACAATAATGAGGACAAAGATGAATTCAAAAGAAGGAAAGGCAATCTCTTGAAAGGCAAATGAGGCAACTCTAAGAAGGAAAAGAAGAGGAAATCAAATGAAGAATGGAATCCTAGATCCTCCTCAATATAGTCAGCTATTCAGATATAAACAGAAAACCAAGGAGACAGAACAAGAGGAAAAATAGAAAATAGAAAAACAATTCCAAAGAGGAACAAACTTGAGGGAGAGGGTTTTACAGGAGGAATGGAGAGAAGTTGCAGAAATTTGGAAAAGAGAGCAAGAAAAATAAAGAGGACAAAGGGGATGCGGAAGAAAGGTAAATGGGGCAACTAGAAGAAGGAAAAGAAGAGGTATTCAAATAAAGAATGGGACAAAGATGAGAGAAGCTGCAGCGATTTGGAGAAGAAAGTGAGAACAATAATGAGGACAAAGATGAATTCAAAAGAAGGAAAGGCAATCTGTTGAAAGGCAAATGAGGCAACTCTAAGAAGGAATAGAAGAGGACATCAAATGAAGAATGGAATCCTAGATCCACATCAATATAGTAAGCCATTCAGAATATTAACAGAAAACCGAGTAGACAGAACAATCGCAAGAACAAGAGGAAAAATAGAAAAACAATTCCAAAGAGAAACAAACTTGAGGGAGAGGGATTTACAGGAGGAATGGAGAGAAGTTCCAGAAATTTGGAAAAGAGAGCAAGAAAAATAAAGAGGACAAAGGGAATGAGGAAGAAAGGTAAATGGGGCAACTAGAAGAAGGAAAAGAAGAGGAATTCAAATAAAGAATGGGACAAAGATGAGAGAAGCTGCAGAGATTTGGAGAAGAAAGTGAGAACAATAATGAGGACAAAGATGAATTCAAAAGAAGGAAGGGCAATCTGTTGAAAGGCAAATGAGGCAAATGAAGAATGGAATCTTAGATCCTCATCAATATAGTAAGCTATTCAGAATATTAACAGAAAACCGAGTAGACAGAACAATCGCAAGAACAAGAGGAAAAATAGAAAAACAATTCCAAAGAGGAACAAACTTGAGGGGGAGGGTTTTACAGGAGGAATGGAGAGAAGTTCCAGAAATTTGGAAAAGAGAGCAAGAAAAATAAAGAGGACAAAGGGAATGCGGAAGAAAGGTAAACGGGGCAACTAGAAAAAGGAAAAGAAGAGGAATTCAAATAAAGAATGGAACAAAGACGAGAGAAGCTGCAGAGATTTGGAGAAGAAAGTGAGAACAATAATGAGGACAAAGATGAATTCAAAAGAAGGAAAGGCAATCTTTTGAAAGGCAAATGAGGCAACTCTAAGAAGGAAAAGAAGAGGAAATCAAATGAAGAATGGAATCCTAGATCCTCCTCAATATAGTCAGCTATTCAGAATATAAACAGAAAACCAAGGAGACAGAACAATCGCAAGAACAAGAGGAAAAATAGAAAATAGAAAAACAATTCCAAAGAGGAACAAACTTGAGGGGAAGGGTTTTATAGGAGGAATGGAGAGAAGTTGCAGAAATTTGGAAAAGAGAGCAAGAAAAATAAAGAGGACAAAGGGAATGCGGAAGAAAGGTAAATGAGGCAACTAGAAGAAGGAAAAGAAGAGGAATTCAAATAAAGAATGGGATATTAGATTCTCGCAATCGAGTCAGCTATACAGAATTATACACAGTAGAGCATAGCAACCTGCAAAGCCCAAGGTAGATTAAACTAATCAGAAATATCATCACTTATATCAGTAACTAAAGCAGCCATGCTTGTGTATTATGTTCCTTGGTTTGTCCTTATTTTAACGAGCTATACCTAAAAAATTCCCCAAGTAAACTATTAAATAAAGAAACCCACAAAGTTGCTTCTCAACTTATTGTCCATGGCACATTCCTAGTAATTTCGACATTAAACACCATCAGCATAGAACTTCAAATAAGCAAAAAACAAAAAATCAAAGCCAAAACTATAACTCTCAAGGAGATATGCAGTTACCATATTATTAAAGCACATGGATAGAGAATCCAACAACAATAAAAGTTGCATGCAACAAGAAGGCCAGGATGAAAACATACTAAATAAGTCTTCAAATTAAAAAAGAAAAGAGCAATAGACATACAGGGTTGCATGCCACGTCGAAATCCTTCAACTTTGGCAAGCATGAGATCGTTGACCTTCCAATTCTGCTGCCACAGCTTTATTGGCACATTTTCTCCAAACGGGAGCCATAAGGTACTGCACGAACAAACACATCTAGGAATTAAAAGACATCCTATTAATGATTATCTTACACTCAACAAATAGACATACAACAGGCCAAGAGAAAAATAATACCATATAAATTTCCAAAACTGAAATAGACATACACGCTTGCAGGTCACATAGGAAATCCTTCGACTTTGGAAAGCACGAGATCACCGACCTTCCACTTCAGCTGCAGCCGTTGCTTTCTTGGCACCATTTCCCAGCCTCAGAGCCATAAGCTACTGTATATCCCTTTCCATGTCTTAGAAGTTAGAATTATTCAATACTAAGGAAGAAAGAGTAACAAATTTTTACTTTATGATAAATAATATCTGCTTTGTGATAAGATGTGGCATTCTCTTTCCGTGGTCTTAGAACTATTCACTACTAAGGAATAAAGAATAATAATAAATTTGATATATTATATCTTACTATCCTGGTGGCTGGATAATCGTGCCATATGAAAAGCGGATGAAGTATAGTTAAACAAATTTCTCAACCATCATAGACAAAAAGACAGCGTAATTGTAATTAATCATACAGTACCTAGTATTTGAATGCCATTAATATATTTCCATGATGCCAAAAGTAGGAAGATCTTCAACTGTTTCTTTGAGATAACCTGTCAAATTTAAATTGCACTTTGTCATCATAAAAAATTGATCAAAACCAGTGGCAATAATTAATATAGACTATATACATATATATATAATGGCGGAAAATAAATACAGATCAAATTGAAGGATCAACTATACCTTGTCAGTAACAACTCGCCGCTCCCTCAACTTCATGCCAATCTGTAAAATCGAATTCCCGTTGTTTCGTTTTGACCATTGGGGGTTACACCGCTAGCGTTGCAATAGATTCCGACACGACATGGATGAGAAGCTAATAAGTTCAACAGAAGATACGTGTAGTGAGATAAATTAAATCAAAGGTGTATACATAACACTGGGAAATAAGATGTGTCGCCATAAACACTTGAATTCTTATGCACAAAACCAAAGTTTCACAAACCACAAGGTGCAGTTAACATAAGAAGGAAGCCACACAAATGAGAGTAATTCACTTAAATAAAGACAACCAGAAGATATACAATTGATTATACTTGCAACACAATGAAAATTATCTGAACTTATTTATTATCACATATCTGCATGTGCCAAAAACAGCATACTGGTTTCACCCATGTCTTGAAAAGCACGCCAATTAATATTAAGAAGCCTCTTATAATTCGGCAAATATCTTGGATCAAACCAAATATAAACTTTCTTGGCCAATCTTTAAAACATATCACAATTGACAATTTTAATGTTACACCTATGAACTAGTTGATCACAGTGGCATATAAGGATTTCTTTCCAAGCTTTGAATAATACCTTACAGCAGGAAATAGAAAAAATACATATAGCTCTCCCAAAAGAAATAGATGGTGGAAAATGTCAACAAACAACAGGGAGGAGAGAAAAGTAACAAGCAATTCTTACAAACGTCCACCTCCTTCAATAAGTTAAAAAGCTAAAAGCGTTCATCTATTAGGTTATCATTCAGTATTAGTGAAGCAATGCAGAACACAGAAAACTTAACCATGCATCAAAAATTAATCATCAACCAGAAGTAAATAAAGAAGAGGAAACCTGAACCCAAAGCTGTGACCGGATGCTGTCCCGTGAACCAGTAGTGACAATTCCTGTTGCAACTGGAGCAGCAGAAATCTGCTCCTGAAAATTAAAGAATATGAAAAGACAACCAACAGAAACACACACATACACATACTAATATGTATATATATAACATATGTGGATTCAATGGTCCAACTGAAATATTACCATTGGAGTAGGATTTTTTAGGTTCCTTTGCTTCTCTCCCCCTCCTTGGGGGTTTTATCCACTTCACTACTCATGATTTGACAAACTTGCTCCTATATTCAACAGTATTCACTCCAAACCATTCCGTCACAGAAACGCCAGATAACAATTCATGAAATTGGCAAAAAAGAACTGAACATAAATCTGATTATGGTATACATAAAATTGTATACACAAAAACTCAGTGTCTTCAACAGATATTCTAACAGGCAATTTAGTACAACCTAATTTTTAAAAACATGAAGCAATGAAGCACATGCAATCCATCTACAGTAAAGGAAAATGAAGGCTCTTCAAGGTTTCTGATGAAAAACATTAAACTAATAAGACAATTTCTCAACCATCTATGAAAGGAATGGAGAAGACTACCCAATCAAAAAGAAAATAGAAAATGGAGCGAGAAGAATTTATGGAAGGAATGGAGAAAGGTTACACAGATTTGGAAAAGGAAAATGAGAACAATGAAGAAGACAAAGATATGAAAGGCAAGCAAAGAAGGCAACTCAAGAATAAAAAAAACAAGTAAATCTGAAATAAAGAATGGTGAATCTATGGAAGGAATGGAGAAGACAACTCAATCAAAGAGAAAATAAAAACAGGAGCAAGAAGAATTTATGGAAGGAATGGAGAAAGGTTGCACAGATTTGGAAAAGGAGAATGAGAACAATGAAGAAGACAAAGATACGCAAGACAAGCAAAGAATGCAACTCGAGTACAAAAAGAAGTGAACCTATGGAAGGAATGGAGAAGACAACCCAATCAAAGAGAAAATAGAAAATAGAAACAGAAGCGCGAAGAATTTATGAAAGGAATGGAGAAATGTTGCACATATTTGGAAAAGGAGTATGAGAACAATGAAGAGGACAACGATACAAAAGACAAGCAAAGAAGGCAAACTCGAGAACAAAAAAGAAGTGAATCTATGAAATGAATGTAGAAGACAACCCAATCAAAGAGAAAACAAAAATAGGAGCGAGAAGAATTTATGGAAGGAATGGAGAAAGGTTGCATAGATTTGGAAAAAAGAGAATGAGAACAATGAAGAGGACAAAGAAATGAAAGGCAAGCAAAGTAGGCAACTCGAGAACAAAAAAGAAGTGAATCTAAAATAAAGAACGATGAATCTATGGAAGAAATGGAGAAGATAACCCAATCGAAGAGAAAATAGAAACAGGAGCGAGTAGAATTTATGGAAGGAATGGACAAAAGTTGCACAGATTTGGAAACGGAGAATAAGAACAATGAAGAGGACAAAGATACGAAAGACAAGTAAAAAAGGCAACTCGAGAACAAAAACGAAGTGAATCTGTGGAAGGAATGGAGAAAGGTTACACAAATTTGGAAAAAGAGAATGAGAACAATGAAGATGACAAAGATATGAAGGGCTGTCAAAGAAGGCAACTCGGGAACAAAAAAGAAATGAATCTATGAAAGGAATGGAGAAATGTTGCACAGATTTGGAAAAGGAGAATGAGAACAATGAAGAGGACAACGATACAAAAGAAAAGCAAAGAAGGCAAACTCGAGAACAAAAAAGAAGTGAATCTATGAAATGAATGTAGAAGACAACCCAATCAAAGAAAACAGAAATAAGAGCGAGAAGAATTTATGAAAGGAATGGAGAAAGGTTGCACAGATTTGGAAAAAGAGAATGAGAACAATGAAGAGGACAAAGAAATGAAAGGCAAGCAAAGTAGGCAACTCGAGAACTAAAAAGAAGTGAATCTAAAATAAAGAACGGTGAATCTATGGAAGAAATGGAAAGACAAACCAATCGAAGAAAAAAATAAAGCAGGGAGGCGAAAGAATTTATGGAAGGAATGGACAAAAAGTTGCCGCAGTTTGGAAAGGGATAATAAGAACAATGAAGAGGACAAAGATAATGAAAGACAAGTAAAAAAAAGCAACTCGATAACAAAAAATAGAAGTGTCTGTGGAAGGAATGGAGAAAGGTTGCACAGATTTGGAAAAAGAGAATGAGAACAATGAAGAGGACAAAGATATGAAAGGCTGGCAAAGAAGGCAACTCGGGAACAAAAAAAGAAATGAATCTATGAAAGGACTGGAGAAGACAACCCAATTAAAGAGAAAACAAAAATAGGAGCGAGAAGAATTTATGGAAGGAATGGAGAAAGGTTACACAGATTTGGAGAAGGAGAATGAGAACAATGAAGAGGACAAAGATATGAAAGACTGACAAAGAAGGCAACTCGATAACAAAAAAAAAGTGAATCCATGGAAGGAAAGGAGAAGACAACCCAATCAAAGAGAAAATAGAAATAAGAGCGAGAAGAATTTTATGAAAGGAATGGAAAAAAGTTTGCACAGATTTGGAAAAGGAGAATGAAAACAATAAAGAGGACAAAGATACGAAAGAGAAGCAAAGAAGGCAAATCGAGAACAAAAATGAAGTGAATCTATGAAAGGAATGGAGAAGACAACCCAATCAAATGGAAAATAGAAAATAGAAAAGGAGCGAGAAGAATTTATGAAAGGAATTGAGAAAGGTTGCACAGATTTGGAAAAGATGAATGAGAAAAATGAAGAGGACAAAGATACGAAAGACAAGCAAAGAAGGCAACTCGAGAACAAAAAATAAGTGAATCTATGGAAGGAATGGAGAAGACAACCCAATCAAAGAGAAAATAGAAATAAGAGCGAGAAGAATTTATGGAAGGAATGGAGAAAGGTTGCACATATTTGGAAAAGGAGAATGAGAACAATGAAGAGGACAAAGATACGAAAGACAAGCAAATAAGGCAATTCGAGAACAAAAAAGAAGTGAATCTATGGAAGGAATGGAGAAGACAACCCAATCAAAGAGAAAATAGAAAATAGAAACAGGAGCGAGAAGAATTTATGGAAAGAATGGAGATTTGCAGTTACCATATTACTAAATCATCATAGATAAAGAATCCAACAGCAACAAATGTAGCATGCTACAACATGCCAGCATTAAAATAAACTATAAATAAGTTTCAAAGCTTAAAAAAAGAAAAGAGCAATAGACATACATGGTTGCAGGCCACTCCGGAAATCCTTCGACTTTGGCAAAGTTCAAGATCACCGATCTTCCATTTCCACCACAGCAGCTGCTTTATTGGCACCTTTTCTCCGGCTCGGAGCCATAAGCTACTGCACAGACCAAGACATCCCATGCATTAGAAGAAAGGCAAAGGAGAGAATATCAAATGAAGAATGAAATATCAGATCCTTCTAGATAGGGTTACCTACTCAGGTATTGATAAAAAACAAGGAGACAGAACAATCGCAAGAACAAGAGGAAAAATAGAGAAGCAATTAAATTGAGGAACAAACATGAGTGGGCTATAAAAAATAATACACCATTGAGCGTAGACATCTCAAACTGCAACTCCCAAGGTAGATTAGTGAAGAACTAATTAGAAATGTCACTATTTAATAAGATCACATAAAACAAAATTTATAAGGAATAAAAAAATGTATACACCCTTGATCATGAAATATCAATTAATTTTAAATATAGTATATATAAGATATAGTCACAAAATTTTCCCACTGAAAGAGGTAACTAAAATACTATCAGCAAACCTCCTATTGAATGCTAAAGAAACAAGCTTCTTTTCCACTTGAGTATTCACTAAACAACAAATCATTTGGGTGAAAATTTCTCATCAAAATTTATTTCAGAATGAAGGTGCTACTTCAAAAGTGAAACACAGTGAATATACAAAGGATTAACTTGTGGTAGGACAAGGAGATATAGGAAAACTATGATCACAATTTGACAAGAATCAACTTATGCAAGTTGATGTTTAGCTTTATGAGGCCTAAATAACATTAAAGAAAGAAAAATTATCAACTCTCTGAACCATGATGGAAATACCTCTGTAGCTTGCTGAAATAAGAAACTAGGTTGCACCATCCCACTTATCTGGAGGGGAAAAGAAGGTAAAAAATTTAACATGCGAGGAGAATAGTAAAATAAGAAAATCACAAGTGAAACGTTAAATAATCTCACCAAATTAATATCAGCGAATACTGACAGTCCAAATTTATTGCCTGTAAGGTAATCATTATGAGCAGAAGGTAGCAAAATCCAACCATCGATTCTAGCAAAATCATGTAGGCCAAGTTGTTGAGTTATTAAAGAAGAGATACTTCATTTAGATGAGTTTTGATGAATTAGAAATTGTTCTAAAGCATAACTTTTCTTGATTATCAAGCACTTCGACATTAATCACTGAACTTAGCATTTAAAAGAGCAGTGAATTGCCCAATCCCTCCTATGACAGAGAACAGAAACCACTACCACTAATGATAAAAATAAGAACTAATGACTCTGAATATCATCTTCTACCTTGATTCCATATTCAGTAGACATCTAATACAAAATGCCTGTATTTGAATTTAAAAAGAGACTTTTTTCAGAATATCAATACGTTAGGAGCATAATATTCATGACAGAAGGGTAATTCAACAGATCACAAACTAATAAAAGAGTTGTTCAAAATTTACTTTTTCTACCCATTGTGTTGGTAGATATTTCCATGAGATAAATAATGATAACGTCCTTTTCACTTGAATCAACACTATCCAGAGAATGAAGCTCAACCTAGTAATAAAGCCATCAAGTTTATGTAAGTGAACCAAATGAATCCATATATATGAAGCCATTTAATCAATGAAATTTCCATTAGAACACATAGGATTATACATATATTAATACTGAAAACGCATAATGTTAAACATTCCATGCTCATTATCAGTTGAAATGTAATGCCGGAGTTTTGCTCTGACATTTCTGTCAAGACACCTGAAAAATTCATTACTGGATCAAAGAAACTGATCAGGAAAACATAAGATGCTTGTAAGTCCTAACTGTTGAATATTTGAAAATAGATGTCAAGCCAATGGAACAATTAAGAGGGCGAAGAAGAATGCAAAAGAAAAAAGAGGAACAAATATGAGTGGGAAGAATGAAGAGAAGCTGCAGAGATTTGGAAAAGAAAGTGAGAACAATAATGAGGACAAAGATGAATTCAAAAGAAGGAAAGGCAATCTTTTGAAAGGCAAATGAGGCAACTCTAAGAAGGAAAAGAAGAGGAAATCAAATGAAGAATGGAATCCTAGATCCTCCTCAATATAGTCAGCTATTCAGAATATAAACAGAAAACCAAGGAGACAGAACAATCGCAAAAACAAGAGGAAAAATAGAAAATAGAAAAACAATTCCAAAGAGGAACAAACTTGAGGGGGAGGGTTTTACAGGAGAAATGGAGAGAAGTTGCAGAAATTTGGAAAAGAGAGCAAGAAAAATAAAGAGGACAAAGGGAATGGGGAAGAAAGGTAAATGAGGCAACTAGAAGAAGGAAAAGAAGAGGAATTCAAGTAAAGAATGGGACAAAGATGAGAGAAGCTGCAGAGATTTGGAGAAGAAAGTGAGAACATAATGAGGACAAAGATGAATTCAAAAGAAGGAAAGGCAATCTTTTGAAAGGCAAATGAGGCAATTCTAAGAAGGAAAAGAAGAGGAGATCAAATGAAGAATGGAATCCTAGATCCTCCTCAATATAGTCAGTTATTCAGAAAGTGAGAACAATAAATGAGGACAAAGATGAATTCAAAAGAAGGAAAGGCAATCTTTTGAAAGGCAAATGAGGCAACTCTAAGAAGGAAAAGAAGAGGAAATCAAATGAAGAATGGAATCCTAGATCCTGCTCAGTATAGTCAGCTATTCAGAATATAAACAGAAAACCAAGGAGACAGAACAATCGCAAGAACAATTCTCTTTCCGTGGTCTTAGAACTATTCACTACTAAGGAATAAAGAATAATAATAAATTTGATAGATTATATCTTACTATCCTGGTGGCTGGATAATCGTGCCATATGAAAAGCGGATGAAGTATAGTTAAACAAATTTCTCAACCATCATAGACAAAAAGACAGTGTAATTAATCATACAGTACCTAGTATTTGAATGCCATTAATATATTTCCATGATGCCAAAAGTAGGAAGATCTTCAACTGTTTCTTTGAGATAACCTGTCAAATTTAAATTGCACTTTGTCATCATAAAAAATTGATCAAAACCAGTGGCAATAATTAATATAGACTATATACATATATATATAATGGCGGAAAATAAATACAGATCAAATTGAAGGATCAACTATACCTTGTCAGTAACAACTCGCCGCTCCCTCAACTTCATGCCAATCTGTAAAATCGAATTCCCGTTGTTTCGTTTTGACCATTGGGGGTTACACCGCTAGCGTTGCAATAGATTCCGACACGACATGGATGAGAAGCTAATAAGTTCAACAGAAGATACGTGTAGTGAGACAAATTAAATCAAAAGTGTATACATAACACTGGGAAATAAGATGTGTCGCCATAAACACTTGAATTCTTATGCACAAAACCAAAGTTTCACAAACCACAAGGTGCAGTTAACATAAGAAGGAAGCCACACAAATGAGAGTAATTCACTTAAATAAAGACAACCAGAAGATATACAATTGATTATACTTGCAACACAATGAAAATTATCTGAACTTATTTATTATCACATATCTGCATGTGCCAAAAACAGCATACTGGTTTCACCCATGTCTTGAAAAGCACGCCAATTAATATTAAGAAGCCTCTTATAATTAAAAAATATCTTGGATCAAACCAAATATAAACTTTCTTGGCCAATCTTTAAAACATATCACAATTGACAATTTTAATGTTACACCTATGAACTAGTTGATCACAGTGGCATATAAGGATTTCTTTCCAAGCTTTGAATAATACCTTACAGCAGGAAATAGAAAAAATACATATAGCTCTCCCAAAAAAGAAATAGATGGTGGAAAATGTCAACAAACAACAGGGAGGAGAGAAAGTAACAAGCAATTCTTACAAACGTCCACCTCCTTCAATAAGTTAAAGCTAAAGCGTTCATCTATTAGGGTTATCATTCAGTATTAGTGAAGCAATGCAGAACACAGAAAACTTAACCATGCATCAAAAATTAATCATCAACCAGAAGTAAATAAAGAAGAGGAAACCTGAACCCAAAGCTGTGACCGGATGCTGTCCCGTGAACCAGTAGTGACAATTCCTGTTGCAACTGGAGCAGCAGAAATCTGCTCCTGAAAATTAAAGAATATGAAAAGACAACCAACAGAAACACACACATACACATACTAATATGTATATATATAACATATGTGGATTCAATGGTCCAACTGAAATATTACCATTGGAGTAGGATTTTTTAGGTTCCTTTGCTTCTCTCCCCCTCCTTGGGGGTTTTATCCACTTCACTACTCATGATTTGACAAACTTGCTCCTATATTCAACAGTATTCACTCCAAACCATTCCGTCACAGAAACGCCAGATAGCAATTCATGAAATTGGCAAAAAAGAACTGAACATAAATCTGATTATGGTATACATAAAATTGTATGCACAAAAACTCAGTTTCTTCAACAGATATTCTAACAGGCAATTTAGTACAACCTAATTTTTAAAAACATGAAGCAATGAAGCACATGCAATCCATCTACAGTAAAGGAAAATGATGGCTCTTCAACATTTCTGATGAAAAACATTAAACTAATAAGACAATTTCTCAACCATCATACACAAAGACAGCGTAACTAATCATACAGTACCTGGTTTTTGAATGCCATCAATATATTTCCACGATGCCAAAAGTAGGAAGATCTTCATTGATATAACCTGTCAAATTTAAATCGCACTTCATCGCCATAAGAAATTGATCAAAACCAACGGCAATAATTGATATAGACTTCATAGATATATATAATGGCGGAAAATAAATACAGATCAAATTGAAAGATCAACTATACCTTGTCGGTAACAACTCGCCACTTCTCAATTTCACGCCAATCTGTAAAATTGAATTCCCGTTGTTTCATTTTGACCATTGGGGGTTACACCGCTAGCATTGCAATAAATTTCAACACGACATGGATGAGAAGCTAATAAGTTCAACAGAGGATACGTGTAGTGAGAGAAATTAAATCAAAAGTGTATATATAACGCTGGGAAATCATATGTATCGCCATAAACACTTGAATTCTTATCACAAAACCGAAGTTTTTCAAACCACAAGGTGAAGTTAACTTAAGAAGGAAGCCACACAAATGAGAGTAATTCACTTAATCAAAGACAACCAGAAGATATACAATTGACGTGAAGCTTCATTTATGAGAAAGATTTTCATCTGCAATGCATACAAAATATACCAGTCAAAATATATATTACGGGAAATAAATACATTACACCTAAAAAGTAACATAGCATAGACAAATTGAATGACTCCAGTCCATTTTGCGCTCTGAAAAAAAATAAATTAAATTGTGGTTAACACCTGCATCAGTCAGAGGAAATGATACAGCAAAACTACCTTTAACATCTGATCCACCAAACCGAATACTTTGATACTGAAGCCTAAAAGTATACAACGAGTTAAATACAAACTTCTGCCTGACGCATCATAATTAATCCGTCTACAAAGAGAAACTACTGGAGAGGTTATTTGAAACAAGGAGAAATTACATTATCAGAAACCTGAAAGGTGTTTACAGAAGCTTACATTTATGGAAGGAGTTTCAAATCTTTTAAGTCGGCCAGAGAAAAGATCAACAGCATCCTGTGAGGTACAGAAAACAATGTCAGGGTCTCTAATCCTCGCCAACACTATCCTAAACACGTGAGACAAACTGCAAGATCACTACATGAAAATACAAACATCAGGAATAATGCGATAACCAACCTTAAGAACCTTGAGAAGACAACCCAATCAAAGAGAAAATAGAAACAGGAGCGAGAAGAATTTAAGGAAAGAAAGGAGAAAGGCTGCAAAGGTTTGAAAAAGAACAATGAAGAGGACAAAGATATGAAAGACAGGCAAAGAAGGCAACTCGAGAAAGAAAAGAGGTGCATCTGAAATAAAGAACGTAATATCAGATTATCCTCAAATGTAATCAGCACATCAAAAAATGACAAAAACAAAGGGAATAGAGGCAATCACAATTGGGCAGATAAAATTTATGCAGAAATAGTGAAAGGAGTTGTCAGAAAACAAGAGATAGAGGGAAACACTATGTAAGGAGCTTTAGGAGACACAAGGACAAATATTAAACCTGCCTAAGAGTTTAATGTTGAAGCAATGGATAACCACCAACCTTAAGAACCTTGAGAAGACAACCCAATCAAAGAGAAAATAGAAACATGAGTGAGAAGAATTTGTGGAAGGAATGGAGAAAGGTTGCACAGACTTAGAAAAGGAGAATGAGAACAATGAAGAGGACAAATATATGAAAGAAAGGCAAAGAAGGCAACTCGAGAACAAAAAAGAAGTGAATCTATGGAAGGAATGGAGAAGACAGCCCAATCAAAGAGAAAATAGAAACAGGATCGAGAAGAATTTATGGAAGGAATGGAGAAAGGTTGCACATATTTGGAAAAGGAGAATGAGAAAATGAAGATACGAAAGACAAGCAAAGAAGGCAACTCGTGAACAAAAAAAGAAGTGAATCTGGAATAAAGAACGGAATACCAGATTCTTCTCAAATGGAATCAGCTAATCAAAAAATGACAAATAAACAAAGGGAATAGAGGCAATCGCAATTGGGCGATAAATTTTATGCGAGAAATAGTGAAAAGAGTTGACAGAAAAACAAGAGATAGAGGAACACTATGCAAGGAACTACTACTACTAATTACTACCAAATACAATAACTACGACTGCTACTACAACTACCAATGAGTCGACCAACAATTTTTACTACTATGACTATTATGATATCATCTATGACAACAACTACTACTTATACTAACTAGTACAACTACAATGATTAGATACTATCATACTACTACTACAAACTACTGCTACGGCTACTACTAATTAAAACAAATTATAACAATTATAATGAGTAAATACTACTACTACTACTGTACTGACTACTACTAGACGTGCCAACAGATTAGGAACTGGCGGTTTGCGAGCCCCGTAGACCAGAAAAAGCACTGGCTGAAGCCTGAAACACGATTTGGTTACATTTTTCAAACCGCTAATTCTGCCAAAAAGAAAAACAGTGAAATAACTGATTTCAGTTCTCGGAAATTCTTCATCCGAAACCTAATCGTGTGAAATACAGTTTAGGTTACGGTTCCAAACTGGAACTGCTGACCGATGTTCTGGTTATTTGGGCATGTCTAACTTCTAATACTAGGGCTATGACTATAACAACTACTACTTCTACTACTATTACAACTATATCTACTATTGTTATTGCTACCCTACAAAAATAATGAAAGTGCCATGAAAAACATGGTATTTAATAAAGAAGCCATTTGTTTTGCTTCAATTTTAGCTAGATCTACTAATGCGGAGCTCAAACCGATGACATTAGATCTGTTCCCCAATAATTAGTTTCCTAAAAAGATATTTAATCATTAAGTACTTACTGTTATGATCATCATTTCTAAATAAACATACCATCTTTTTTCAAAGAGACTTCAGAAATCATTCCTTGAGATATTCACGAGCTTCATTCACCATGATTTCACTGCACACCATAAAATTCAGGTTAAGAACAAGTCATCTAATTTTAAAGAAGATCCAAAAAGAGGAAACACAAGTAATTCATGCCTAGCCAAATTTTGCCCACATCACAATTCATCCATATAAAAGGAGAAATTACAGGAAAGGTTATCTGAAACCTGAAATTGGAAATCAAATACAGGACAGTTTATCATTTACATTTACGGAAGTGGTTCCAAATACAGGAGAACAATAAAGAAACAAGCATGAATTCACAAGAAAGAAAGATAACGGAAGTGATAGTATACCGGATGGATGCATGAGAGTTTTAGGATGGAGCCAAGATTTTGCAAGATTGGAAAAACTACCATTAGACAACAAAGAAAATCAGGCGACTGGATGCATGAGATATTATAATTACAAAGCAAGGATGGAGCCAAGATTTTGCAAGATTGGAAAAACTACCATTAGACAACAAAGAAAATCAGGCGACTAGACAAGTTAGAAGATATGTATAATTACAAAGCAAGAGGTAGAGAGAAACACTTACCAGAGTAATGATTCATCTCCAAACACAATTACAAATTATTAAACCTTCAGAACAGTGCTCCATAAAGTTTTGATGTTCAAGAAACAGAGATTGTAAAATATCAGGGCCAGTATATGAAGCACAACATCAAGATTCTCCAAGATTCTAAAGATTACCATTAGACATCGCGGAAAATCAGGCACCGGAAAAGTCTGGAATATCAATGCGTTGTAGATGCATTGGCAAACGAAAAAAGAATGTAATATCAAAGTCTAGTGAATGCATTGCCACGCAGAAATTCAAAAAATAAAAAAGGACAGAGGCAATCGAAACAATGAGGAAAAAAAGAGGAGCAATTCAAAAGAGGAACAACCATAAGTGGAGGAATTTACGTGAGGACTGGAGAGAAATTGCACAGATTCCTAAAAAGAGATAGAGAACAATAGAGAGGACAAACATGAATTCACGAGAAAGAACGATTAAAGGAGGCAAATCGAAGAAGGAATCCACCTCAACAGAATTCGCTACTTAGAAATCGACAAAAATTGGAGGATTTCAAAACACAGAACCTGTGCCTATGACGAATCAATTGAAATTTCTAACTTACAAGAACTAAATCAGCGTATATAACACTAATCTTGAACAAGATTGATAACCCTAGATGAAGCTTCTTGATGTTGTGCCACAATTCTTGAAGAAGAACAACACACAGGAGTGCATCTGATTTATATTGATGGAAAATCTTCGGATTTTTCCCGTTGAAGATTTCTGGTCGTGAAGGCGGTTTGGAAAAAATTTACCGCTATAAATTTTCTTCAGAAAGGCGGTGTTCTTTTATGTTTCGCGCCGACTCATGAAAGGTTAGGGCCCATTGGTACAGGCCCATTATCTCTTTCTAATTTTAACAAAGCCCATTATCTATCTGATCTAGGTTAAATGCACACAATTTCTTTAAAGAATACGGAATGGAATTGAAGAATATTGATTAATAGATTACTTAGATAAAACGATTAGGAAATTAATTATAATTTTTGGATTGTCGATCCTGGAAATTTTTTTGGCTTGAAATTTAAAATTTTCAACTATAAAAATGTGATTTTTTTATTTATTAAATTTTAATGTGTTGAGCATTTAATTTACGGGTATGATCATTTCGAAATTGTGCATCATGCATCTAATTCAATAGTATTTTTATTTTTAAAATATACAACTTATGTAAATAAAAATAAATTGCACATTTTAATATAATATATTAAATCGCATGTTATAAAAATGCATGATGCATCTAATGCATACAAGATCTTGCCTTTTAAAAAATAGGTAAATCTAGTGGTCAGAAAATATATAATCTTTATATTTATTTTTGAAATAGTGAAATAGATTTTAACAAATGAAAATGAAATTAAACTTTTTAATCATAAAAGCCACAGATTTTTTTTTTTTTTTTTTGAAAGACAATCAATTCTGATAGTTTCTAACATAATCAATTACAATAATTCCTTCTATCATCGGGCAAGACATGGCGGCGATCATTTCATCTCATTTGTGAAGCGGAACCGTAATCACTACAAGAGGGAGACCACCAAACCGCAACTCGAATCGCAACCCAACAACAGGGGACCACCAATTCTGAGAGGGACCACCACAAGAGAATAATATTCCTCTCCGTGTCTCGAACCCGGGACCTCAAGGTCTCGGATGGTGGAAATTCTAACCACTGGAAAGTATCCACACTTGATGACCGAGCCAAATTTTGAACTAAATATA